>VZRH01002379.1:972941-1002225 GCA_013397555.1 Urocynchramus pylzowi
AGAGGACTTCCGGCCCCCCCCCCCCTCCCCCACTTCTCACAGGAAATCCCCGGGTGGCTCTTGCCCATTGCAAAACTCCCGGAGCCGGGGTCGGGGTGGGCAGTGACCATCACAGACACAAAACAAAAACAAAGCCAAAAATGAGTATGGTATAAAAATCCGTCCCTAAAACACCCTGGCGAACTATTTGGTTCTGTGTTTGTGAAAATTTGTGTAAGATTTTAAGTGGAAAAATATGTCCTTTGTATTTTCCTTTTTCCATTCCCATCTTTGTCTCTAAGCTTCTCTAGCAACTTGTATAGCAAAGTTCTTTGGAAGCATCATGTTTAAAAACTAATGTTGTATTTTTGCTCACAGTTACATATGTAGTATTCACATACCAATTGCTTCTTACATTAAATTATTACAGGTCATCAAATGCACATCAATGACTAAATAACTGTGAAATGTAGTATTTTCAAAACCATGCTTTTTTTTTTTTTTTTTTTAATTATGATTGTTTCTGAAAGAAATTACCTCTTTTGTGTAAACACTCGTAGCCCTGAAATGCCTTCCTGGCTTTAGTTTCTTTTTGCTTTACTGCAACTTGGAGAGAAATTTTATGGTTGGGTAATAAAATTAATAATTATATGCTAATGATGGAAAAGTGGATGGCAGTAGTTAAGTACTGAACTGCTGGAAAGGAATTGAAGATACTGATAGAAAGTGGGAACTTACTCTTCACCTTCTCCATATACATCTTGCTATACATCTCCATATACACCTAGCATTCTTGAATCCCAGTTCTGTGGTGTGGGCATGGCTAGGGGTTCTCTATCTTAAGTGGGTTTGTTACAAAGGCTAATGTTAATGAAGCAGAGTATAAATCAGGAAAAATCTCCATGTACCAGAATTTCTGTTGATGAAAGTTCCTTTGACTGCCCAGGACATCTAGCAACGCTCAACAGCATCTATACAGTTTACCAGGGTTGTCTGCACATGTTGCTATACAGAATTCCTTTGACTTAATTGAAAATGCTGTGTTTCAAACCACAGTCACAATTCCTTTTCTAAAGGGCTATGAAGGTCAGTGCAAGATTATGCAGGAATAAACCACTTACGAGATGTGTGGTGAATCTCTGCCTGCAGTAGACTGAGGGTGTGCAGGGAGATGGTCTCAGATGGATGTCCTTTACAATACTTAGCAGGTGCCACTGTTAAGTGGCATTCTTCTGAGGATGAGCATATTTTGCAGTCCTGGGAAAGTTTAAGTACTCTGAGCTGACAGACCAGCACTAATGAAACAATGATGTATAAATAAACCATAACACTTACATGGCAGGTGAAAGATGGATGGAGTACTTAAAAGAAGGCTCTTGAGAACTCAGTGTGGCATGCAAGGTCAGAAAATATATACTGATTAAGTACATTGTATTTGGCAGAACAAGTGAGACTCCGAAGGACCATCAGAAATCAAGTGATATTTTAGCATAATGTTGCAATGCTGTTATTTAATGGTTCCTATGTTCATTAGCCTAATATTAAATTTGTGAATTTTTGAGGCTTGCACATTTTGAAATAACAATTCCCTTACATGGTGGACAAGCACCTCAGTCATTTTTC
This sequence comes from Urocynchramus pylzowi, assembly GCA_013397555.1. NCBI lineage: Eukaryota > Metazoa > Chordata > Aves > Passeriformes > Fringillidae > Urocynchramus > Urocynchramus pylzowi. Next base: position 974,544 of record VZRH01002379.1, read on the forward strand.
AATCCAAAGTTGCATTTGCATGTGAATTATTTCAATGGCAAAAAGTGACTTCTGAAAAATCTCAGTTATCCAAAACCCTATCAGAATTTTCTCTTCATCATCTCCAGCTCCATTGGCAGGTCTGTATATGATCCCTGATGAATGTAACAAACATCCACAGAGTTTTTATGAAAACAATGGCGGTGGGAAGGTTCTTGGTATTTTTACCCCACCAGTCTCCCACTTATGGCACACAGTGCTTGAAGGTGTGGCAGTCTTCACTTATTATCAGTGTAATAAGTTAGGAAATACAACTGCATTTTGTTAACAAGTCAATTTCCACAAAAGAAAACATCTGGAAACTTATTTTTTTGTTGTTTGATATAAGAGGTAAATTAAAATAAAATAAAATAAAATAAAATAAAATAAAATAAAATAAAATAAAATAAAATAAAATAAAGCCTTTCATGTGACATTCTTGACACCAAAATTATATAATCCATGTACAGTCCAGGACACTCTTCTTAATTTTTACATTCACTTGTCTCTTTAAAAACTAATTGTAATTAGGTTTTTCCATGCTTTTTCTTAAAAGAAACTACAAACATAACATTTAAAGGCTGAATATAGTATTTGTAATAATCCAAAGCAGAAAAAATATTATCAAAAGACAGTAATTTTTAACACTATTGCTAGCAGAAAATTATTGGCAATTCTGATTGAAACAAGGGAAAAAACAGTCAGTATTTCAGTCTGTTGCAATAATAAAATCAATCTGTTTCTGTAGCACCAGGTGATCAGAGTGGAGTTACCAGGGTTAGGAAAGCTATGCTGCAGCTGGAGACAGACTCTCGCAGAGCCAGTGCTTTGAATACAGCCACACCCCATCTTTCTATCAGCATGAGCCAGGTCTGATATCCAAATAGCAGTACAGCCAACCATCTCTGCTAAAATATTTCTGTGAATTTATACATTCAAACCCACCAAAAGTGTGGTTTTACAATCACATCAGTTCTCAGGGAAAAAGAACATCTGAAAAATATATGTATATTTTACAAATAAGGACAGATTGTTTCCTCTGCCACGTCTCCAGACTGATGGTGCAAGAAGTTGTCAGGGAACTATTCTTGATGATCTGAAGGAAGGAACCTGATTTTTAAGCACTCAGACAGCCCCTTGAATTCACAGTCATGTCTGCAACCTTGAAAAAAAAAAAAAACTCGGAGAATTTATGCAACTAAATACAGACTTGTATACATGCATTTTTGTATATTTTGGCCCAAGTTATAAATCTTTATTCTCTTAATCTCCTTGCTGTTCTTTACAAATATTAAACATATCACAGGCTAATAAATCCCTCAGGAATACTTCCTTCTCCACAAGAGTTAAAAACCTGATTCTTTACTGCAATATGGTCTGCTATTATAATAAAAATACCTTATTTTACTCTCATTACTTTTCAATATATCTGATGAAAACATAGGAAATTTATATAGACTTATTTAGCAGCTGTCTCGTATTTACTTAGACTGTGAGGTATAAATTGAATTTAGTAATTTTTCTCAAAAATAAGTATGTGTTGATGATTAGACAGTGGCAAAGTTGTTTCTGCTCTGTCAGAAAAGGTTTCCATTGCTTAATACTTTTTGGATTGTTTAATGTCTCTTTTGTGCATTATACTGTGGCTGATTTAGCACTAATTTTTAATTTTTAATTTTGTAGGAGGAGGTGCTAGAGGAATCAAAACATTAATATAAGAACTATTCTCAGTATCAGGATAATATCTTACTTTGATTATGAATTTGAAAGATGATTTAGGAAACTGAATTACTAAAAATAGCAATTGCCTGCTCATATTGGTCCCAGAAACAGTTTGCTGAGTAGACTGTCAGGGTGGAAGAAGGTGAATCTGTGAAGAACAGACTTTCATAGGGTGCCTGAGAGAGGTCACTTGGTGGGTATATTCTGTTCCAGTATTATGAACCACTAAAATAATCCTGAAACTTATCCAATTTCATCAACTTTATGTTCCCTTCTGAACTGAGGTCTAATTTTAGTCTAATGTGCAGGTTACATAATTTCAGATTTTTGATATTTCAGGTAATGGATCATAAATAAGATCTCCATTGGGATACTTACAGAACTTTGCAGAGAAGAACCTCAGTGCAAGGACTTGTCAAGAACAGTAGTAAGAATAGATTGCTGGTGCAGGAAATTAATGAGTGTGGTCTTATGCAGGAATTGAGAAAAAGCTGATATATGAGGGCTCACACCATTTTAAAACATCTGTTAGTGATGTCAGTCATACAAAAAGTGTACAGGACAAGAATCAAATGTGCAGCAAAACGGAAAGAGGAGAAATTCTGGAAATGGTGTCAAATTTTAGAGTTAAATAAAAAATGATCTGCCCAACTCTCTGCTTCCCCAAATGTATACAAAACCTATACATATCTCTATACCAACATGAGCTGAGTAAGAATTAAAAAAGGTCACTTGAAATTCTTGGCAAAGAAGAAGGATCTTGACATAGTAGCCATTACTGAAGAGCATTGGAATGACAAAAATCAATAGGAAAGTGTAATACCTGCTATAAACTGAACAGGATGGACAGATTAGGTCATAGATCTAGGGAGCTATATTAGGGCTCTACTGTTGAGCCTTCTAATCAGGAAACAGATATTGAGTCCAAAATGTTGAAGGAGATAAAAGAATCCTTGAAGCCTAATGAAGTAGTAATAATGGGTGAATTCAACTGCCTTCAGCTGGTCAAAGGTCACATTGGGATAGAGTGTAAGGAAAGCAATTTCTCATCACTCTCAATCAGTGATTGCCTTTTGAAACGTTTAGTTCTAGAGTATGCAAATGTTCTTTACTTAAGTGACATAGCAGAATGCAGGTAAGAAGCTCTTAACTACTGTATCAGAATGCTCCTTTTTGGATTAAAGTCATGGCGACTGTAAAACCTAAATTCAATATTGAAGAGCCAATAGCTAGCTTCTAGAACCACTGTTAGGCTACAGGATATAAAAACTGATAACCAAGAGGAATCTAGTTCTCTAGTTGAACAAGAGATGCACCAGAAAAGCATGAAGTATTTGCATAATGTGACATGGATCAGGATAAAGATGTATTTATCAGGCCTTAAAATGCCATTCCCAGGGATGTCAATAAAAAGTAGTATTGTCTACAGCATATAGTAGCAAATAGCTTTATGGCTGTGACATAAGAAGGACTTTGTCAAAGCCATCACCTCACATGCACAAAAATCTCAAAAAGTTTTGTAAAGGAAACAGTCTATTTCCTTCTTCTAGCCCTAGACACTGACCTAGAAGAAAGCAGCAGTAGAGAATATGGACATTACAATGAACTGTGATTTTCCTGTGTGTATTCATATAGTATCACAGACATGGTTCTAGGGACCTAAGAGACTATAACTATAATATTTCACAGTGTTCACTGTGTCAGAATAAGGGAGAAAAGGGAATAAAGATGTAAATTAAGACAATCAGAAACAACAAAGCCAGATTTTTTAAATTCAAAAATCTGTTAAGAAAGCAACTTTTCTTTAAATTATGTCCTATCTCATGAAATGGTAAAAAACTTCAAATATCAGAAAAAGGTAAAGTGGAGATAGATGTGATTCATGAATACAATACTTAGATATAGTAGAGAGCTAATACCTTCTCTAAGTAACTGCTGCATATTAGAAACTGTGTTTGGAAAGAAGAATAATAAAGTTATTAGTGATGAAGGACAAACTTTGCAATAGAACTTGAATATATTGGGACATCTGCTTTGGAAAAAAAAGTGGAGGGAAAACATGCTGACATGCGAACCATTCATTTGTGCAACAACATTCTAGGAATACAAGACCAAGCAGAACCAGGCATCAGATGGGGATATATTTAATATCCTTTCCAAATTTCAAATGACTTGACATATTTTTATTTGGAAAGGGGCACTTTCAGTATGTGGGATGCAATTCCAATATGGCATTTTCTTCACAACATGTGCTGTTACTTTTTCAGGGGTTGATTATGGCCATTGCTCTATGTTCAGCATGTACAGGGAAAACTATTATTACTTTTTTGTGGTTTGGAAGCATGAGTGGTAATTTCCTTTACTAACAGCCAGCTATCTTGTGGCCACAAAAATATGGAGAAAATGGTTACATCATTTCCTTTGTGGCCCTTAAAATCCTTTTCACTAAACTGTAGATGAATCTGTGAAAGAGTAGTACCTGTTCAAGTGCATATTTTGAGTGCATAGCTCCACATTAAATAGAACTTTTAAAATTTGAATCAGGGAAGGAGGGAGATGGGAGCTACAAGATTTTATATGTTTCTGATTCCAGTGTGTCCTTTAATAGGGATTTGAAAGCTTACCTTAGGTAGAATTGAAATAGGTAGACTTGAAACTTTGCTGGCAGTTTTAAGAGAAACTGTATTGTCATGGGTGGTTAGTTACATGCGTTATCAGAGTTGATGTCTGTATTTAGAATAAAATAAAATGGTGTCACAGAATCAATCAATTAGGTTGAAAAAGACCTCTGAGATCTTAAGTCCAAAGACCATCATGTCAACTATATCAGGTTCGGTCTTTCCTTAAACACCTCCAGGGACGGTGGCTCCACCGCCTCCCTGGGCAGCCCATGTCAATATCTTGATCACCCTTTCTTTGAAGAAATACATCCTAATGTCCAGTCCAAATCTCCCCTGGAGCTGCTTGAGACTGGCCTCTTCTGTCACTGGCTGCCTGGGAGGAGAGGCCAACCCTCACCTGAGTGCAGCCTCTTTTCATATAGTTACAGGTCTTATCACCAGGATTGACAACCCCAGCTCCTTCAACTGCTCCTCACAGGGCTTATGCTCCAGATCCTTTATCAGCCTTGTTGCCCTTCTCTAGACTCGTTCAAGTACCTCAGTGTCCTTCCTAAATTGAGGGGCCCAGAACTGCATGCAGAACTCAAGGTGTGGCCTCACCAGTGCTGAGTACAGGGGAAGAATAATTTCCCTAGTCCTGCTGGTCACACTGTTCCTGGTACATACTAAAAGGTTTTTACTGAAAGACTGAAGACTGTGCTTCTGATTTCTTTACAGTAATCTCACTTTAAAATGCCTCCCAAACATTATTTGATTCAGAAAATTTTATGTGGTAATAGACCATATAGTATTTCTACCCTGCAAATTAAGCCACATGGAAAAAAAAATGATCTATTGATTGTCATAATCTTTTACATTATTCTCTTGGTTCACCAGTTCCTTATTATGAGCTCAGGTGAATACAGACACAGTAGAGGGCTCTACCACATCAGAAATATCAGGACCATTTCAGCTATGCAAGACAATGGAGAAGAAAGCCATTGAGTTGTATCTCTAACCTTTTCCTCTGGTATTCCTTGTCCTTGATGGTAAAAGATGTGAATGTTACATTCTCCCAAGACTAGAATGCAGTAATCCTTCATGTTTTTTAGGAATGGACTGAGAAAATGGAATGAGAAACTGGTGAAGTTATTTTTTCAATTTTTTGGGGAGTCCTAATAGTGCAATGCATGGAATGGGAAATTATACAATTATTTTAAACTGTGTTGCTGATGTAGGGAAAAGCATCCACAGCTCTTAACCAGTCATTTCTTGGTGATTGTTTCCTTCAAAAGAAAAGTTGGAACTGAGTATATTAATGTAGGCTTAATTACTGTAGAAAATAGGAATAATAGAAATTTCAGTGGTTTTGAGTACAAAATGTATCTGAGAGGGAAATTCAACACTGTACTAATAATGAAAATAATAAGGATGCTTGACTGCATCTTAAGCAATTCTTTTAAAAGAGTAGTGGTGATCCTCAAAGATACTTCAGGGGTTTTGTGGTTTTGTAGTTCATTCTGTAAAGAAAAGGGATCTGGAATTTGAATCGAACAAAAAAAGTATTTTAAAAGAAATTTAGGTCTATCTTACGTGAAGAAGAATTTAGAAACTCTTTAGAAATTTAGAACAGAGAAAAACATGATTTTTGTGAAGCCGTGAGTAGTTGCTAGACAATTTGTATGCTCTTCTTTAACAACTGGAACCACTTTTAGGTACATGCTTTAACTTGCCATCTAAAGAACTGCTTATTCACATGAGCATGCTGTGGATTTCCAGTTCAAATGAGTGTGTTTTATTGCATTTAGGTCCCAAATAATCAATTAAATGCATAAAGCAAGCTCATGTAACTGAGTTGTGGAGAAAGGAGGCCAAACTTTCAATATTGTTTGATTAAGGGCCTGAAAGATTCTAAATATGAATTTTAAAAAAAAGCAATTTTATTTTCTAATTCTGTCATTTGGAAAAAAAATTCTGGATATCTCACTTGAATGTCTACCAAAACTGCCTTTAACCTTCTAAATTGAAATATAACTAATGATTTGGTATACCGCCAAGCAATTAGACCAGTGAAGGGACATTGTTCCACCAGCATCTATTACTGGAAATATCTGGATTTCTAAATGTCAGTTAAATAGGTTCACCCCATGAGCTAAGAGAAAGCTGACCTGACCTTTTGACACCACCTGTTCAGGAATGGGTATTTTTTAAGCATGCTATTCTACACAGATAAAGGGTTCACAAAATTTGACCTGGAAAGAATGGTTAAAGGAATTAGTTTTGTTTAGTCTAGAAAAGAACAGACTGAGGGAGGATGTGATTACAATCTTACAGTACATAAAAGAATGTTATAAAGATGATAGTGATTGGTTTTCTGTGTTCATTTGGGGAAAATGCAAGAATAAAGATGTTTAGTAGACAGACACTTAAGATTATGTATTGGGAGAAAAAATTCTGGTAATAAAAATGGAGAACAAGGTGCAGACTACGTAAGAAAATTATGACCTCATTAACTTGAAGTTTTAAAGATTAATTAGACCAAGACTAGTCATTAATAGTCAAGGTTGCTAGTGTTATTCATGGTACAAGGTGAATAGGTAGATGATCACTTTAAAAGGCTTTTCCCATGTTTCATTTTCTATAGCTGATGAAGACATTCTAGACTTGTTACATTGGATATGAAAATAATTGCCTTGTGAGTGGCTACTTATTTTTTAAAAAATAATTCTGACTATATGTATTACAAGGATAGAAGAATAATAGGTAAAAAAATTATAAATATTGTTTAGTGGCTTTTGGTGCAGAATTATATAAACAAGAACAATGAGTTTGCTATTATAAATATCTTTTTCTCTGTTACTTGATAATTTTGATATCACACATTGTTTTCTGGCTGAGGTTAATAACAAGGATCTGAAAATTGTGATGAATAATCATCCCATATAGATATACACAGTGCCTGAAGCATGACATCCCCGCACAAAAGAACAGAAAAAAACATTAAAAAAAGTTTAGTCTTTCCAAAATGTTTGCGAAAGCTATTAAGACAGCATTTCGCAGTATGATCCATCACAAGCTCAAAACTAATAGTGCAAAAACAAACAAGAGAACATAGTTTATGTATAGGCCTTTAGTACATATTGAAGATTAATATAAAAGGGTATGAAGGTTTTAACAGTCATTCTGTGTTGGTACCGGCTGTCTGTTGGTAAGTGAAAGTATTACATGCTTGCAGCTCAGTTTCTTATGTTTCATGACTCTAAGAGCTTAAAGATATGTTAGACATGTGCAATCTTAGTGAAGCATTTATGTAGCTGCATGAATAAAAAGTAATGTCAAATATCAAAGCTGGTTTTTTTTTACACATTAAGCAGACTACTTGTGTTGTAGCTCCTTGTATTTTCGGGGAGTCTGTGAAAGAACACGATAATGTTTATCTCTTTTTTTTTCTCTTGAGTTTAGGAACTGATTGTATTTTATATTACATACATGTTTTGTTTTGTTTTGTTTTGTTTTGTTTTCCTAGGTACTGCACAATGGACTTGTGATGGAAATGAATCATCCAACAGCTGGGAAGATAGCTGTTCCAGGTTAGATATTTAATCCTTTTTGCTGAATTAAATACTACATTACATCCTGAGTGGTTCTGGAACTTAGCTGAGGACATGATGCATCTTCACATTTCACTCAAATGAATAAAAGTTTAACCAGGCTAACATTTGTTGGAATGACAATAGTCATTCCAGTAGCAGAAAAATGGGTTAAAATGTGTGTCAGAATAGCTTCTAATTTTCATTGGTCAGTTATCATAACATGAATACCGATTGGATAATATTTGCAAACTCCCACTGCTAGAAATGTTACTGCTAAATAATCCACACGAATACATTAATCTATTTTTTGATTTAGTTTGATTTTTCAAGTTACCCAGGCTTCTTTTAGGGACATTTCTGTTTAAAAGAAAAAAAAAAAAAAAGAAAAAAAAAAAAAGGAGGGAAATTTGTACTGAAGACTTAATGAAGCTCTGCCATAATGAAGTCTTAAATAGCTATTTTGTACTTCCAAAGAATACAGAAGTATGTACAAAATTAATAAACTAGTCTCTCCTCTTTACATCTCTAAATGGACCAGGAGCTGGTTTAGCTTTCCTTCCATTAGACTTAGTTATGTAATGAAGTTAGGTTCAACCAGAGCCATTACGAACATCTTGCAGTTGGCTTATTTTTCATAACTGATCATTGTCTAATAACCTGTTGGCTATTGGGTCAAATTTTCTACTTCTCTCTGCTTTTCTTTCTTCCAGGTCATGTGGAGAATTGTTTCTTCCTTCATTCAAAGCACTATGTCATGTCTAGTTTTATAAGAACTTCTCCTTACATTGTGATTTTCTGTGCCAGTTTCACCCTCTGACACTGCATCCAGTTGTCATCAATTTCAGTTGACTTGAGCACATGCAGTGTTAAGAAAATAAATTAAGATAAAATTTATCTTAATTTTCATATCCTGGAATCACACTGGGATGGAGAAAGAATCATTTGAAAGAAACCAATTCTGTATTAGGTCATGTTTTCTTCATGAATAGAGGGGGTGTGTGGATGTGTATGCTCCATATTTGGTCTTTATCGCAGTTTGCATTCCACATTTGATTTCACTAAATTTGAATGTTTGGTTGACTGTATTAAAAAAATGCTTCTTTAATTTAGATGCACATATCTGGAAATAGCAATCCTTTTTTAAAAAATTTTCTTACAGAAATCTAATCCTGGTTTATTTACCCCAAATGAAAAGACAAATAAAACTTTTTTGAGTTAATTATTTTTTAAGAAGTAGAAATAAAAGCCTTACAGATGGTAGAGGAAGCGTGTAAGGTTTTCATGTTGCATACAATTTATAATCTATCTTAGAGAAAGCAAATACTCCTTAAGGGGATAGCTTAAACTGTGAGAAGAGGAAAGAGATGAAAGGAATGTTCTAGTGTCTGTCAGCAATGATAGAATGTATTGGCAAGAGAGTGAGTTATCACGTAGGTAAGCCATAGTACTTCCCAAATCGTTAGTAGTTTTTTTTTTTTATTTTATTAAACTAGTGACACTGCACTAAACTAAAATAAATCATCTTAGTCTCTAATGGTTTGCCATTTAGATGGGCTTCTATGAAGAGTTTCTTGTATTGAAACAGATGGCTGAAATGATTATTGGATATTTGAGCAGGAAAAGTAGAATTCCTTCCTTTCCTGGCATGGGAGCATAATGAGGGGAGACAGAGAGGAGGAAAGGGGGAAGAACACTTAGTCAGTATGAGCAGAATCGACCTATTGATATCACTGGAAAGACAGTGCATTACACTGTCCCAAAACTAAAGTGAATTTGGCCACTGTTGTTGATAGGTAATAGAAGTACCCTGGATTTGTCCTACTTAGTCATATATCTGAAGAGTACAGGGAAGAGTGTGCAAAGAAAATCTACAGGAGATCATTTCTTCTCAATGACAGTTAAGAAATAGAAGCGCTTTTAAATGTGGTTATATTTTAATATCTTGTATTTGGTAGAGAACAAGTTTACTAAGCTCTCAGTTTATGTATCAGGATTGCTTATTAAAGAAAAGTAAGTTAGTAATGTGAACGTTGAAACTGAACAGGCTGAAAATGTTTTTCTTTTAAGAAACAGGAGATTCTAATCCCAAAATAAAAATAGTTTCCTGTTATTTCTTAACCATTTAAACCAGATTTTAATGTGTTCTTTAGTAATTGAATTGGACATCACACTTGAGGCTCTTGACAGAGGTCTGACTTTGCTGCCAAATAAAGTTGTGAGTGGAGTGACAGGCACTAATTAAGTGGGCCATGCTGTCAGATTTCAGCTCCAAGTATCACAGGTGGCCTCTGTGTCTAGCATATTGATTTGCAGTAGTCCTTTTCCAGGCATGTCCCCAGTTTGAGAGTCAATTCAGATCTTTGTATGAATCCTTCTTTGGAGATCTTGCAGCTTGAAATTGAGAGATTTTGCCATTGACATTAGTGTAGGCTACATTTTTAATATTGGACTTGGTACTTAATACTCCTCCTTTGCTTAAATATCTTTTGATATGGTTATTGAATTTGGTTCTTTCCTCACTTTTCCCCCTTGCCATTTTTCTGATTCCCAGCCTAAGGTATACTGTGTGCTGATAAGTACATTATAGAGTGGTGGGAGAAGTTGTACTACACAGAACATTTTTAAAGTAATTTTTTTTTTCAGAATGTATCTTTATGGTAGGAAAGAAAGAGACCTTGCATTTTGATATCTCTTTTTTCAAGTATTCATTAAAAATGTCTATGCACAAATATCGCATTGCTGTTACTAGTATCAAGATATCTCCGATTCCACAACAAATGTGAAAAAGAGAGTTCTTGTGCCTGAGAGTGATTCTATAAAAGATTCTGAGAACATTCTGAAGAAAAATGTGGTTCTGTGGTAGTTCAGTGGTTTCATTAGGGTAATGTTTCACCTATATAATTCATGTCATGATGTTGTTCTAGAACTGATACATACATACACTTGTCATATCTTATATAGAATGTGCAACACTGTGAGAGAGCCCTGCTTGAGTCACTCTTGCCAGAACTGGTTCATCTGATTGTAGGGCTGAACTGATTAATCTTTTCTGTTTCTGTACCTGAAGGCAACTTAATCATCTTTAGTTCAGGGCAGTGCTCCAAAGATGATCAGGAGCTGGAGCACCTCAGCTGGAAAGGTAGAGCCAGGGGAAAAGGCAGCCTCAGGGGCACTATCAGAAGCCCTTCAGTAGCTACAGGAAGATTATCAATGTGAAGAGTTGGGTTCTTCATAGCAGCACATGGTGGGAGGATGACGGACAAGCAAGATTCAGCCTATATATCATGAAAATCTTTTTTATTGTGACAACAGCCAGACAGTGGAGCAGGTTGCCCAGAGAGGTCTGCATACTCTGTTCTTAGACATTTTCAAGGAACAGCTAGGTAAAGCCAGGGGAAGCCTGATCTGACCCAGGATGTGACTCTGATCTGATCCAAGTAAGAGTAGAGTCTTCCTGAAGTCCTTTCCAACTTGGATTATGTTCTTGTTCTGTGATTAACATTAGTATCTCTTCCTCAGCTCTATTGTGATTAGTCCTTTCCACAGAGATCTGAAGGAGAAGTGACACACTTTATTCAAATGAGAAATGTAGAGCACAGAAAGTACTCTCAGGGACAAAAAAAAAAAAAATGTTTTATACAGTGCCAGATTTCAGATGGTACTGGATGGCACAGAGACACTACAGGTAAGTGAAGGGACAAAATTTTGAGAAGTGTTAATATTTGGGTTAGTCTTGAACTACTTTGCCAATGAGTAATGGATTTTACAAAGAGTAGTAGTATGTGGATTTCTGGAAGCCACTGAGTATTCTGAGTGCAAATATGGAGCACAATGGATGCTCCCAACCCATACTGATTACATAGAAAAAAAACTAATGGATGCAATACAGTCTTTCCCAAACGTTTTCAATTACAGTCCCCTTATATGGTTTAGGAAACTCAGATAATAATACTCCCAGCTTCTGCATTATCTAGTCTCTAATGTTGGCTTTTAAAGGCTGCTGGTTGTTTTTTAAAGTCAAAACAGTGTTTGTAATATTATTTTTTTAATGAGAAAACTACTATGTATTCAGCTGTCCCTAACAAAGTAACCTTTTTAGAATTTATTAACTAGCAGGAACCTTTGTGAACTAAATTTAATTTCTGACCCCTTCTAAGCCTTAGCAAACTGGAGATTTGGATATAAGCCTAGACTTCGGAATAATCTCTGATCAAACAGGAAGCAATATAACTGTTGAAATTGTGTATATCACCTCTTCCAGACAAAACAAATATTCTTAGTTTTGATAATGTTTATGTTGTATGGTCTTCTCCATATTCCCATTCTCTCTATCCCCATTTCCTGAGTTGATAAACACAATGCCTTTCTTCTGGCCTGTGATGTGCATCAAGAATGACTATTGCTCAGAAAGGCCAATTTTATACCTGGCTTCATAATTTCCTTCTGTGTTCTTCTGTGTATCTGAGATAAAGTTTTTGGGGGACTATTCCAAGCTCAGTTAGGAAAAATAGTGCAGGATTCCTCCTTGACATAGATTTCTTGGACTGAATTCAGGCAGCTTAGGTTAATTAATCAACCCACTCAGGAGAAATGTCCCTTTTTCCGGTCTTCTCCTGTCACTGTGCATTACAAATATACTACTAAAACAGGAAAGAATTTTTTTTCAGAGGTAGGCTTTTCCTGTTGTGTGTGATTCATTAAATGGTGTCATGGTTCCATGGAGAATAATTGCTATCAATCTCTTAGAAGAATGATTTTAAAGAATAAGACAAAGAGGCAAGAAATCTAATAGGACTTCCCTATTGTGCCACGGATTTCTTCCTTAACCTTGTACAAATCACTTTGTGTCTTACCAAACTAATTGCAGTTTTTTGGATCTTGATTAATAATTGAAAACTACTTTGATTCCTCAGGGAAGGAATTTCTTGGGAAAACTGTTTGTTATTTTAAATACTTATTTCTATTTGTTATGTATGTATTTATACCTATTTTCTTCATGTATGTTGAAGACTAGTTATAGCTAAGGAAACAGAGGTGTGTCTATGTATTTGATCAGAGCATTTCAATACAGGGAGCAAATATAGCTGTTAGTGATACATGCTATCTTTTTTGACCATTTACTGTAAGTGTAGTAGAGGAAGCTTCAGTAGGTCTATAAAGCAAAGAAAAGTGACTTCCACATGGAGGAAGTTTGCAGGAAATTAAGGAAGTCTGTACTCCAATCCATTATTTCCTGCAGCTAGGAGATCCTTCAATATAAGAACAATAACAAAAACAACATAAAAAAATTTCAACAATTTTTTCAACATCCTTTACTTGAAATTCTGATCCTGTCTGTGTCTCATCAGGTGTTTTTTCATATGTGTGTGCCTGTCTTTGTGTGTGTGCATGCATGTGCATATCCAATGTTGATTGAAAAATTTTAATTTCACTTCACTATTTATGATACAATGGAGACAAACAGCTTTACCAGAATTAGCATTACCTCATTTGTCTTTTTTAGTCATCAGGGCTGACTATGTCTTTTACAGTCACAGAGCTGATTTTAATTTTGAGGAGTCCATGACCATTACAGGAACTCATACAAATAATGTATGACAGCTCACCTAGCTATCCTCAAAATACTTAAAAAAATTAATAAATATATAAACAGTATATTCATACTGATTGCAAAAGCAGAAAAGAGATGGTGGAAATGGCAAGGAATATGTTATTGGCTTGGATTATGTAGAAAAGCTAGTGCATCTTTTTAATGAATGATGTTTTAATTTGGAATCTTTTAAGAATAATTTTAAATTAAAACATTAAAAACAAGCCTTTTAATATTTTTGCTCCTGTGTCGTATGTTTCCACAGTATTTCTCTACCACATATTTTAAAACTTGTTATACATTCTGGAATGGTATTAGTGCCACAGTTAATACTTTTGAAGTTGCTTTTAGGAAGAAAAGGCAACTATTTCTTACCTAGTTATAGGACTTCAGTTGTTGGAAGGAATTAAGAAACAGTGGAAGAGTTTTCCATCAGTCTCAAAGTAACTGAGTAGCAGTACTGACTGGGATCAGTACTGACTGTGTCACTCAAGCAATGGCTCTCCAGAACTGCTGTTCAAGGTCTCTGAGCCAGCCAGTTCTCTCATCAAAGAAACCCCAGGTTTCTTTGTCGGTCTTTAGGATCTGGCAATCAAAGTTGTTTTTCTTGCATTGTGTATTTTTTTCCAGGATCTGGCACTGCTATATAGGGAGGAAAAATAAAAAAATTTCAGGGGACAAGTGGGGACATTTTTCTGCTCTGTACATAATAAGTCAAGTAAAGCTGTGGTTGAGATATTAAATGTTGATCAGTAATTATACTTCTAGTTATCGGAGAATATTTTCTTTATATTTTTCTCCATATCTCCTAAGCTATACGAGGATTTTCTTTAAACTGGACATAATTCTGATGTAGAGTTAACTCACGAGTAACTCATTGCTGTCACATGATGGGGGGAGGGAGGGTGTGAAAGCTGAAGTATTGACTGAATAGCCAAATAAATTAATGAGCTTTCCACCAATGTCGTTGTCTGAGAATTCAACTTCGTCTAAAATGATGTGGTTTTTTCTTCTGTTTGAATGTGTTTCCCACTTCTTTCTTTATAAATAACAATATCTTAGAAAGTAGTTTCTTAATCCTTACTCTGTAACAAGCACAGCCAGGTGCTCACACAGTTCAGGGTGTGTGATTATAAAGATATGTCTGCATGCCTCGGGTGTGTTGTAAAACAGCCAAATTACTTCAACACTCATAAATTTTTCATATATCTTTATGATCTTTAATAATTATTGGATAAGAAAAGGAATCTACTGTCAGTTTAAAAGGGGTTGGTTTCATTAAATGTAAGAATATGTTTTAAACATTTAAAAAATTTTACTTAATCCCTAGGATACTGAGTAGACTAATCCTCATTTGTGTTTCCTCTTTACCCAAGCCCTGCTTTCCCATCAATGGTAAGAGTGATTTGACTTACCCTGTTTTCTGTGAATCTGGACTGAACAATTTTGTGGTCAGCACTGGCCATTAAGTAATGTGCTTTGCCTTTTTATCACATTGACCATAGAATGTCATCAGTTTACCTCTTTCACATATGTTTGACTATAGTTTGTCTTTTTCAGAAGTCCTCAAGAGATGGAAAATTTGCCAAATATCCACATCTGTCTTTAAAGGCCTGATTAATTTAATTGTTAAAAAACCTCATATCTCCAGTTTAGTACAGAAACGATATTTTTTGTGTTTTTCATGAGGTTTAAATACTTTTTGTACCATGAAAGTACTTACACGACCAAAATTTTATCCAGACAACTTTTTGACAAACTATTTAGGTTAAATTGCCCAGATCTTTTCAGGTCCTTTGTGTAAGTACTCTGCAGTTACAGTTTTATAACTCTGTCTTTTTTATTGCAGTCTGTGTACTGTATATATACAGGAAAAAACTGCAGTTTATAGAGTGCATTACAAACTTCCTGACTGACTCTGGGCTAGTCTCTTAGCCCATGAAGTTATGTTTCTCACTGCATCATGCAAAAGATTGAGATAACAGAACTCACAATTAACTAAATTTTTTTTTTCTCAAATTATGGTATTTATATTTTGTGAAATTTGATGCTATTTTTCCTTGTAGTTTGTGAAAAGAATCATTGGATAGAAATAAGGGGCAAAATAAGGCTTACACAGTTAACATAGTTGTTCAGTTGATTAAGAGCTGACCACCAGTAGATAGTGTGAACTTGTTGTACATTAGTTAATTTATCTATAACTCCTGAAGTAGGGAATACCTATACTTACCACCCTTGCTAGTAAAGTCCAGCCCAGAAATTAATGCCATATTACATCAAAATCAAAAACTAAAATGGTGATTTTGGCCTGAGTATTGAATATTCTAAACGATGCCTTAATAATTTGGGCAATAAAAAATTAAACATTGCTGCCACCTCTTTTGCCCTCTGACATTTTGCTTATTATTCTGGAGCTCTTTTGTGATTCTGGGAGAGAAAGAAATTCCCAAGAATTTTTCCAAATGTTTTATGACTAGACATTCCTTTTATTTTTTTAATGGACTTTTATTTATCTGCTATTGGTCACCAAATTTGATTCAAATGTTGACATTTTTTTGCTAACATAAACTTTTTTTTAGGCAAATAAAAATAGCTTGTCCATCCTAACATAGTGTGCAAAAGATTTAAATCAAGACAGAATAGATGTGAACTAGCTTAATCCAGGGTCTGTTGAAACACTAGGCATTGAGTCAAGACCTGGTTAGAAAAATCTCCCTGACACAGAGTCTGTTAAGGTACAGAACAGAACTCACTAAGAAAACACAGAATCCCTGTTTTGGCTGTCTGAAACCAGACTGAACAGAGAAAATAAAAGCAGATTACCCATATAAAAAGCAAATAAATAATCTATCAAATGGAATTGATAACTTAATGAATTTTATAATTTAATGTGAGTCCATTACTTTGAATTAAAGTTTTTTAGAGATTGTACCTTTGGCAGAACAATAAAAAAAAAAATAATTTGTGTGTCAATGGAATGTTCCTCATCAGTTTTCAACTAGATGCAAAGATGAAATGAAGCAGAAGTTTGCAGATTAGAACAAACTTTTTAATATTCTTTGCCGGCTGTTTTTAGAAACATCACAAGGAACAGAAAATGAGGCCCATTTGTGAAAACAGTCAGTAGAATTTATAAACATGTGGGGCAAACAAAGTTTTAAGGCTGATGATGCACTAATACCCAATTTCCATCATCCAATTTATACAACACACAACTTCATGCACATCTGCTATTTCAAGCCCAGACACAGACATGCAAGCTTGTATAGACTCACAGCAATTTAATAGTATTCTAAAGAAATCACAAGATTAGTGCTAAAAAAATTAAGCTACATTGCTTTGATTATGAGATAGATCCCTATATAAGTGAATCTATGATGAAAACTCTCCTATAATTTGAAACATATAAGTTTTCACATTTGCTCGTGCCTAGGGGGACAGAAAATATTAAAAAAAGTGCCCAGATCATTGTCTTGGTAGTATTTACCTTTGGTAGCTTCTTAAAAGGCTGGAATAAAGACTTGTGTTGTAGTTCCTGAAAGGAAAGTTTTACTTTCTTACTTCCTCACTACTCACAAATCATTGCCCCCACTGTATAATTTAGTAGTTGTTTTATCTCAAAACTGAATATAGAGTTTAATAGCTTACTTTTCTACTCCCCATTTTTGCTTGGATTTCCCGAGGAAAAACCATCAGAAATGCTGACCTGTCCTTTTGCTCCTTGTAGATTCAGGTACCATGTTCTTGCTTTTACTGCCTCTAAAATTGTTGGAAGAATACATGGTTAAAGTGTAATTTTGACATGGCTGCATAGCAATGTTAGATTGCCAGAGACCACTTTAACATATCCTTCAAGCACTTTTGTAAGAATGACAATATAGAGAAACCTACTGGAGGAAAACAGTAAGTTGGGGGAGTAGCTCAGAATATAAAAGAAAAACCCTTGGTGTCTTCCAGTTAAGCCATTTACCTTCTAAGAGTTACTATTCTGACAGATTTTAAGCTTTTCAAAATGTTATCTAGTGTGGTGATACCTTGGAATCATCCTTCCAGTTGACTTCAAGAAAGAAAGCAATACCTTGTTTACTACTTTAATGACTTTCAGATTCTCACTGCTAGAAAGCTTACTATTCAAAGCAGCATCACCCACAACAATATCCATGAGGCAATGTTACCATTTCTGTGAATTTGCATTTACTTTTTTAATTTTACATTTTTTGTATATATATATATATTTTTTTTTTTTTTTTTTAATGAAGGAAATTTCCAGTCAGGTGCTATATTTTGAGGCACAGCATATACTTCTCATTTTCAGGTATTTTCATAGATTGGTATTAATTTCCCCAAGTGTACACAGATATGAATCAAAATGTTTCATTGACTGTATTTAGAAGCTATAAGTCTAAAGTCTTATCTTACTCTTTGAATTTAATCTTGTACTGGGTACCAGTTACTATGAAATATAATAGTATACTTCAATAACATAATTATCCATTACACTTGTATATCACATGTGAATATATTATAAACTCTTCTACACTTGACAACCCAAGGGGGTTGTTTGGTGTTAAACTGCAGTGAGAGAAGAATTAGGACATTACAGTGCATATAATTTATAAGTAGAGGTGATTCAGGAATTTCAGAAATCTGAAGTTTTTGTTTAGTGTATAAACATTTTTTTAAAATAAAATCTTGTATAAAGAAAATTATTGTAATTGAAAACAAAGTTAATCCTTCGTATCATACTGAATTTTTACCTGCTTGCCTTTGAACAGTATTTATGGGTAATTTTACTTTCCTTTGATATCCAACAAAAAATTATTTGAAAGCCAGACAAAAAAAAAAAAAAATTATTTATATACTAGATTTCAAATATTGGGTACATTCAGGGAACTTACAGGCTCTGATGATTTGTTGTGAATACATTCTTGATGTTAAATGCCTTAATAAATTGTGGATAATTTTTAAACTCAGGATGAATGAATTAAACAAATGCAGTCTTAGTAAGACATGTCCTCAGTAAAAGTGCTCTGCTCTTTTTTGAAGACTCTATTTGGAGCTTTGTCACGTAATTTTTCTAAATTTACTCTAAGTAATCAACTGAAATGTACTGTAAAATAGGGAACCTAATATATGCAAAACAAAATGAAAGATTCCAATCCATGGTACACTTTGTAATATAGTGACTGATAATTACACAGAAATATTAAAAGGATCCATTTGTAGAGGCTCTTTAAAAAGCCAAGATATAGGATTGAAAGCTCAATCATAATTTAGGAAATTTCTTCTTCTAGTGTTTAATGTCTTTACCGCAAGAGTTTTTAGTAGTTCAAGATTTAGTTTTATATTTGAATAATGTAACCATTACTATCTCCTAACTTGTAAAAAAGAAAGAAATCCTGCTCCCAGTAACCAGGTAATTTGAACCCCACTTTGGAGAGGTGTTTTGGTTTGCTCATCACACTGGGATAATAGTGGATTTCTACTTCATTGAAGCTTTTGGCTAGTTAAATTTTGGCTTTAACTAGCTGTTGGCTGTGGCACTGAATCCGGGGTTTTCAGGGGTCCAGACCCGGCTAGCTCCGACCCCAGTCCCTAGATCAATCCCACACAGTCAGGAGTATAAGACAGAGAAACGCTCTTCCTCGTCGGGCGCGTCGTTCTACTTTATTCTGTCGGTAGAAGTCACCTGAAACCTCCAGGGACCGCCCAGGTAGCAAGGGAAGTGAACCGAGAAAGGGAGAGAGTCTCCTCTCCAGGGGTTTTTAAGGGGAAGTACAGGAAGTGGATCACAGCCAATGGGATACGAGCGAGGAGGGTCTGGGGCGGGGAAGTACCCAAGGGAGAGACCACACACTGGGGGTTTCAGGGGGGGGAAAGAGAGGGGCAAACCACATGGGATACAGATCATTAGAATATTGCAAAACTACATAAAACTACATTAATACAATGCAACAGTTGGCTGGTTAAATTTTGTCTCAGAATACCTACCCAAAGACATCAATTCAGGCAGGAATGTGATTGTATTTAATTCCAGAGTTATTTCTGGGTGCAGATGTCATTAGTGTACCACCCAGCCTTTGAAAGACTTATGACTTTTGATTATAGATTGGTTTCTTCTACAGGTCTTGTATTTCCAGTCCTTCCTAAATAGTGAAACTGTGAAATAATGAGACATGCGGATCAAGAAAACAATTTTGCCCTGAATTTTAAGGTACAATGAATATAAAATTTACTCACAAGTGGTCTTCTTCCACTGGTAACATTCAGCCTACAATAAAACCCCATGGTGATCAAATGGATTAATATCTATGTAGCTGTAAGAGAGCTATATAATAAGAAAAAATACAGATTACTGAGATGTACCAGAGTACACTCTCATATAATCACTCACCATACAGATATGACATGGCTTTTCTAATGCTATTGCATCTATTGGCAAAAAAATGAGAAAATATAGCCAATTAGCTTTTCTTTCCTTGTACTTCTGTTTCAAAGGCTTAAAGGATACATTTAAACCATACATATTTTGCATTGTGGTTAAGTTATCTGTATGATGCTGAAATTTATTCTATCTGTGTAAAAAGGTAGATAAGTTTAAATTTATGGGGTTTTTTTTCATATTTTTCCAATATTGTGTATTAGGGTTTACTGCCTCCATATCCACCCTAGTTTCTTTAGCAATTTTTTTTTTTTTCAGTGATTTAATTTGTCCCAGATATCTATAATGTGGACACATATACTCACTGTATATTGTATAATAAAGGAGATCCTGTACAACAGGATATGCTGAGTGTGCCATTTACACTGTCCATTTGGATTAGAAGGAATTAAGTAATTTTACATGAAGGTGTGTTATCCCTTTAGTGTTCTTTCCTTTACTGTGTAAACTAACACTATCATATATGCACTTGGTGAAGGAGAGGCTGAATGGCAGGGTTCAAAGGGTTACAATGTACAGGGCAACATCTCTCATGTGGCCAGCTACCAGTGGTGTTCCTCAGAGCTCAGTTCTAGGGTCAGTTTTGTTCAATCTTTTTGCCAGTGATCTGAAGGCTGCAGCTGATGCAGCTGAGTAAGTTTGGTGGTTCCACCTAACTAGGATGTGCTGCCAACTCTACTGTGAGACAAAAGGCCTTGCGGAGAGATCTGGAGAGTTTGGAGCATTGGGAAATCACCAATGACATAAAAAAACCCAAGACTGACCAGATGCCAGCTTCTGCACCTGGGATGGAATAGACATGAATCTGAACTGGGAGAGGAGTGGCTGGAGAGCAGCCCTGCATAAAGGGGTTTGGGAGTGCTGGTTGGCAGGAAGGTCAATGAGATCAGCAGTGTGTGTGCCCTGGCAGCCAAGGGGGCAAACCTCATCCTGGGGTGCATCAAACACAGCATCACCAGCCAGCCAAGAGAGGTGATTATCCCGCTGAATTCAGCATTGGTGCAGCCTCACCTCAAGTACGGTGTGCAGTTCTGGGCCCCACTATTTAAAAACGATATGAAGGTACTTGAACATGTCCTGAGAAGAGCACCAAAGCAGGGGAAGAGGCTGGTAGGAATGTGTTCTGGAGAGCAGCTGAGGGCACTGAGTTTGTCTAGTTTGGAGAGGAGGAGGCTGAGGGGTGACCTCACTGCTGTCTACAGCTTCCTGAGGAGTGGAGATAGACAGGGAGCTCTTCTCAGCCTAGCAGTGATAGGACGTGTGGCTGAAATCCATCAGGGGAAGTTCAAACTTGGCATGAGGAAACTTTTCTTTACCCAGAAGGTGATCAAACCCTGAAAAATGCTTCCTGGATAAATGGTCAGTGCTCCATGCCTGTGCTGAAGAGGCATTTGGGCATTTGACCTTAAATACATGCTTTAACTTTTATCAGCTCTGAAGTGTCCGGCAGTGGTACTAGATGATCACTATAGGTCCCTTCCTACTGAACTATATTCAATTCTATTTTTATTCCATTCTATGTTATTCTTCTTCCTGAAGAAGGATGTGCTCATCAAACGAATGGTTGCCAACCCCTGTGAGCCCCTCTTGAAGCCTGCCCTGGGAGTCTAGAAAGCTGCATTCAGCAGATGAGGGGCATGAGGGCCACCTTTTTGGAACATGACCAGCAGTACATGGCCAAAATGGCCCAAAGGGGCTCTAACAACAGGCTGTGCTCATGCTGCAGAGGAAGATAAATAAATCCTAGGGACAAATTCTAGTCTATCATGCCATTCTCTCCCAAGTTGCATGGCATGAGAGGCCATCTCCACGGGGCATGAGCAGCAGGCAGCAACTGAGACAAAAGGGACTGAAGAAGGACCAGTAAAAGGGACCAGTACCAATCTGCTCTAGGGGAAGAGTTCTTCCTGACCCCAGTGCTCATGATTGGCTATTTCCTGAGCATGTGAGCAAAACCTGCCCCACAGACTGTTCACACCTTCAAGGAGATGCCCAAACCCTAATCTGCCCTACTTGGAGCCATCTCAGGGGTTTCCAAGAGTGGGCAAATGCCCCAGATCTGATCTACCTTGGGGGCAAAAATCGTTTCCATGTCTGACAGGGCACGTATGGATGTTTCAAAGCCCTGGGACCCCTGGCAACATCTCTGCATTCAGTTTCGTATGACTGCTGTCCCAGGTTCCCCAGGGGATGAGGATAGCAAGCTCTGCAGTGATCCTCAAGAAGGTGTTCCCTTGTCTTGCCACTGCTATTGAGCTGAAAAGGACTGAAGCCTTGGGCACCTCCAGGGGTTGGTGGGTCATCTCATCTCCTGAGGGGCTTGTCATCTGATGAAGATGATTGTCACAAACTGTGACATAGCAGCAGTGGGAATATAGCCCACTGCTGCTATGGCCATCACATCCCCTTGTCCCACTAAAACAAGCTGCACAGCTCCTATGTTAAACACAACCACTGGCCACACCTATAAATGATGTAAAACACCTTTCAGCCACAGAGTAAAACTTTCAGAGTTAGTTTCTCTTAACTCGTTAGCCTCTTCTCTTTTTAATCTTTCTAAGAGTTATTTGCCTGTCTTGTATTGCAGGAAGATGTTCAGGTCTTAGCTATAACCCTGTCAAATCTTTTTTTCCTTTAGTATTTAAGATTTGAAGTAATAAAAGACTAAGGAGAATATTGTTCTTGTCATTTTGTACCTTGGTGCCAAAATTAGTATGCAATTTCAGAATATGTCAATAAGGGCATTTATATCATATATAAATATTTTTTGTTGTGGTGATGCCAGAGATGAAAGGCAGGGGTTTGCTGCCCTGGGCATGAAGGGATATAAAGAGCATGCATGATTTCCCACCAATTCACCAATGAACATTTTCCACTACACTGTTTGTTATGAGGTTGCTTTCTTGGAAGGAAGTCCCTAATGGTTTTGTGTTCTTTACCATATATTTTCTTTACTTCAATAGCTCCTTTTCTTCCTTCGCCTTAATAATTTATTCCTTTATTGAAAGTAATGGTAGGCCTCCAAGCATGTGTATTGCTCCTTCCAATTGTCATTTTCTTCTATAGGCCGTAAGTCTATAGAAGAAATTAACCCCCCATACGGGGGCTTAATTTTTGCCTGCATTCACTCCAGAGGGAAGTTATCATTCTTTAACCTGAAAAATGAGAAATGTCCATAGTGATACAGGTGTGCTCTTAACAGGATTTTGCACAATGTCTGCTTTTCCTATGGAAATATCTTGCCTGAGACACAAGAATGTACTTGCTTGTATCTCATTCATGGCTTACAGTCATCCTGTGATCTATTCATGACTCCAGGAATATTTTCCTACTCTGATAGCTCTAAAGTGAAGCAGAAATTCATGGCACTCCACCTGACATGGTTGTACCTTTTTCTGGTCTGCAGGTCTTCATGCAAGGAGTGTTTATTGATGTAGGGGATGTCTCTTCTGTCAGGGCTTCAGCTGGTGGGGAGGATGAAGGCTGTAGACCTATACCATGAGACAGAGTTTCTTCTGACACATGTATGCCATGAAATCCAGAACATGATGTGGACAATGAAACCTACATTTCTTCATGGTTTTCTGAAATCTAAATTCAAAAGATCTGACTATGAACTTCCTTGTTTCCTACATTTGATGACGGCAGAGCATGAAGGATGGAGCCTGAGAAATGCTTTAATGAGGCTTCTACCCATCAGTACCTTGCTGGAGTCAGCTCCATGCAGTCAAAACCAGCAGCACAATCCAGCCCTCCATTAGACAGCTAAAGTGATGGCGCAGTTAGACTAGATGATATCTATATGTCCCTTCCAACTTAACTATCCCATTTTGTTCTATTCTACTTTAAAAACCTCTTCATTTACATCTTCCTTAGACCTTCTGTCCACCTGTGTGTCTACTCACCTCCCTCAAAACTTATCTTCTAGCAAGAAAGAAAAGGCCTAACCTTTTTATTTCATCAACTTAATTCTACCCTTCCCTTCCAGCCTAGCATTAGTATTGTGGATATATTCCACAGGCCATATTAGATGAGCACCTGACAACAAGACAGCCTTTATGAAGTTTCTGTTGTATATTGGTTCTTTGATTTACACTGGGAATGTCTCCCTGAACTGTGGAAGGATCTCTTCCAGCTTTTTCATAGAGACAAAATGCATTATTCTCTCTCACAGTCATAGTGTGTCCAAGACCATCAGAGGTTAAGAAACTGGGTTGGTTTGGCAGATGTTTCTTTTTATTCTGCCAATTAAGTCAACAATAGGTATTCATAATGCTGGGGAGGCTTGGAGATCATAGAAATTACAGGGCAGGCAGAATAACTAATGCACAAATAGCTGAAAAAGAAAGCGATCTTTTGGGGATTCTCTCCTATCCCTTTTATTCTGCTTGTCCTAGGGGCTGTCATCAGTCAGTGACATTGTGCACTGGCTTCACCCCTTGGTTCTGGCTGCAGTGTTCAAGGTTCACCATTACCCTGAATGGCAAAACCTCTGTTTTATTGTTCCAGGGGAGCTATTCTTCTACAGTTTGTCTTACACTCAGCTTTCAGTGTTTTGTATAAGAATTGAAACATTTTTCTCAGCAAGTAGTTTAAAATAAATGGTTGGAATACTTCTTAAGATAGAAAGGGGATCTGCCATGGAATAAAGATAGCAGTTATTGTGAGGCAGCATGTGGTGTAGAGAAGTCATCTGTTACTTTACCAGAATAGAGAAACTCATTAGATTCTTATTTTCTGATCTTCTCAAAAGTTTATCCTTGCTGAGCAAGACATGGAGCTGCCACAGAGAAGCATGGACTTTAAGAGGAAAAATGGATATGGAGAAGTCACCAAAGAGCTAGTTTGTGTGCTTGTATCTGGGATGTTAATGGCAATTGATTGATCTCTGCAAGTATAGTAATAGAGAACATTGGACTTCTCAGATGTGGGGCACTCCCTACCCCTAACTGCCTTATGCAGTAAAGAACAGTGTGATACAACAGTCAGTCAGGGGACACTAACAATAAGAATAAAGCATTACTGAAAGACAAAACAGGAGCGTTAAAGTGGGAAAATAAGCCAACATAAGGCAATGAGATTTTAAGTCCACTAATAAAGCTGAATTCACACATAAAAAATCCTTACTCAAGCATAACAGTACTAATATATAGTGAATAAAGCATTGGCTGGGAGTATAATGATGAGAAATGTATAATAAAACATTTCTACTATCACATCTGGTGAAAAAGAAAAGTGAATGAGACATAGTTGGTACAAATAATACCTAAAACATCATAGCAGCTAATAAAAGTATTTGATATACTGTGACCCCAGAAGGAATGTGACTGTGTTTTTATCTGAACCCAGGAAAAGTAAGGGGCAATATATGCCTGCCTCACAGTCACATAATATGGCATCCACATGTACTTTTGGAGATATAAAAGATCATTTAATGAGAGACAGAAACATGTATATGGAGCAAATGCTTCCAGCGTATAGGGGATGATGGCTGAAAGAAACAGATAAATTTCTTCAAATGATGAGGGCAGTTGAACTGTCTAGCAAGAGGATCAAAACAGTGTTGTCAGTGCAGAACAGGGACAAACTAAAGGAAATTCGGAAACAGGACAGAGACAGACTGTACAAGAATGCAAGTATTGTGTTGCAGGGTATCTACTGAGTGAAACAATACACAAGACAGTACAAACCCTGTCTGGTTCCCAGCAAAAACATGGAAAAAGCAGAGACCATAGCAAGACTTTCTGTCCAGTGTGTTGTAGTTTGGGAAATAGAGAAAGTGTTAATAGGTATGGAGGACATAGAGATTACAGTTAAAAGAAAGATGTCTTCTAGTTGTCTTGCATAAGTCCAGATAAATCAGTTGCACAGAAGGATGCAAAGAACAACAGCAGCCTGCTTATTTTCAGAACTGTTCTATCAGGTCTTAATCAGTTGACTCCAGTTGGATGGTGAAGCCATCAGCAGCCTAATCCTACCAAGCTGGATGACTTTAATCAGGAGAAATAGAATTCATGATGCAGTTATTTGAAGCCAAAGAGCAAATGCAGCCTGTGGAGAAAAAGTTTGACAATCAAGAGATGTTACAAAGACAAGTATTAATTTCCTGAGCATGGTAGAGGAGAGAGCGTTCTCTGTGTGTGTTCTTCTTTTCAGAAGCTGTATAGTCATACTTCAGGGAATCAGACACACAAAAGTGAAGTGGAAGTCAGAAATAAGTGTCAAGACAGTGAGATTACTAAAATTCAGTTTTTGGTAATGGCAGAGTAATAACAAATAGCTGATAACTCTACAAGAATTGACATTATTATGTCTATTGAATATTTCAGAGAATGATTCAGATGCTTAATTGTTGCTGAGGAAAATTTGGAGTAAACTGAGGATCTTCATTTAGCCAAACCCCAAAGCATATAATTGTATGTCAGCACTAATACACACTAGATTCTGTAAGCTATCATCCATTTAACACCTCTGTCAGGCTTTTACCTGTAAGACTTTTTACCTGTAAGACCTGTCAGGCTCTGTAAGACTTTTACCACTCTGGGATTTGAGCCGTGTGACAACACTGACTACAACTTTTGGAAGATAATGGCCTGGTGTAATTGCTTTTGACCTGCACCCAACTTCTAAGGTGTTGCAATGTAAATTGAAGTTGGGAAAGATTCCCAAACGTGTGGCTTGAAGCTGATGACCGAGGTATTAAGAATTAATGATCTGACAAAAGAGACAGTCAGTGTCACTATGTAATAAGCAAAATATGAAGTTGAATGTAGACATGTAGAACTTGAATAAAACTATGTTTTCTCTGTTAGCTGACATCTGGAGAGATATCAGCAAGAGCCTGGAAAAGTCAGTGCAATTAGGAAAGCACAAAATGAAAGCAGCTCAATGTCTATTAGGCAGTGATTTTTTTTTTCTGGAATTACCCAAGGTGTTTAAAAAAAAATGAGGAGGTACTGCTCCTAAGACTCTATAGGGTAGCTAAAGCAAAATTATTTTGTTCTGAAGGAGCTTAGGCATAGTGCTAATCCACACCAAGCAGCCCAGAACATATACTAAAGACAGGAAGTAAAAAGGAAACACAGTCATGCTTTCTGAAATTCAGTTCCCTCAATTCACCTTTCAGCACTAGCCCAAAATCTGCTTGAAGGAACTTGGACAAAACTGTGAGTTTGTATTTGGGATTGTTATTTCGTAAAACGTTAGCAGTACAATATGAAAATAAGGCACTTCCCAAGAAAATCCCTGCATATGATAGATGCACTCAGGAAGACATGCCTTCCAGAATACTAGACATGATTTTGTAAGACAAAAACTGCATCTCCAGTGGTGGGCTTCACACAGTCCCCTGAATACCAGGCAGTAGTAAATCAGCTTTTGTACCAACCATGCCAGTCTGAAGTGGCACTTATCACAGGAAGTTACTCTGTTTTAGTCTGTGAGGTATGTAGCGTACATGCAAAATAGATTTTTTTTTTTTTGAAGGAGACCTAGCAGCAATCCTAGAAGACTTAGAGGGCGCTACAGTGTGCCTGAAATATACTTCAGACCTACTAATATAGATCTGAATGAAATGTCAACCAAGACTGTATGCCCAGAGAGGAGCAAAGAAATAGCAATCTGAGGTGCTTAGACTTCTGACTGACTACAGGAGATTGCACAGATTCATGAAATATCAGCCCTGGTAAAAATCCAAAGAAGAAAACAAAAAAAAAAA
>VZRH01002379.1:1011898-1122535 GCA_013397555.1 Urocynchramus pylzowi
GAAAAAAAATCCCCAAACAACCCCCAAGCTTCCTTTTCTGATTATTTCTGTCATCAGTTAAAATCAAGACTCCTTCAACATGTCTTCAGAGCAACTACCTGAAGCTCCTCTTTTTGGCCCTCCTCTTTTTTTCAGGGAAAAGGATGACAGAATCCCTGATAGTTAAATTTTGGGTTGCACTCTGTTCTTTCCAGAAGTATCAGAGTCTGCCCCTCCAGAAATGCATCATTCCTTGAGTTAAGCTATGGGAGAGACCCTTGATGGTAACAGGATTTTTTGACCCTGTGACTACAAATGACTCTTAGGTTTATGTTTTGAGAGCACATATAAATGAAGAAGGTCCTCTTAGAAATTATATGAAGTGAATTAAATGCCTCCCCTTTTAAGGGCTGCAAACTCAAATCCTGCCCCTTATGATGCACTACTGCATTTTTTTTCTCTGAATGACCCAGCTGGAGTTGTGCCTTTTCCTCACTAGTCTGCCAAGGAACCTTTGTGCTGATTCACTGACTATTTCTACTGTAATTGGCTTGGATTTCTAGGGTGAGGGGTGCACTGAATACGTCTCCTTTTTTGCCCACTAATTGTTTTCTATGCCTCATGGGGCATTTTCTTCAGATTTTCAGTGCTCCTTTAATATTTAATTTGGAGCTGGATGTGTAGCAAAATGAAAATTGTATCAAGTTGATTGATTTCTTAAATGTTGCTTGTCAGTTTAAGGAAATTTTAAGCAGTCTTTCTTCTTGATGAAGAGGGAGTTTTAGACTATCTTAAGACTTCCTAAAGGCAACCAACTGTCAAAAAACATACTCAACTCTTTTTTGTTAGTTATTTCAGCCAAGATTTGTGTTTATCCCTTTATTAGTCCTTTCAGAATAAACAGTAAATAATGGACTAGTTGTGCTTACAATGCCCTATTCTCCACTTCCCAGGCAAATCAAGGGTGTCTCTCAGTCACAGAAGGATAAGGTAAAGTTGTGACTAGAGCCATTATGTGAGGTAGCAGGAGAGTGATACGAACCAGTGTGCTTTTTCCTGAAGAGCTGTATTTCAGACTGCTCTTTTTGTAGCAAAAAATCAGTTTTTTAGCAGATGGATCAATGCTATAGTATACTTTGATTTCCATTGTGTTGGCATTTTTCCCACAAGATTACTTGACACCACATCACTAAAGGCTCGTGTGTGTGCACTAACATGCTTGCCAACTAAAATTCCAGAAGGCAAAGGATGGGGTCAGAGGCAGAGGTGCAGGCCTAAGACAGGTATGTGAGCATGGTTGTTCTATGAGTAGAGCAACACCTTCTGTTACAGATGGAGTGGTGGGCACCCAAATTTTGGGGAGGACTAGGAACAGAAAATATTAGGAGCCTATGTGACCTCACTGTCTTGTCAGTGCTGAAAAAATCAATCTATGTGTGATTTCCAACAACAACGAAAGGCAAATCTTTTACAGAGATAAAAGCATAAAAAAGTGGCACTGAAATGCCTGCTGTGAGAGGGCTAGAAAGACTCCCTAGGCTGTAGGTCCCATCAGGTTTGGCCTCAGTTCTCTCAGTTCTCTCTCTCAGTTCTTCTCAGTTCTCTTTAAAGTGTAGGACACCTCCTTTTCAGTCAAGTTTTACCTGTTTCCTTAGGAGCGTATCTTTTGAAAGTTTACATACAATTGTTTCAAAGTGTATTTCCTTGAGAAGAACTCACATAGGGAAAAAAGCCCAAAACAAACAACAAGTGTTGTCTGATAAAGGAAATCCTTCACTATTCATAAAATACTTGGGTTATTTGGGAAAAGAGGAAATTGCTAAGGATTAGGTTTACAGCACATGAGCATGTCTCATGTGCTACTCTGGAAAGCTTGTCAAGGAAAAAAAAAAAAGGAAGTGAATCCCAGTAGGCTTGCAGAGTTTTGCATCCTGTAGTTTATTACATTTGTCAGTAAAAGCACCAAGGCTTATGGAAGTAGATTCATTAATTTTATGAAATCCTGACACGAAGGATTGGTTGCCCTCTGATAGAAAATGAAGTGGAACTGTCTTGCAAAAGACAAACATTGTGTACTTGTAGTGAAAAGTTAATATTGCAGCAAACCTGTTGCAAATAAATTGTTCTAGCTAATCTCTTGGAAGTTACTTGCCTTAAAGTCCATGGGATTATGTTTTATGTCTCCTTGTGTAAAGGAAGATCATTGGTTTCAGTGGGTGATCAGATTCCTTGGGGCAGTACACAGAATTAGAACAGCTAAACATAATCAGTTTGGAAAAGTTTCCTGTTGCTCTTTTAGCCTGTGTTATTAATGCCTTAAAGACACACTGCTAAAATGAAGGTTCATTTTCTTTGCTTTCAGTATTTCATCCTTTGTACAAGGAGGCCTTTGGAAGACTTCATAATATTTGATCCTTTTCAGAATCTGTCATCTGTATGTTGAGAGGAAACTGAGACAAGGACAGTAAGTTGTGCTATAAGAGGTGTTAATTGAAACATGATGATTAGACCATTTTCATGTATGACAGAAATATGGCCATTGAGATCTGAATTGCTAAAAGCCTTTTCTCAAAGTTATTAAATCATATCTATCTGAAAGCAGTTGTAAGCTACTTGCATAAAATCACCTCAGGGACTCTGTTGTGATCTAGTAGGCAGGTAGTAGGCATGTTCCTGACTAGTTGCCTGCGTCAAAAGATAGCAGTTTCACTTGTCTCTAAATAATTTGGCACTTTCAGATGGTATTGGTAATAAAGTTCTGTTTTTTTTTAGAACTGGCTCTCCACAGGAGATGGCTAATTCCTGGGCATAAATGCTCAAAGTGACCTTGCTTTTGTCTTTGAAATAAGCAAGGAAGTGTTCATTCTGGTGTTGCAGTATGCCCTTAGTAATCATAGCAGTCTATTTCATTTTTGTCACAAGTAGCAATTAACTCATAAATTTTTTTTTTTAAAAGTTGGCTTTTCATTTGTACCAATGTTAACTTTTTTTTGCATAAAATTAATTGGAAAACACAGCTCTGTTTTGCCTTAGATACTTTAATGGCTCTGTTATCATTTTATCAAAGCAATGGATAAAATCATAAACCTCATATTGGGAACCACTTAAGTGTTATCCAAATTTCCCTAAGGTCACAATGAATTAATTTCTTGTCCTTGAATACCTACTCAGCATTGAGCAATTCTTTCCTTCCTGTAGAGGAGGAATGACATGTTCTACGCTCTGGTCTATCGCTGCCTCTTCTCCTACTCTTTATGTCTGATCTCTAAGAGCGTGCAACGCAGGGACATTCACAGCTCAGAGATGCGGCTGGCTAAACATCCCCACTCTCTGTGGTCTGCACTCTCATTGCTCCTTGCTCTCACCTGTTATAGTTTGTTTTGGAAAGAAAACAGGATATACCACTGCAAATGGGACAGTGGCATGCCTAGCCAGACTGTGGAAAGTATGGAAATTAGGGCTGAGTGGGACATGAAGGGAAGCTGTTCACTAAGTGTAAAGTTCTCAAGCCTGTTGCAGCTAGGCAGATTGGCATGGATCATAAAAAAAAGTTTATTGTTGTTCTGAGGAAAGTTTGTTGGTCATATTGGTCATAACGCTCTAGTGGTTCTAAAAACTTCCTCTCTCCATGCCAGTGTTACTGAGATCTTCACAATAACCTAAGAGATAAGTCAGAAAGTAGCATCATCACTCATTGCAGCTGAGGCGGCTGGGTTATTTAAGCATGAGCTGAAATGGTTTGCTGGATCACAACCTCACAGAGTAACTACTTTATGTAAAGCTGTATAGCAAGTGAGTGCAAGTGCTAGAATTTATGTCTCTATCCAATGGTTGCTCCCCATCAAATTTGTACTGGGAATGTCAAAGATGTTATTTGATAAGGATCAGACTTTTTTGAGAAGGTAGCAACCTGAAACCATGGCACCTCCAGGTTGTTAATAATATCCTCCATGTGGACAGTAAGCACCTGTGAATCTCTGTGTCTTAGAAATGGAAGTGGCTGTATGTTTGCTCTGTGTGTGTNAATCGTCTCATTGTAAGTGCAAGCGTGCATGCATCTATATAATACTAATACATCTGTGTATATAAGTAGGATGCTTATCTGCATGTTACCAGCTGAAATGGAAATCTAGATGTTCTGTTATGGAATTTATTTCTTCTTCAAACTCTTTATCCACTAATTAAGAACTTATACTGAATTCATCACATGATAAATAGTGGGTTTTTTACGTGTATTCATTCATATGCATAATGTATTACAACTCTGTAGAGTTTTTCATCCTTTTTTCCCTCTTTTTTAACAGTTCTGAAGAACATATTCTTATATCACTGGCAATAGTTGATTTGCACTTAAGGGAAATGCCACACCTTGTAGATCAGTCTGTTAGTAAACCTCAGACCTTCACTGTTTCTACCACTTAATTTAAAATTTTCAAATCTTGGAAAGATGTTGATTTCTATGTATTCCCATTCCTATACTACAGTGCTGTAGTGCAGTCAAGGAATTTTTCTACATGGTCCATGGTTCCATGTTGCTATTATTACCATTGATTTTGATGTATCTGGATGAGGATTCAGATGTGGAGCAACATAAGCACTTCTCCTAAATCATTTTCCCACATTCACCGTTGCTTTGTCTTTCCTCCTTCTTTTTTCTTCCTTTCTTAAGAACTTTCCTTTAACTGCAGTTTCTCCCTGAAAGGTTATTTTCAACTTGGTACTAGTTTGTAATGAAAATAGCACATTATTTGTATTTCTTCATTAACATTTTTATCCAAAATACAAATAAAGGATTTAAAATCATCAGTGATTTATCTTCCTGACATTATCAGTTTGTGGCCTCTCAGAAAGGGACCTTATTTCTATGCTCAGAAAATCTATAAGCCCAGATTTACCAAAATATGTTGGTTCCTAAGTAATTTTTTACAATCCTTTAAATTGATTTTACACTATGCTTAAATGACTAAATATTTATTGAATCTGGTTCTAAAGCTCTTATTTCAAAGCATTGCTATTTATGGTCATTAAATGTGGTGAATAGAGAGAGTCAAAGCTTAAATTAAAAACTCAGATCTGAACCCCATTAAAAACTGTTCTCAATGTAAAATATAAGTTAGTATGAGTGGGATTAAGGAAATCATCACTACTTTCATTAAAAATAATGAAAAAAAATCACTTTATTTCTTTCTCAATCTAAGGACATCCAATGTGAGCAACTTCTGTGAAATTTGTGGATTTACTTGTATACAGATGTGAGAATTATTTGCTTGCTGTTGTTTGCCATAGATTTCAACAGCAGTTTCCACATGTCATGGGAAGTACGCCATATAAATGAGATGTGTTCTCCACATGTGTAGAACACACACATCTGTTTCTCTAAACCAAGCAGAACACAGTTATTTTAATAGAATTTGGACTGATATTGTAGAATATTTTCAAAAGGATTCGTCTTTAAAAGACGTCTTTAAAGTCTTTATAAAAAAGAGGACAGCTAGAGCACAAAAATACTAATTGGGACAAACTTTTCAAAGTTGATAAGTGATTTGGTTTCTTGATTTTTGCTACCCAGCAGAAGGTATAATAAGGACTGAGCTTCAGAGAGTGCACTTTCTTTCAATTAGGGCTACCACAAGCAGCTCAGATCTAATAGTACAAGCATCCTGAGCTCCTACGCAGTCATTTGTGAAAACTGTGGTCATATTTCTCTCTAGACATGTTATTAGTCAACGTTGGTTGAGAATAAAGATGGAGAGGAACCATTTGCTCTCCTGGATTAACCTGTTGTAGTGCCATGCTCATGAGGCTGTGTATATAGACTTTTTACACAAGAGTCTACTCCTGTTGTTTGACCTGGGAGAGTGAATAAAGATGCACTGGTCATGTCCTTCCTTTCAGTCACTCAAGAAAACAGCATTTGGATTTCCCTGACAGGAAAGGCTGTTTCTTATATCTGATGTAGATGTCTGTGGTACCCTAAGATTGCTGCTGCATGTACATAAATTATATAGTTTCCCTTGAAGTTCTAAATAATTCACTGAATTTGATTTCTTGATCTGATTCTGGTTTTTTTTGGTTTGTGGTTGGCCTCTAAAGAAGACTGGATGACCCAGACAGAAATTACAAAAAATTTTCTCTGTATATTAAATTGGCATTACATCTTTCATCATGAATTGAGGTTCTGTTAGCACTTTTAGGAGTCATTAGTTCTTTGCTGAATTTTCCCACACCTGCTTAAAACATGTTGGTGCAGTGCATACTGCAAAGTGGGATTACTTGGCTTATCATTAAGGATGAATCCCAACTGCAGATATCTAAGAAATCCAGAAGAAGAATTCAACAAATATGGTCAATTTAGTCAAAAACACTTGCTAATCTTTCTGTCTCAAGCATTGCTTTCACTGCACAATAGGCAACTGGTCTGCTTTATGGGAGAAATAGTTGAAGGAATACATTGATTAATGAAGAAACTGGAAAAATGTAAATAGTGAGGAATATCAAACATTTAGAGTATTCTACATTTAAGGTCAGTAGAAGGTTTAGGAGAAGGAGTGGGAACAGGAGCAAGTAAGAAAAAGGTTAAGGCTTCAGTGGAAAATGCTGTGGGGAGCTGTGGGCTTTGGGAACAAAAAAGAGTATTAAAAATTAATGAGTAATTGAGCTATATGGGATAGATTATCTCATAGTGTATTAACTTCCTTGTGTTGATTAACCTCAGGATGTTTAAGTAGGTGTTGGTTAATAGGAGTCTAGGGAGAGGGATTTGGGAAGAATGGAGCAGTATGCATAAGAAGAGGGTGGGATACTGGAGCTAGATGATTAATTGCTAAAGGCTGTAAAACTATCATGGGGAAATATTGGGTGTTCCTCCTGTATTCTCACATGCCTTCAAGAGCATCTACTTTTAACCATTTTCAGAGACTGGTCTTGTATACTGAGCCACTATGAATATGAATGTATTTCTGCTTTTATGTTAACTTTCATGGTTTCTGTGAAAGGGAGAAGGTTTGTCCACCTGCGGTTATGGCTGGCAAATGAGGCCAAAGAGTAGTGCCAAGCAGAAAAATATGGAAATGGCTTAGCTGGAAAGGCGGACCTCTCTGTGTAACAGGTGATTGGTTAGGCCACCTTAGGATGAGGGCTGAGAGGAGTTAGAAGATGCTGGGATTAGAAGCTAAGAATGGGAGTCATTACCTTCTCCTCTAGAACCCTTAATCCTATTCTCTAGAAGAGTTGTGTTTTCCCAAATACAAATCTGTTTTTGTGATCTTCTGAACATAAAGAACATTTCTTGCCACAACCCACTACACACCTCATCCTACTGCATTCACCCCCTTCAAAATTCACCAGCTAACCTTGCTCTTAGGTTTACTAATGCTTTCTGGCATAGAGTTTTGCTTCAGTATTACAAAATAGAGAACTCTTGATTGAGTGGTACTGCTTGTGTTGACACTGCAGCTACAACCGTAAAAAAATAGATTGAAACAACAAGTAACTTCATCAAACAATCTATCTTTTCTTGAAAATGTGCTTGCCTCCAGCATCTTCAGTACATTTTAACAACATGGGAATTTTAGTATTTTGTTAGCAAGATGTCTTTTGACTGGAGACCCCTAAGAAGATGAGATATACGCAGAGTAATTTCTGAAATATTTCCTCCACATTTGTGTTTGGCAGTCTGGTATCTGCCTGCTCTACATACCCATGGGAAGAAAAGATGTTGGGGGTCAGCTGTTTCTAGAAGCTTGCCAATGGGTTCTGTGTCATATCAACAATGTCAGTCATTGACCTTTGAGAATAGAATATAATATGTACATCCACAGAAATGAGAAATATTATAGGAAAATATTATAAGCAAAGATACACTTTAGATTTAAAAAGCTTCAAATCCCTGTATCTATGTAAAGTTAAAATGATCCTAAGATGCTTAGCAGAAATCACACTTAACTTTTCAGCTCTAAGTTTGTGTGCTACTTATTTGAAGGAGGTGCAGAATTCATTACATTCAGCACAATTGGCTTTGCCTTCAAAGAGTAACTAAGCCTGGCTAAGCAGTACTGGAGCCACTAAAATCTCAATAATACTTTTTGATAGCTAGTTAATATTTAATTTTAATTGCATTATATTGCACAGACATAGTTCAATAGAGTACCTAAATATCCCAGTCAAGATCAGGGCTATGATGTTCAAGAGTTTACAGACAGAGGCCGACATGTGTTTTCTACCACGTTATGGGAAACCGTTTCCACCCAAGAGTTAGCTAAGAGTTTAATCCTGCAATTAGTATGCTCTCTGCTCAGAAACTATCACTTGCAGCATGGCAAGACAGATGTATTTTGGATTAGAAGGAAATCTTTCCCACCACAGAGTAAAACACAGTTTATCAGATATAACTTGGGACAGTGGTTCATACTCCTCTGAAGCATCTCTGGAAGACAGAATATCAGAAAATTTTTATTTGTATTTAATTCCAATACAAAATGGAGCCCATTCTCTCAGGCACTGTATAAACAAATAGTAAGCAGTGACTGGAGTTCCTGACATTTCGTAATCCAAATAGACAAGTCTAACACAACTGTACAGGAAATACAAAGATACAGCAATGGAACTCTGATGTGATCAGAGTTGATTGGTTAAAATACAATTGTTTGAATTCCCAGATCAACAGTCTGTACTATGGTTGACCCTACTATTAGGTGATGATTATTTTTTTTCTGATGAGTTTCATATATTTTCATCATTTTTGTTTGTATTTGGTGTTTCTTTATCAAAACTGCTATTCAGAGAATAAGCTCTGGGAGGAGCAGGAAGCTAGTTGCACTACTTATGTGGAAAAGAACAAAGCTATAATGTAACAGATCTATAATAAAGGTAAATTTAAATATTTGTATCTCATAGAAAGCAGTTACTCTTACTGGAATGTAATACATACATAGTAGATATGTTTAAAAAGTGTACCATCAAGGATTACTTTAAACAAAAATGGCATCTGTCTTTGAAATTAATTAACATAATCTGTAACAGGTACATATATAAAGCATGATGTAATTCCTGGCATTCTTCTGTTGATATAGTATCTGAAAGTTGGGAAGAAAACATTAGAATCCAAGAAAGCGACACGAATTATTTGATTTTATGATTTTTTTCCCTGCAAGTAGATTAACAAGCATTACAAACATGCCCTACACCTGTAAGATCTAGTTATATGGCAGGTAACTAGGGAATTACTCTGGTTTAAAATGAAATCTGCACATTCAATCAGTCTGAGAACAGCTGGCTTAGAAATCAGACTGAGAATCAGAATAATCTGTGAGAGGTATTTGTGGTAGCATTAAATATTTTTGCATGCTTAGTGCAGAAGATAGCCTCTGAGCTTTGTGGATTAGGAAGTGGCTCGTATGGCTTTCTGAAATTGGGCTGCCTTGTTAAGAATGGAAAGTTCAATTAAAATTTAGTTATGAGAAACCTATATGAGCCCTTGTGATTTACTGCTGAGCAATGCAAATTCATATTATAAAAAGCAGGGTTTTCAGTTAAATTAGTGTCAAAATTATTAGCAAATAAAGTTCTAGTAATTTCTGCAGCATGTAATTTCTTTTTGGGCAAGAGCTATATACTGATATGTAAGTGTACCTGATAAGCAATAGAAAGGCAAATGAAAAAAGAAACTGTTCTTTAATAGTCAAGTACAAATACAGTTGGAGAACTAACTAAAACATAAACTTTGGAAAGGTCTTTCTGGATACAAGGAATCAGTTCCTTATTACTGGAATTTTAATCTGATGATTAGACTTAGTTAAATTGTGTTGTGTTAAGGAGCAATCTACTAGCACCATGGCAGAGCAGGCATTCACTTACTTCAGGATCTGTAGTTCCAATGTTAGTATGTGAATCCCATTTTGTTCAACGTAGCTACTTTTAATCCACGCTTTTATATGTGCTATTGCAACCTGAGTATGAATGCTTTCTCCTTGAATCATCCTTAAGATTAGGATGTAGGGCTGTAAAAATAATTTATACTACTTCAAAAAAAAAAAAAAAAAGGAAATTATAAGAGAAAATTGACTAAATA
Organism: Urocynchramus pylzowi; assembly: GCA_013397555.1. Taxonomy (NCBI): domain Eukaryota; kingdom Metazoa; phylum Chordata; class Aves; order Passeriformes; family Fringillidae; genus Urocynchramus; species Urocynchramus pylzowi. The sequence goes on from VZRH01002379.1 coordinate 1,021,947, forward strand.
AAAATTAACCAAAAAGCTAAAATTAAATGGAAACAAAACCTGTTAGTATGGAACAAGTGTGCCCACACACAGACTTGCTCAAAATTATTGTGTGAACTAAAACCAACTGTTATTTTGGTTCAGGTTGATTTTTTTTTTTTTTTCTTCCCTTTTTGTTTCTTGGTTTGCTGGGTTTTATTTTGGGTTTGGGGTTTGTTTTTGGTTTCTGGGTCTTTGAGTGTGTGTGTGTGTGTGTGTGTGTGTGTGATTGTGTGTGCGCGCGCAGAGAAGCCATAGAACCTCTGGCAATTAAAATGTAATTGTTCCTGTGGCGCAAATATTTACAACCAGTCTAAGGCCCTTTCAAATTTCTAGTGCAGTGTAAAGGAGACAGAGCATTGCTGAAAATGAAGTCAGAGATAGCAAGACCAGAGGCAGCAAGGCCTATATTTTATATATTTTATATAGACTTTTAGGAGTCAGCAATGGATTTTTAGGAGACAGCACTTGCCAAGCGTATGAGGTAAAATAAGAAGAGTGGTTGAAGGGTTTGCAGTGAAAAAGCAGATTGCTGAAAGCAGAAGAAATATATTAAATGAAAATCCACAAAAACAAATGGCAAAGGATAAAAGGTGAGGGGCTGTGTAGGAGGGAGGTGCAACTGATGATCCCAGACATTTGGGGATGGAAAAAATCCATTAAAACTAAGCACCTGCTGCTTAAGATTTGGGCTTCAAAATTACAAACCATGTCAGTAAAAGCATTTTGTTTTGCAGTTTAAAGGGCAACTGAAGGAAACAGTCAAAGTATTAAGAGAAGGAAAAAGAAAATGGGAAAATATTTTAGGAAACTGATCTGTGCACATTTAAGGTAGGGTATTGGTTAGGCATGGCTGGTTTCAATTTGCTTATAGTTTTTATTACCCAGCTTTTCAGTTGTCTTCTTGAGCAAAAAGGGGCTTGAGCTCATTTTAGTTTAGTAAGGAGGTAGGCAACCATTCTTTGGATGGCTTCCTAACCTTGTGCCTCATTCCTCTTCATGGGTGTGTCTGACTTAAATTTCTGGTTGTTAATCCTACTCTAGTCTTTGCGGGGGAGGAGAGATGATTTCTGGCTCCTTTGCCTGCTGTAGGGTAGAACACAAAACTGAAATCCTTCTGACGGAGTAAAGGCTGGCAAATGTTACAAACCACAAGAACTTTGATAGAGAACCAGCCTATACTTAAGTGACATTCACACGCTCGCACTGGCACGCCCGCAGAGCCAAAAACCATACTGAAGGCTGTTTGGTTTGACATGGTTTTTCTCCTGCCCATACTACTTTGATATTTGCAAAAAAGATGAGTTGAATATCACATGTCAGGGATTGGCAGCTAACAATGGAAAACAAGAAAAACTGTTCCCAGCCCTCCACACTGAGACAGAATTGATCAAGTTGTCACTTACAAATTACAAATCAATGGAAAAACCCAGCCTAATCTGCAGTGTGCTCTCTCTCTGACCTCATTTATAAACTCCAATTTAAGCATACTGCTTCCCTTTAAAGAACTTAAGATTAACCTGATGACTTCTTTTAAATATGAAATTGGAAAAAAAAAAGAAATGGCTGAAAGGACTTATATGTCTAGAATTTTACTTTCCTCTGCTCAAGGAAGGATACTCTCTTTTCTTGTCTACTTTGAATACCAGATGTCTCTGCACAGTCAAATTGAGGCATCCTGAAAGGGAAAGGTTTTCAAATGTCCTCAGCTTTTACTGGAAAATGGGGCCTTTTAAAGATGTCTCAAGTATGACACAGAGAATCATCCCAGGTTGCACAGAGCTTTTCAAAACTCAGACAGCATTTTTAGTAGCCTATGCCTCAAAGAGTCTGGGCACCTTACCCAAAAAGAGCTAAAAATGTAATTTGCAGTTCTTCAAGTAATCCAAAACAAAGTATCAAATCCCTCCCCGTTTTCCTTTGCCAGGGAAAGTCCCTGTGCACTAGACCTGGCCTCATTCTGCTACACAGGGGACAGCAGAAGTAAATGGAGGGTGGAGTGGGAGAGCTTTTGGAAGAATGATTAGGCTGAGCACAGTGCTCAGCCCTACTTAATCATAGATGCCTTGCTTGAAAATTGCTTTCCTAATATTTCCATGGTGTTCAAACATATTTACCTGGCTCTCATCTGTGCTGAAGAATTTCAACCAACCGAATTTCCTTGGCTGTGCTGCAACTGATGGCTATCCCCATTGTTTTAATACTCACTCTGAAGATACTTATTTTGTGTGGGTCACTAAGCAGGGAAGAAAGTATCAACTGACTGTTGAATTTACCAAATGTGGACATTTATATGCCTGTGTATTGTGGCCACAGAGGAACAATCTGAAGACATAGAATAAAGGAGCATGACAATATCCATACAGCACATGACAGACACATGATTTGACATCTAACTAAATGTCTAATCTTTGCCTTTTAAAAATAATATACTCCTTCTGAGAGTTAAGCCTTTGGTTAAAACAAGTGATTGTTGAGGAAAAAATGATCAATGTAAAAGTCTTAAAAAGTGACTGGAAGCAATTCTGCTACGGGTGGACTGCGGAAGGCTTTCATTTCTCAGTTTCTCTTGATGGGTTAAGATGGATGTTGTAAGACATTAATCATCCTATATAAATGAATAAGCAACCTGTACTAATATACAAGTGGATTGTGGTGAGGTTAGGGAACTTAAGCAAAGCAATTTGGTAGACTACTCCTGCCACAAACCATTTGCCATCCAGTTCACTTTCTATTTTGGCTGCCAACCATTGCTGTCAAAGGGGATGTTACAGTGGGGTCTAATACTGTCAGACAGGAGTGCCAGAATAAGACTGTGCAACAAACACCTCTGGTTTTGAAAAGAGACTTAAAGAAGCATGATGGGACCCATCAAAAATAATTATTGTAACATAAATTCCCATTACAAGGTGTACTGCAAAGAGCTGGTCTGCTCTTTAGAGGCATAAAAAAAGGACATAGAAAATTATTTATCTTCTGCAAAATAATCTCTGCTGTGTTCTGATGTCCAGGCTTTCAGAACAGTACAGAAATAACTATAGAAATACTTACAGGCCACAGAAAAATGTTCCCTAGGAGCTGGAATATCAGGCTTGTGAACCTTGTCAGGGTGTTTGGGAACAAGAAATGCATTTTCAAAAGTTTCTTAGGAGAGCTTTTGGAATATTCTTTTGAATTTGTGTTAATAGAAGGCCCAAATGTTTTTAATTTTTAGTTATTTTCACCAGTTGTTTGGAGAAAGCTTAAAGCCTCCTATCCTGAAAAAGTGCCCCTTGAGTAAGCAAGACAAATTATACCCAGACTTTGGATTAGGCTGTGCATGTCCTTCAGTGTGCATTGTCTTGCATCCCTGAATTATCAGCTTCATGTATCTGGGCTTCAGCTGGTTGCCTAAAGAGTAAGGAGAAGCTCATCTGCAAGGAAGAGCTCATCTACTCCCACTCTGATGATGCACAGCTGGCCAAGTGGATTACTTTTTGGGTCTCTGAAGAGCCAAAGAATCTTAACTTATAGCTGGAGACAGGACACAGGAAAGGACAAATTGGTGCACTGAGGAGATACAAACACTTTCTGGGTTGGCTGGCATGTCTTATTCCGACATGCAGGCTCACACTAACCACAAGGCATGGGACTCGGAAATAGTTTTCACCAGGCTCAGTAGGAGAGCCTCCAGGATCTGCTTGCTTTCCTGTTCAGCTGGGAGCATGATTCACCTTCCAAATCATGCAAGTGTGTTGCAACTAGGCAATGCTCTGTCCTTACAAGAGGCTCATTTCAGGTAGCATTTTGTTTTTTCTTGTTCCATGCATGTAAGCATATTTCTCTCTAATTACTCTCCATACAATACAGTAGTTTAGGCCTTTGGGCTTACAGTAAAGATACAACATGAAACTATATGTGACTTAACCTTCTAAGTATCACAGGAGATTCAGATAGGCCATTTTAACCCCAGCCCTGTTGTGTGGAAACAATTTTGCTAATGGGCATTTAAGAAATTCATATGTTTTTTGCTCAGAAATAACCATTGTGATCATATTATGATCTGACCTTCTGTGTAGTACAAGTTCAGCTTCACTCTGTAATTTCTACATTAGGTACACAACCTGTGGTTAACCAGCATCCTGTGGTGGGATTATGTATTGCATTTTGTATTGATTAGGTTATGACTTGAGACAAATTATGTTTTTAGCTTGGATTTTCAGTAGTTTAGGTTTGTGCCTGCAGGATTTTCCTTTTAGAGTTTTACAGGGATTCTCCCAGCAAGTCGTCTTTGCCATGTAGTTCTTTAGCTCCGTCCTGCAAGAGCAATAAAAACCCCCTAGAACACACCTTCCACAGTACTGTAGAAAAGATACATAAAAGAAGTTCTGGAACTAAATAGCATTTTCCTTCAAACTTATATCCTTGATAAACTCTATGTATAATCCTTATTATGACCTGAACTATCCTCATGTCCTTTAAGCCTTCTACACTATGTCCTAGATGTGTCTGTACTTACTGGTAAGCCATTTGCAGCCAAACAGAATATATAACAATTGCATTCTTTGGGGGTTTTTTCTGAGTGTCACCAGGGCAATAATTTGGGCACCTGTCCTTCAGCAGTTGCCATTTTTCACAACACTGTTAAGAACTTTATTTACCTTGGGATTTCTACACTTATGTCAAGATTGACAGATTCAGAAGTTACTGTGTGTGGCAGGGACAAGGCAGACAAACAGATGATTAGAAAGACAGCACAGACACATAAACTTGTTTCCTTAGGAAATGGAGCTACAGATTATTGTCTAGGGAATTTATGGTTCTTTAAACTTGCTACCTCTATGTATTCTTACTGGTCATCTTCCTTCCTGTCTTTCTTTAAATCCTGTCTTGAGGTCTTTGGGGATTTCAGGAACGAATGGGACCATGTGAATCTGTACAAAAAGTTGGGACTGATTTTCAGTATTGTGAGATGATACACTTGGGAAGAAGTACACACCACCATAATGCAACTTTTTTAAAAGCTTTTGGGTGCCAAGAGTCCTATCACAAAATTGTGTTACTCGGATAGCACAATTATGTGGGATTACTCTCAAATATGCAGCCAGAGTGACTGATAAATTATTTCCTTTACTCCAGCAGTCATGCAATATTAATTAGGTACAGTTAGTATTGTGTCTCTTGGAAAATGGAAAGAGTTATATAAATGTTGAGTGGAATTTACACTGATTATATCCAAGATGTTGGTTGATAGGTAATACACAAAATGTTTTTTAATGCATTTCTCTACATGCAGCTTCAGGTGAGAATGTACTTGGCAAAAGATTTTCAGAATTGTGTAGGGGATATTTTGAATGCCTAAGTGTTGGTTTAAAAGTGGTCTCATTTTTAAACACCCATCATGGCTATCACAGATAATATGTATTTACCCTCTGCCTGTCAAGTCATTCTTCTCATAATGCTTCTGTTTTAAAATTCTTGACTTGTGTGCAGTTGGACTCTCCTCATACATCTTCCACAGAAGTCAGAATTGTCCAAATGAGAAAAGGTGGTTTGTAGATATTTCTAGTATTGATGCTATTTACTGCCCTACCAATTTTATTGTTTAGTATTTACTGATGATTTACATGTGAGTTTCTATGGCACCTAGAGCAAGGTTTACTTTTTTTCATTACCATTTGAAAGTTTGTCCATCCTCTCCAGTCTCAGTTACTGATTCCTACTAATCCTGCCAAAGTTTTCCAGCCTCTCAGCTGTGCTGGATGCCAAGTGAACACTTTGTGTGACTGTGCTCTAAGTGGGGGAGGAAGTGGAAGCAGCAGTAAGGAAGGAGGGGCAAGACTTTGAATATTATTTCCTTAACTACTTTTTTTCCAATTTATTATGAGTTCTTCTTAAAAGGTAGATCACCTGCTCTAATGTAATGCAAAAAGAAATATTTTTCCCAGCAATTAAATAGATTCCCAAAAAGTCTCCCATACTCCTAAACTTTCATATCTATTGTAAGAAAAATAAAAATATGAGTATTTTCCAGTTGAGATGGAGCAGGTCATTAATTCTGGAGATTACTTTGAAGCCTGTGTGTACTATTTATACTAGCAAGTGCTGTATAATGAACTTTTTTTGTCTTGTATACTTTTCTGCTTTGACTTTCATCAAGGGGAAGAAGCCTGGTATAAAGTGGTACAGCCAAGCTGTGCTGTGGTGTGTGCTTGGGCACACCATTTTCTCAGCTTGGAATAACAGACTGACAGAAGTCATGTCTGGGACCAATGGGAAGAAAACATACACCCAAAATGCAGTTGCCCTGGTCTACTCCTCATACCATATCCCTGCACACATCATTTCCAACACCCATATACTCTTCATAGTAGCCATGAAGTCCCTCTCATGGACTTATTTTGTATTTCTTTTCTTTTCATTGCCTTAAAAGTCACTGCTTCTTTCCTGCTGATCTCCTTCAGGCCAGTTTCATAACCAGCTGATTGCATGCTTCAAACACTTGACCTGTAGCATATAAGGGATCTGCGTGCAAATGTGTTGGCTCAGGGCCATCATTCTTAACTGTTGATGATATTTCATTGGAATTGCAAAACTGCTGTGTAGCAACACCGTGTTGTTGAAAGAGGCATACATATTTGTGTTGTGTGGTGGGTTGACCCTGGCTGCACACCAGCTGCCCACCAAAGCTGCTCTAGCACTCACCTCCTCTGCTGGTCAGGGGAAGGGGTTGAGATAAGGACACAGAAACATCCGTGTCATGAGCAAAACAAACTCAACTTGGAGAATAATTAATCTATTTCCCATCAAGTCACAGTAGGATAATGAGAAATAAAAATGTATCTTAAGAACATCTTCTCCTTACCCTTCCCTTCTTCCTGTCCTTAACTATACTCCTGGTTCTCTACCTTCTCTCCCACAGTGGTACAGGGGGATGGGGATGGGGAATGGGGGGTTGTGAACAGTTCATCACAAATTTCTGCTGCTCCTTCCTCCTTGGAACCTCCTTCCTTACACTCTTCCCTGCTCCAGTGGGGTTCTTCTCATGGGTTATAGTCTTCTATGAACTTCTTCAACATGTGTCCTTCCCAGAGGTTGTAGTTCTTAATGAACTGCTCCAAGTTGGGTCCCTTCCACAGTTTGAAGTCCTTCAAACAGTCTGCTATAGTGTGGAATTCCAGAGGGTCACAGGTCCTGCTAGCAAACCTGCTCCAGCATGGGCTCCTCTCTCCACCAGTCCACAGCTCCCACTGGAAGTCTGCTCCAGTGTGGGTTTCCAATGGGGTCACAGCCTCCTTCAGGCTCCTCTGTCTTGTCCTCTTGTCCTTCAGAGGCTGCAGATTGGTCTCTGCTGTACCATGGATCCCCATGGGCTGAAGGGGTACAGCTGCCTCACCATGGTCTTCACTACAGGCTGTAGGGGAATTTCTGCTCTGATACCTGGAGCACCTTCTTCCCCTCCTTCCTCAGCAACCTTGAAATCTGCAGAGCTATTTCTCTCACACGTTATCACTTCTATCTTTTTGTTACAGTTCTGCAGTTTTTTCCTATTCTGAAATATGTAGCCCCAGAGCAGCTATCACCACTGCCCCTGCCCAGCTTGGCCTTGGTCAGCAATGAGTCTGTCTTAGAGCCGGCTGGCATTGGCTTAATGGGATATAGGGAAAATTTCTGGCAGCTGCCAGAAGCTGCCGCTGTAGCCAAAACCTTGCAATGCAAACCAAATACTGTTTGTTTTCATGTGATTCCTACATCTGTATAAATTACACTGTATGCTAGAGTAGAACTAACTAACAAGTGGTGCTGTGTTTCTCATTGCTTTTTTTGCAAAGGTAGATGATATGTTTCAAGCAGAATGTACACACATCCATCAGCTCAAATTTTCCCTTTTTTTCCCTTGTCCCACTTGCATAATAAGATATAATCATGACTTTTCTCCTGAGCTTGGCTGTCCCCAGGCCTGATTTTGTCTACATAGTTTGAGAGTTAGATTGCTTCAATATGCTCTAAACTGTGCTGTAAAAAATGCATTTTCCGGTGGCTGCTGTACAATGCTGGAAGAGTGCTATTTGTCAGGACAAAGCAAAGATTATTACCTTTATCCACTTTTATATACTATGCTTTGCACATTTAATAGAATTCAAATTCAACTTTAATTTCTGCCCTGTGTAGAGGGAAAATGACTTTGCTTCTGCAGCCCCAAAATCAGCAATGCCCAGAGACATGTTCCAAAGACTGCTGTGTATTTCACCTGTTTAGGGTGAATGTTCAAGGGCATCTCACTCTTGCAGAATCCTTCTGGACCTGTTTCAGTGGTTTTATCTCATTTTTCTCATTTGCTTTAATGTGTTTGGTATGTCTTTAACTAATAGCTCAGTGTGATGCTTAGCAGTGCCATAGTAGATAGGGACCAAAGAAAAAGAATTTATTATAATGAAGCTCAGTTCAAGTATTCAAGATGTCTTGGTACAATTATCATTGTGGTTGCAATTGATAAACATTTTGATTTATTGTCACACTATTGTCACTATAGTTCTTGTAGGTTAAGTGGTGTGCACAGCATGTATTTCAGCAATGTGTCAAAATCAAAATGATGATAATAATAACAAAATATTAGCTTAGAATTCAAATGTGGTAAAAGAGCTTATTGCTTTACTGTCAGTGATGATAATAGCAAAAATAGAAGCAGACTCCTTTTAATTTAACAAGACAAAGGTAAATTACAGCTACCACTCATTCTTTCATTGCTTTTCTCAGGTGACAATAAATGCCCCCTTAACTTCATGCTTGAATGGAGTATGTCCTGCTGACAGCAAGGATGCACAGATGACCACCACCTTACACCCTCTCACCAGTCACCCTGCCTCTACCCCAGCAAAGGCCTGTTTTCATCTACAAGGCTCCTGTAACTCACCCACAAGCAAATGCTTTTGACCTTAATTAAAGCAGTTCACCTCTCTCTGCCTCTAGGGATGGTTTCCTCATAAGGCAGTTGTGTTTAATTAGCATTTGCATAGCATTCTGCTGGTTGCTTTCCTGGAGCCTTGTTCAGTAGGAGCGTGGGATTGCTGAAGCCTGACTGGCAAGCTTTGCACCCTCCTAATTGACACAGAAGCCAAGTAGAAGTTACACAAGGAAAGAACAGAGAATCGTTAATGATGGATCATTAGCAAGTAGCTCCTTTGAATGAATGTAGATAACTTTATAACTCTATCAAAGTGAAAAGTAGCGTGATGAATTATGCATCAAACAATAAAAGCTCACAGAAGACACTGGTTTTATAATTGCTGTGCAATTTTCTAGCATGCTCTAGTTTGTAAGATTAATTTTCTTTGGGAAGCATGAAGCATTCTGTCTGTTGCACACAATGTCAATTTTGGTTTTTTCTCTTTAGAGATTTTATTCTGTGTCTTTCAATATCACTGCAAAAACTCACAGGGTTTGAGATCCATAATTTTTATGTTAGGAAAAATTTGCACAAGCAAATGAAAAGTCTATAGTTACTAAACCTTTGAGGGTTTGCTGACTTCTTGGTGTAAAGAGTTCCCAGATACACACACCTGAAATAAGATTGCTTTGTATTTTTTTTTTTTTTAATAGAAATGGCATAATAGTTCTGTGGCTACGTTGAATTTCTAGACTTATAAATCTCTAAAGGGTATTTTTACTTTGAAATTATCATCACAAGCATTTCAGCTGGCACAGAGATCATTCCTGTGGCTTGCACTAGTGCCAGTTCTGCCCTTCTAGGGCTTCTACTCTCTCCTAAGAAGAGGAATTAATACAAATATTGCCTAGTGATGTCACCTATCCCTTTAAAATATACTGATCTCTCACTGAAGCTTTCCTCTGAAAATTGAATTCAGTGTGTTTGAAGTGAGTAGAATCAGAGGAACAAGTTAACAGAAAACTTACCCCTGATATGAGCTGTTTCTTAGTTTTCATATTATAATAGATGAAAGGGACATATATTAGTGGGTGAAAGGGTCTGCGAGAGATCTAATCCATCAGCAAGCCCCAGGGATCAGCTGTGGGATCAGCTATTCTAGAATAAATCTCCTTTCTAAAGACTGGATTGATATAAACTCCACAGCCTCCTCCCATGGCCTGTTTCAGCATTTTGCTACCCCTACCATTATAAAAGTTTATTTTTTGTTTCCTACAATTTCCTTTGTTGCAATTTAAGTCAAGTATTTCTCATCATGGACATGAAAAAGGATTTCTTTCCCCCTTCTAGGAAGTTTGGGTGGATTTTGGGGGGTGTGACTAGGGTTTATTTTAGTGATAGTGGTGGGATTTTAATACATTTTTTGAAAACAGTTTTGAAGTTGTTTTTCTCTAGCCTTTCTCTTTAGGTCCATGATTTCACTCTGTTCAATCTGTCATGTTTTCTGTGAAAATTTCAGTTGCTGTCTTGTGGGAGCTCTCAGGTGTTCCAGACAATTGTGCAGTGGGGGCCCCACACCAGACACTGCTCCAGCTGTGACTTGCCAGTTTTAACTAGAGCAAAAATGTGTCCTGCAGGCATCTCTCTTGTTTGTACACTCCTGTATGATGCTTGCCTTTTTCACAACAGCATGATGTTGTTGACTCATCTTCACTTTGTGATCTAGAATAACCCCTAACTATTCCTACTTTCCTGTTTGTCCCCTGCCCTGTATTTATGTAATGAAACGTAATTCATTCCCCTTGACAGTATTGAATTTCACCCTCTTTTATCAGACCATTTCTCCAATGTAGCCAGGTCATTGTAAAATGTACTTCACAGGAAGTTTTAGCTTTTGAAGTCCTCAGAAAGCTGAGCAGGTAAGATCTGAGTTCCATCAGCCATCCAGGTAAAAATAAACAGATAAATGCTTCATACTGAACAGAATCCTCTGGAGCTCACTTAAAATGTTCTTTTTTAAGAAAATCCCAAGAAGCAATTCTCTGAATATGATTTCCCTCTTAGTATTGCACCTGGCTTTGGATTTACCAAACCTTGTTTCTTTAATCAGTTTATGGAAAATAGCAGAGAATTTTCTTTCTGAAAGTCAAATCTTGATTTGGTGTCCTATGCGTTGAAGAGTGTGCTGGTCCTGTCTGGGGTAGAGGCAATTTTCTTTACAGTGGCTGATATAGGACTGTGTTTCAGATTTTTGCTGGATACAGGGTTGATAATTTAGAGATTTTTAAAAATTGTTGAGCAGGGCTTTCACAAAGCCTTTCCTGCTTACCATATTGCCACACTGGCAAAACTGGGGGTACATGGGGAGATTGAGAGGAGACACAACCCAGGACAGGTGACCCCAGCTGACCAGAGGAACATTCCAGATTGTATGATATCAAGCTCCGTATATAAAGTGGGGTAAAGAAGGATGAAGGGAGGAACTTTTTGAGTTTTGGCATTTGTCTTCCTGAGTCACTGTTACGTGGCCCTGCTCCCCTGGAGGTGGCTGAAAACCTGCCTTCCTATGGGAAGTAGAGAAATCTTGTTGTTTGTGTGCAAGGTTTTTGCTTTCCCTATTAAACTGTCTTAATCTCAACCTCTGCATTTTCTACCTTTGCCTGTTCTGTTTGTCCCTCTGATCCCACTGGTGGGGGACTGAGAAAATGGCTGTGCAGGGCTTGGCTGCTGGCTGGAGTTAAACCATGACAGAGGGTCATCTCACCTGGCTTGATGTTTGGATGGTAAACCTCCCCATCTAGGGCATTTGTCTACCCTTTCCTCTATGGAGAAACACAGGTGATCAAATTCATCTGGCCAGGTTTACTCATTTACCAGTGTCTTAGAAAACACTGTGTGTACTTTCATCTTCACTATCTCCAAAGAGTGCCTAAGGAACTAAACTTCATTATCTAGATTATTGATGTTTAAATTTAGATGGGATGTATGTCACCTCCAACCCTTTTCCTGGTAGAAAGACAAGAGATCACACACACTATTCGTTCTTAATTGGTACATGCTGGCTGTTACTCATCTGCTGAGTATTTTCATTGTGATTATTTTATCCAGTATTGAATGGAACTTGAAGTTAAATTATTTGGTCTTCAATTCCCCAATTGTAACTCCTTTCGTTTTTGAACTCAGAAACCATATATAGAATCCTGGAATCATCTCGGTTGGAAAGACCTGTAAGATCATCAAGTCCAACCATTAGTCCTTCAGGAGCATACTTGTCAGAAATGTACCAAATCACCTTGAAAAATACTGTTTTTCTAGGCACCTTTTGTCTTATTTTGTCTTTCTTGGAGGTGGATACTTTACTGTATTAAACATTTGATTACAGTTCGTGAAGATTTGCAAAAAATAATAAAATGGCATGTTTTGGCATCCTGACTGACCTTTGCCAGCATCTCTCCCCAAATAAATAGTAGCTTCATGTAGTAAATTTACCAATTCGTGCTGTGGTTCACTTCCCTTGCTGGTCAATATTCTATTTCTTCAGAAATAAAACAAATACTGTTCTGGTTTTTGAAATGTTCTTTGTATTTCCTTGCATTTCAAAGCAAAGCTGTAGTTTCATAGACAAAGATACAATGAAATATAACCTTTTTTGTAAATTCTTTTAATGATGTAATAAAAGCCATTACTATTAATAGGGGAATCCTTTTGCCAGTAGCATCAAAGGTTTTTCAGTTTTGTATTAAAGAAGAGTTTTCAATTAGCAGTTAAGGAAACTATTGTCCTCACTTTCTCCATGAGGCAGGTAATCTTTCATTGTATGTGCTGAGTGCATACCTCACTGCTCATCCGAGCATAAATTTGTGGCTCATTCTCCTTTCTGAGTCTGGTAGTAAGGGTATAGCTACTTGTCTGCAGGGAGCTACACTGAAATCAGTTCACTACAGAGCACTACTAAAACATGAGATCTGACTACCTGCAATAGAAGAAGAATACTTATCATTGCCAGCTTCCAGATTTTCGCTTATGAAATTATTCCTTCCACAGCAAATAAATCATTGCTGATTTACTTATGGTTGCTGCTACTTTATTTTTGATAAAACATGTAAACCTAACTGGGGAATACCATGTCTATGCTGTCAGTCTGTCAGTTCTATGTCACTGCAGGATAATGGAGCACACTGCAGAGATACTTGATCTGCTGCTGGCTGGAGATGGTGATACCCATTGTCCGTGCACCGCTCTGACATCAGTAAAAGTGTGTTAACAGGACATTGAATTGTGTCCTTATGCTTGTGCTGCCTAGTGTTGTAGAAATGTGGGGATTTCTGCATTGCATCCTGAGTGGGCATTGATGTTCAGATAGCAGAGAGTGGAAGACTGGTGACATAATATGACTTGAGGCACCCTGTTATACCCTGATATACATATCACTGGAAAACATGGGAAGATTTTCACAACATTGGGTGACTATCCATCAGTTCTGCATTTGAGTGAACTATTTAAAACTGTCTTATTGGTATGTTATTGAAAACTGAAATATTTTTTTAGTCTGTAATTTTAGAATATAACATTTCTATGGTGAGGACTGTGATTAGAACTGGTGTGAAAATGAGGTACTTTCCTTTAAACTAACAATAAACTACCCATATTCAATATGAATATGGGTAGTAACTCTGGAAAATAATTTCCCTCCTATTTGGTTGTTCTTTTTTTTCAGGACCAGGTGTCAGATACAGTGAATTTGCTGTGTCACATCCAAAACCACCTCCACTTGTTGGACAACACACAGTGGAGATACTGAAGAGCATGCTGGGGTATGAGGATGATGCTATAGAAGAACTGCTTTGCACTGGTGCTGTGGCTCAGCATGAGGTCAGATAAGGAACATTAGTTACATTCCTTCACACTGAGTTCACATTACTTTGTCCTCTCTTTGCTCCCTTCAATTTCCCTAATGGGACTCAAAGAGAAGACATAATTTAATTCCTAATTTTCTTCCACGTGTGTTTGTATGATTTTAACACTGGTGTATCAAATAAACAATCTCATGCTGTCTGAGTGAAAGATTTTCTTGGGGGGGTTGGGAATAAATGTAATTATACAGTCCTGTGTGACTACTCATTCTCTCTACTTCACACGGAAAATGGGATTCTTATCATAATTACAGTAATTGCCTAAACATTTGTCCCCAGAAAGACATGATGTTAGTGAAAAGAACCAGAAGCCTTAAAATCTTTATGCTAGACTCTCCACTCACAGAAAGCTGCTTTGTGTCTTAATAAAAAGTAATTTATTTACAAATTGGTAGTTGATCTGATCGATTTTGAACAGAGTTATCCATCCTGAAAACTTTGTTAATCTCTGTTTTAGATCAAGAGTAGAGTAACCATTGCAAATTTTACCTCTATTCCATGGAATTCCAAATTACTAATATGTATTTATATTACATTGCATAGTCATGACAATCTCAACATGTTAGCAGAAAGAAGCTGAAATTGGCACAGTTCTTCAGTTATCAAAAATAGCTGTTCCAAGACCAGTTGAGAGACAAACTGTGGCTGAATAGTCTTCTGTAATTTTATTCAGAAAGGTTCAGGGTACTCTTCATTAAACACTGGTTCACAGAAAACCAAATACTGAACGTTGAATACCAAAACTTGCCTGATGTTTCTGTGGGTTGGTACTGATCCTTATCTCTGACTCTTGTTACCGTCCAAACCACCTTCATTATGGAGAAAGCACAGGTTGAAATCTGTACCAAATTTTTGACTCAGTCCAACCTCTGTGATTAAAATCTGGTGAGAGTTGACAGATCTTCCTCCAATTTCATAATACCATATCCTTCAGTAGGATCGCTCTTGAGAGTAAGGTACCATGCAGTGGAAAAAGGTGGAAGAATTTGACCCATGACAAATAGGAAAGAAAAAATTAAAGGAGAGCCCTTTCTTCTCTATAAAGCAATTTGGCAGTTCTTCACTTACAGAAGACATCCCAGGCTCCTCTGTGACAGTATATAATTTACAGCTAAAGTAAACTCAGCGTATGGGAAAGGTTTAACCTTTGTTGTGTGCACACTGGGAGTGAGGCAAAGCCTTTCTATTCCTAGAACTGAATAAAACTAAAATCGACACTCAACACACAATATTCATGTTTCTCTCAAAGTATCAGAAACAGACCTGGCATTATAACTAGCTTGTCACTTTGTTTCCACTCTAACAAACAAGTTCCTCTGTATTCCATTTGAACTTCACAACTCTTCATTACCTTCTGGGGGAAGAAAAGAGGTTATTACATAATCATATTGCAGTGGAACCCCACTGTGGTTGCTTATATTTGAAGCCCAGTGTTTTGGTTCATTTGTTTGCTTGTTTTCTCTGGTTTTTGTGTTCGTCTAATTTTTTTTTCTGCACGGCATTCCTGGCACCAAACACCATACTCTATCCATGTGCTAAACACATCATGAGATCCTGGAAGAGTGACTTCTAAAATAAATATAGAAATAAGTTTGAACTGAGAATTGGGACACCATAGGGGAAGAACTGAAACTGAATTGGAAGAGATTTTGATATAGTCCACCTTCCTTTTAATCTAAGGGGAACATCCCCTTTTTAATGAGAAAAGCAGAAATTTGAATTCTGGTTCATATGAAATGGATAATCTGATATTGAACTAAACTTTGTTTACTAATGAAAAACACCGTCAGATAACATTCAGAAATAATTTTTCTGGGTTAACTTTCTAAAGGGTTCTTTTCTTCACATTTCTAAGAATCACATATACAAGGTATAGTATAATATTGCTCAATTTTGTTAAAGGATTTCTAAAAAAATCAAGATTTTTTTCCTGTGCTTTTCCAAACAATGGAAAACACTAATCGCCATATCCTTAGCTAATTGGCAGAGCTGCTTTGACTTTAACATGGTAGTGCTGGTTTAAATAAACTGAATATTGGGCTTTAAACTCCATAAAGTATTTTGTGCAGAGTTCACACGCAAACAGTGTTTCCCTTTCTTTTTCTGTTTTTTCATTAGTGTTTTTCCTTTCCAGTTTGCTGTGTTGACAGTCAAATGCCTAAAGGGATAATCAGAGACATTATTTTGTCTCACCTCCAGTAGTTACTGCAACAGGAGAAATCCAGATACCATTTCTCAGTTTTTAAGTCAAACACTAACACACAGACTGATGCTTACTTTTTAAGTCAGAAATAAATGGAAGCCTTTAAATAGGAGCATCTGGAAGCTAAAAATTCCTTTAGCTTCCAACATCTGATAGTGAAGTTTTATGAAGACATTTAAATAATTACTATGATAATATTTAAGCTGTTATAATACCCTTTTCATTTAAAAATGGACAAATAAATGCAGAAAAAGATATTCAAACAAAATTTACTGCACTCTTCCCAAGAATCTTCATGAATAGGTGTCTCTAGAGCTCAGTTGCATTTTGACAATATTGTAATTTCAAAATGGTTTTCTCTTGTACCACAAAACTTGGAACCAGCCATCATATGGAATTCTGAACTCATAAACTGAGATCCCTCCACTTTCGAGGAAGAAATGTAGTTTGTGATGTCTATACACAGCTGCCTCTGGAATGAATGTTTGTTTCTCTCTGCTTAAATTGGAAAAGAATCTTCGGGTGCTGCCATGATGTGAGAGTGTGTGTGGTAGTTGCTTTAATTTGACATGATTTATACACACTGTGTTAAAAAACAAAATGAAGAAAAAGCCCTCAAAAGCAAAAGAGAACACACAGAACACACCTGTTTTCTAGTTCCAAACTGAACCCCCTCATAGGTGTTTGCCAGGAAGATTTAGCTACCATTGGAAAAGGAGCTTTCCATTTTGGTATGTGTTCTTGATGCCATGATCCATGGCCACTTTGGCTCCATTCTCTGCATTTGGAGGTCCCATTGTTCTTGTATTATCTTCACTATCAAAAAATGTTTCCCCAGCCCTCCTCCTATAACTGTCCTCCTTTCTTTTCCAAGCAAGCTAGTAAAACTCTACACCAAGCATAAATCACCCAGAAAACCGCAAAACTGGTCAGGCAGAGTCAGGAGGATTTTGCATAGCCCAAGGAACTCACTGACAAATATTTTAATGCATCAAAAGAAAGTTCCAATGAAATAATGGTCAGATGGACAGTAATGAATTTTTCTTGCACCTACATGGATCTTGTTCCTGCTAACGCTTCCTCAGTACCTTCACTTTTACTTGTTCCTGGTAACGCTTCCCCAGAACATGCACTTGGGAAGTCCTCACATACTTGTCTGCACTGGGTGCCCTGGAACTGACATACAGAAGAAGGTCATTTTTAGTTAGTGGCCAGGAAGAACAGTGCTGTCTGTCAGAAGCTCACCAGCCTCAACAGAGATCCAGCTGATGTGCAAAGGCCAGTGAAGCCATATTGATATAAAGAACAGTCTGTAAAAGGGGATCATTTAATTGTGATGAAGAGAAATGCTATTTTTCTTCTCAGGTCTACCAAATGAAAATAAAAATGTTATTTTGTCATTTTTATATCTTTTAATATTAAAAAAAAATCCAGAACAGAGAAAGGGAAAATATCCCTATCCTTGACTTGCATACAAAATATGAAAATCCTTTTTTTTAAGTTCATTGAAATAGATTGATGCCTATGATAGTAATCAGAGTTTTGGTCTTGCTTCTTCAGAAATTGAAGCTTGTCCCAAACATGTCTAGTGACAATATGTTGAGGCTAAAGTAGGAGTCAGAAATAGTTCTTCCAGGGAGTGTGCATGTGTACTCAAAAACTGGGGAGAGCATTTTCATTAAATTGCCATATAGCTCTGCCACTCACAGAGCACTGTAAATCCCCAGCCCTGGTGAACCTGGAGATAAAAGGCAGCTAGGCATCTCGATAACTGAAATGGTCTCGATTTCTTTTACTGTCTAGATGACAAGACACAGTTAATATTTTGACCTTCCTTACATTATAGCACTGTACTAAAATGTATTTATTTCCCCAAAACATATTAAAATGTATTTAATTTCCAAAAGATGGAGGAAAGGTAAAGTACTTTCAGAGTTCAGGAATGCTGGCACAGCTGCTCACATTTCATGTCAGTGACATTAAACAATGCCAGATACAGTACTTTTCTTAACTGTTTGTACATTGAGTTTAATGTGGCCTGATGAAATGCTAAAGATTATTAGCTGGTGAAAAAAAAACAACCAACCTTAAAGCAGTTCCTGTAGGATCAAGTAACCTGTCTACACAGAGGCCTCTGTGATACTGGCAAATGTGATTAAAATACAGTGGTAGACAGTGATACAGTAACCTTTTTAAAGCTGACAATCAATCAATTCAATTACTGTAGATTTCTGTTGTGACTGGAATTTGGAACAGACATGAGAAAAATGCCTGGCATCACATATGCCAAGGGCCCATTGAACTTTTGAAAGATCTATTTTTTGGCTCAGACTGTGACGAACAATGAAGGGAGACACATGCAGGGTTTAAGGTGGAGACAAGCTGTTGATTTTCAGGTTTTTTTCTATTCCCTAGAGTTACAGCTAAAAATGAATTAGTAAGTACCAATTAGTCCTTAGTTATCAATAAATTCTTAAAAATCATAATGTGAAGAGTATACTAAACTGCCTGCCTTAAAACCTCGATATAGTTTAATTTATAGTGAGCAGTGTCACACTGCTTATTTACAAGGTACTCAGGGAAGCAGACTGGGGAGAAGCTCACATCACTGCAATTGCTTCTGTGTACCAGCTATGTCAATATTTGCCGAACAACTACCCCAAACTAGCCAAAAGATATCTTAGGTATAAAAAGAAATTTGAAGATGTGTAACCTGGTAGAGGAGTGCATATGTAGCTCCCATTTCTTAAAGATCCATATTAGGAGAAGGTAAAGTTTCACATTAAAAAGTTGTGTATAAAAATGCAGAGCAGTGGGTACATTTCCCACTGAGACTTTTTTGTCCTGGTGGATTGAGCCTTGACTAAAGCAAACATGAGAGAAAAGTGACAATTCTCTGATAAAATTTTTTTGGTCTTTCCATCAAAGGCTTCTCTCTCCCAAAGCCAACAATAAATACTTTTAGCAGAAAGATTAAAGTACTGATTCAAGAAAGCCACTGTAGATTTTTCTGAAAGTCACAGTTTAAGTGTTTCATGCCCCTATCATCTTCAGGCCAGGTGACCTTGGGACACCAGTGATATATGACATGTGTTCATCCTGTGAGTATACTGTACTGCTTATACAGTTTAGTCAGAAAAAAGACAGGGAAATACAGTTTAGTCATAGAAAAATGGGATAATGAAGCAGTCACTCTATAAACCTCTACAGGTGTTACTAGGGTACCACTTTTCTGAATTCTTCAGGAACAAACCACATTGTCCAACTGCCTGTACTCTGAGGCAGTTCTGCCCACTCATTGTATCATGTCCACTCTACTAAACACTCCATTGATGTTTGATGGGGAGCAGGTTGAGATAGAGAAAGAACCTTAAGAATAACCAGGATCAAAGAGAGAAAACACTGCTTGAGACTCAGTTGCATCCGTGTTGACAGGTAACTCCAGATTCTGTACTAAAGTCGTTGGGCTGATGGCCTTGAATTCAGCCCAAGTCTCCCTGTACCTCTGTAGAACAGCTCTGATTGTAACAGATCTGACAGAAGTTTACATGACCAAACTGAATGACCCCAGATGCTGATTGCAAAACAATATGAACTATCTGAAGTTCATCTGAAGACCTGGTGAGGCCTATTACTTATAGTCAATGATGTTAAATTGGTAGAAGTATTAATTTGTAAACAAATTTGAAACTGTTAATACATTTGAAGACTCTGTCCTACATGCTGACTTATTTTGTGTGGTTTTATGGACTTGCTTTCTTCAAGTTGTCTCCTCATGCACTGGTTGTCCTCTCTCCTTTGCATTTACAGCTGCATTTGTGAAGTTTTATAGCACAGATTTCCAAAACATTGTACCTCTGACCATTGAATTCATTCTCCTAAAGCATGAAAACTGTTTGAATACATTACAGATCTATTTTGTGCCATAAATTGGACAATTAAAAACCTAGTCCACTGTCCTTTAAAGGCAATGAAGGGGCACTCACATTTATTTCAGTAGGGAGCCTGATCCTCAGTAACATGAATTTGTGTGTTCCAGGTACACAAAGCCTCATTGCTTTAAGTTCCTACAGTAAAACCTCACAGCCTTTTCTGTGCTCTCATCCTTAGAAGCCTTATGTTATTAGGGTTTTTATTCCTTTGGTAGGGTCATTGCACTTTCACTTTAAATCATGATATAAAAATTGATGTGTTTCTTGCATTAAATGCCAGACAGTGCTTTATATGGTATTTGTACTTGCCTTAATGACCATGCTATTAGCAATGTTATTCTACATCAGTAGAATACTCATTTATTGAACTGTGTTTGGAGAAGAGAGGAATTTTAACTTTTTTTGAGTAGTTTTTTGTGAGAACTGTTGACTATTGCCAGCCATGAACACTCAAAAAACTCCAGAATCAGACCCTAAAATAATCAAGAACAGTTTAAAAATTTTGAAGAGAATATTATGATAGAACAATATATCTAGATGCAATTTGAAAAGAAGATATAGCTTCTTTTTTGATAAAGATTTTTGATAAAGGCAACATCTCTGGTACATATTTGTCCATGGAACAAAATGCAGGTCATTGCTGGCTTCCTTGCAGGCCTGGAATTTGTCCAGCTTGGTTCTTTTAGCTTTAGGGAGCTGATACTTTTAGAAATTATTTCTAGGAAAACATTGGAAGTGAATTACAATGATGATTTTGAAATATCTGGTTGTTGATATCAGCAGCTGGATGATGGGATCAAGCTGATGCTATTAGCTGAATTGAAAAAGGTTCTCTTTCATGTTATGCAGCATGTATTTGAGTAGGTTAGAGTGAATTTGAGTAGGTTACAGTGCTATGAAAATAAGCATTGTGTGACTGAAAACAGTTTTAAACTGCATTCCCCACCTCTTTATACAAGTAAAATCATAGACAGTTCTTCAAATTCTTCACAGAAAACAGAGAGAAAAACAAAACTCTTAATGGGGCGTGGGGTGAAGATTAGTAGTAGCAGATACAGGAGTACTTCTTGGCTTATCATAGCTCTTTTGACTCCCACAGCTTTAAAGAATTTAGACTAGTGATGAGGACTGATCCAGTGGTTATTGGGCAAACTGAGGGCTATCAGAAAATCTGCATGCCACAGATTTCCTGTGATGCTGGGCAAGCCCCATTCTTTTCCTCTAGGTTGTCTGGATGTAGTTTGGTACTTTCCATTCAGAAGGACAAAGTAAAGATTGCAAGCTGACCTGATAGCAGAGGCCATCTCTGTTTAGACAGATGGAATCCATTGTCTGTCTTGCAGAGGCATTGTGTTGATTTAAAAATGCATGTGTTGCAGCATAGCAGGGAAGTTAAATTCTTTTGCAAAGTGTGGACATTCTATTTTTCCTGTAAAACCAATATGAACAACCACAGTTTCCCAATCTCCCATTACTGAAAGAGAGAGAAGCCTCCGCAAAGGGCTTGTGAAAGACCTCTGCAGATCATTTGGGTATAAACAGATAGTATCTTTGTACCTAGTGGTTGCTTACGTATGAAAATGGGATCACAAGCTTTTAGACTTTGGCCTTTCTGCAAAAAGTTCAGGAAATTAATCTCATTTTCTGACTGGGATAGTGAATTTAGGGTTAAGGAGATTAGCTGCAATGTATATTCCCAGGAAGAACTACTGACAGCTGTAGTAGAAGCTAAAAGAAGGTTTTACGTCTAAGGCAGAGAAAAAAATAGAAGAAAGGCAAGGCAAAAAAAAAAAAAAAAAGAGATAAAAGAGAAAAAAACGAAGAAAAAAGAAGAACAAGAAAAAAAGGAGAACAGAAAAGAGGAGAGAGAAAAGAGAAGAAAGGGGGAAAAAAAATTAAACATATGAGAAATTATAGGAGAAGAAATAAAAGTGAGGAACGGATAGAGTGGGAAGGAAGGGAATGGCCTTGGTATACTGAGAAAAATCTGTCATATACATGTTGCTGCAGTTGATCCATGTGGTAGGTCGAATAGTGATGCATAGCTTTAGAGGTGTGGTGAATGATCCCAGCCATGAGCAGGCAGAGAGCACTAGCAGTGACCTGGGCTAGCCTTGTGGATACATTTTAGTAGGGTTGCAGGAAGGCCTTAGGCATTGCATTGTTTGGTCACTGGCATGTGCCTGGTGGTTACCAAGCAGAGGGGTGAAATTACATGGGAGAGGGGAGACATATGGACAGACCATCAAGCATAGCTACCTCCACAGCCAGGGCAAGGAGGAACTCAGGGATCTCTAACTGTAAATGAAGCTCTTTGAATCTTAGAAAATGTGTTCAAATTACCTAGACAATTATTCTAAATCAGTTCCCTGATCTGGTGGTATGTGATGACTGCTTTTGTAGTTAGAGAATTTTTCTAGAAGGGTGGACAAGCGACTTTGCCCTTTAAAAAGCAGAAGGTAACACTGTGTTGTTTTCCATATTCCTCACTCTGCAAAGTTTCAAATGAAGGGCCTGATCTTATGCCAAGTGGAGCACATGGAATTACTTCCTTGCCTTTGATACATTCTGGCTCAGCATTTAATTAATAGTCCTGCTTTTATAAAGTTTTTGGTTTTGAACTTTTCACTCCACCTTTCCCAGATAGAAAGATGGAACCCACACTTACCTCATTAATTTCAGATGTTTGTTTCTGCTTTCAAGGTGTGCATGTGGAGCCCTCTGAACTTCCTGGACACAAATGAACATTAAATCTGCCTACACTTAAAAGTAGGTCTTAATAATGCCAAACTTTTTGAAAGTGAGTTTCAATCTGATTTTATTTGTAATGCTCATATGCATTCCAGGAAATACTGACATATTTGAACTCCAGAAGAACAGATAGCAATGAGAAATGAATTGAAATCTTGCACATTCAAATACAGAAGAAATTTAAAACTTGTTGAAGATGTGCTAAACCTGTCATTTGAGCCTTGCTGATTAGTTACTGAAATCAGCCATTCAGAGCAAAAAAAGTCCATTTGATTTCAGCAAATATCCAGTTTTGCAATCTGCACTCAAAGTGAAAAATGAAGAATAATTAGATGACCTACATTGTCACATCAAACCATACAGTTTAAATGTTCAGCTTCCATGCAAGTCAGGGTGGAAATGCAACAGCTTCCAAAGAAAGAAAAATCAGGAGCTCAGGGTGTTATTCAAATTTAATGTCAGTAACTTATCTTTAAGCCTGCCATGCTCAAATCTTCATTTTCCCATTTAAGGTCCTGAAGAGACCAAAAGTATGTGAAAATGTATTTGGGCTCAAAATATACTTATTTTAGACATCACCATCTGAAAAACGTCCTTGCTTTTAAATCTCCAGACTATGCTGCCAACGAAAAGGGTATTTGCTCGGGAAGACCAGCTGTCTGTGGGTGTCTGTGGGTGCACTTGCAGTTTGGCTCCTTTGAGAGCAACCCCAAAACACAGCAGTAAGGTAGAGGTGAGGGGTATCTGTGGTGTCTTCCCCTCTCCTGCAAGGAAGGTGGTGGTAGGCACTGCAGGGAGGAGGAGCACACAGCAGGGTCGGGAGCCAGCTGGGGTCACAGACCTTACCCCTGGTAAGAAGTACGTCTGCAGGGAGGATTCAGTGCACACCTGGGGTGGAGGAGCAACAATTTTGAGGACCCAAAGGAGGGAGGCCTTGTAGGGTATTTGGAAGTTGAAATTTGGGTTTGTCCCTTTCTTGGAAAGGAGATGACTCCGATGCAGCCAAGATGCTTTTTAAAGCCAGGCAGGGATGAAGGAAAGCTTCTAGGCTGTGGAGCAGGGTAGGTCCTGCTGACTGTTAGCTGTATGATTTGGGTCACTCTGTCATGCCAAATCTGTAAGTGACTGCCTATGGCAAAGAAAGCCAGCAAAACTGCCAGAACATTAACAGCACTGCAGGTTTTTAAGTGTAAAAAGACCAGGGTGCAATGACAAGTCTCACCTGACACTTATGCTCAGAAATTTAGGGAAGATAATCTGAGGGCATGAAGGGCATCCCCTGAGCTCTTTGCTGACTGGCTTCACCAATAAAGGATTTATCTTTATTACACTTCCTCCTCTTGTTCTCTGGTTTATCCAGTTGCTTTGCAATGTCTCAGGGCAAGGACTGCCCTTGATGAGGCATTCCTGTGTGTTTGATCAGAATAATGAGGTACTGATTTTACTTGGATGTTACAGTGATATGAATAACTAGTCTTTTTGCATAGCTATAAGTTTTTGAGGAAAGTAGCTGTCTTTCTTACTGTGTTTTTGGAATTTGTCACCAAGAAAGTATCTAATTTCTTCTATCACTATGGGTTTGGGCTACACTCAAAAGTCATGGATTTTCTTTTTTTTTTTTCTTTTTATTTTTTTTCTTTTGTTCCTATTTCAGATCATCAGCTCTTAAAACTGCCTTACACTTATCCCTCAGATTTCAGTCTTTTCCCCCACCCTATGAGTGTTTTCAGTTGTCAAAAGAAGAAATGTGATAATTTGGAAGGTTCACAGAAAGCATGTTTTGTGATTATTGTTTTTGTGATCTGTCCAATGTAAACTGCTTTAGAAAAGCTCTGTTCCAGCCACTCTAATTCACTTTTGTAGAATACTGGATTTGAAGTTGACTAAAGAGAAAGGCTGTTCTTTTAATGGGTATTCTGAGAGGAATGCAGCTTAACTGTTTGGTTTCCATCCTGACTTTTAGCTCTGCCTTTGTGGTGCTCAGAGGGAGTCCTATGTGGTTAACTTAAAATTAACCCTCCTTTGACACTTTTTTATTGCCAAAAAGGAGCAAATATGCCTCTTTCAGTGCTTCGAGTGTTGTGATAGAGTAATTTGAGGGTGCCCTAAGTCTAGTTCCTTATCAGTGATCTCAGTGAGATCTAACATAGTGACAAAGAATTGTGTGTCCTCCAGATGCTGCAGTCAGGGAACAACTGCCTATGCAGGCTTGAGAGGGAGATTCTCACAGAGTGTCTGTGCACAGTTGTGTTGCCCCTGGAAGCACTGGTGGTACTTGGGAGCACAGTCCCAAAAGGACAGCTGAACCATGCAGCCCAGCTTTCTGTGTGTGGAATGACACCAGTGGAACACAGCCCGGTTTCATGTTCCGACTCACTTCAGAGCACTTACACTCAGTGTTTACAAGGTTGCTGACGCTTGCAAAGGCAAGGTTATGTTCCCACAGCTGACTTTTTCTCACTGATCCTGAAGAATTGCTGAACAATCTCTGGGGTTTATGCCAACTTGATAGGAAAGAATTGCCCTGACTCTCTCTCTTTTTGTTTATTCTGTTGCTGTGGCCCCCTGGCAGCAATCATTCCAGGAATTAACTTTTCTAAAATAACAGGACATTTGTTTTCTCTAATCCTCTAACTACTTTAACTCTTGCCAAATCAGAGCAGAGGTGATGGGGAACTTAACTAAGTCTAGTTCTTCAAACTGATCATTCCGGTAGCTGGACTTGTGCTTTCCATTTTCTTTCCCTGAAAACTGCAGAGATCATGTCCACTTGGCCCTTCCACTCTGTGGGAGAAACCAGGCCCACAGAGGGCCCATACATGTTACTGATGGGAGTGTGCATCAGGGCACTTCTGTGCAGACAAATGATGACTAGAGGGCTATAACTTATAGTTTGGTGTAGGTACACAGTTTGTGGTAATTGGGAGTGTGGCTGTGACGGAGCCTCATCCCTAATGGGCTACAGCTGTGTAGGTGAGGTGAACAGTATTGACAGCAATGAGACAATGGAGTGCTGAGGTGCACTAGCCTATCACCAAAGGGAACAGAGGGCACACAGGTGTAATGCATGAACGTGAGGGGTATAAAAGGTAGGGCTGAAGGACAATAGAAGATAAGCAGATGCTTGCAGTCTTCTGAAATGATGTTACTTTGTATGGGCAGGTGCTTGAAGCCTTCTAAAGTGATATGGTGTTATTCTGTATGGGTTGAAGCCTTCTGAAGTTATATGATGATACTCTGTGTGCTGTGGCTGTCTCAACTATGGCAGTTTGGTACCTGTTGTGGCAGCACTCACAACTAGACAGTAATGTCCTGTCTTTCAATACTGCTTCTTAGGTGTTGAAGGATGTAAACTTAACCTCCCAGTGAAACACAGCCAAAGCCATCTTGTTTAAGAGCACATTTAGTCCCAAATGCAGTGGAGCTGTGGAGTGTGATCTCAACAGCCATTCTTTCCACTCTGGTGTCATTGCTAGAAAAGTATCCATCCACATCAGAGGGATACAGCTGGTGTAACAGTGATGCTAAAGCGAAGTTGTGCTATTTCTCTTACTACAGGACATACATTTCTGATTTGAAAACAGATTCCTGGAAGATGTCTAAACAGAAGCTGCTGTAACCTGTAGTGAACTTAAATCATGACACTTCACTCTTCTGAGTTTGATGTAGATGGCAAAAGTTTTCCTCAAAAGGAGCACTGGTTTTGTTTGGTTGCATGGCAGCTAACAGCAGTATAACAAAGCAATCAAACTTTCAAAACCTTTCTAATACAGTTCACTGTCTTGTTACTCTCTCTGATGCATCTGTTAACCTTCAGAAAGCTACATGGGTGTTTAGAAGAATAAGGTGCTTTACATTAAACACATTCTTTATCTGCCTCAGATAAAGAATGGGTTTTGGCAAGAGTTAGAGGCAGGAAAAAAAATTGCATGCTTAAATAGGGGGTTGGTGTTTCCTGACCTTTCTTCATAAAAAAACCAGAAGAAATAGTAGGGTTTTTTGTGATTTCTTTTTTTTGCCTTTTTTTTTTTTTNTTTTTTTAATACTACTTAATGCATGTGGTGCAGTTATCTTTAAAAAAAAAATAAAGAAACTAAATTTCTATTTGGGGATTCTGGTGACACGAAAAATTCATTAAACTTAATTTCTTGTGGAAAAATCTAGAATTATCTTTTAAATCAATTTCTAAATATGGTTTTTTTCCTCTTGATTTTACTTAGAAATTGGATGTAGGTTTGGATTATGTGACTTGATTAATTTTTTTTTCTTTTCACATACTATTATTAAAATATTTTGGTGCGTGCAATTAATCTAGATCTTCAACGTGAATAGTGGACTCTTGCTGACTTGGAAATTCTGGAGCTCAAGTTGACATTTAAGCTCTGTTCATTGATTGTACGATACAATATGAGTAATTAACCCTCAATTTTTACTTATACATGTGTATTCCATATGTCCATTAATTTTAACTGATTCTTTTTTGTGGTATGTGATACATCAGGTATTCCTTTTATGTAATGCAGGCTTTAGTATTTCCATCAGTAAAAAGCTTTGGTCAAAGTTCTGCTCCTGTTTCGCAGACAATTGAGCCCCACAGGTCTGTTTGAGACCCAAATATATTTTATGCTAATCTGCATTTAACTCATTTAACTAATGTGTCTCTTTGTTTCACTGAAGCATTCAGAGTATCAACTCAGTTTGTGATGGCTTCTGCCATTAGTGTCCTTGTTGGGATATTGTTGTGACCAAAGGTCACTTTTGTGGAGCAAGTGACACATGTGCTATGATGCTCTGGGCTACAGAAGGTAAGAGGAAGGTATGGAGTATGTTCTAGACAGTAGGTACCTGACCTAAAAAGGCTAGATAAATCAAAACTTTTTGATTTAATACAGAGATGAGGCATTTTTGCCAATAAAAAGCCATTAGGTGAAAACTTGGAGTGCTTGAAGGGTAAGTTATGTTCTTGCTGTGAATGTATAAAAATCCTTCTGAATGGCTGAATCAACATGAGTGCTATTTTTCTTCTAATTTAATTAAGTAACACTTAAACATCATTGGTACTTGACATTTAGGTCCCAATTTGTAGCAGCATCTGTTGTTAGGTTTGGGAACCTCAGAAATTATGAGTAGCTAATGACCTGATTTTTATATATATCTTTAAAAAATAAAGTATATATATATATATGTTCTTAGATATTTGTTTCCATATCTGTAAATATCAGCCTTACCCTAACTGGCCATCCAGAGGTATCATCCGCTTTTAGAAAATATAGATCTGGGTCTTTGGCCCTGTTGCTTCCTGTCTGTGTGCACTGGCGAGCCCCCTGTAAGCAGGCCCCGCAGCTGCTTGTTCTGTCTCCATTTATGCCAGGTATGTAAGCTCAAGCCTCATGTTAAGCATGTTTAAGAGATCTTGTTGATTACAACAAAAGAGTGCTCCCACAGCTTATAGCTGTGCAAATGTTTACATACCTGGCCTGCTCTGGTCCTATATAAAGATCTGTCTCCTTTTCCCTGCGAAGCCTTTTCTGTCTGCTGCTTTGAAATTTCCCATGCTTCGCACTTTCCCCTAGCTGGAGAGAGACTGCCCAGATCCTTACTAGGAGAAGTCCTTGTGTCAGAGGTTTGAAGACTGCAGCTTGCTGGGAATTTAAAGGCCAGTTGAAACAACAATCCATGCCTCAGTAAACAAGTACATACTGGTAATGAGCTTCATGTTACAGGAGAGGCTTTTGCCAGTGTAAAGTTTGTCAGGATTCCCTGAACTTCTGTTTTGGATTTGTCCCTTATTTCCCTGCTGTCCCAGAGAACAGGCTTACATATGGATCCATTCCAGCTCCTGAATATTCAGTGATTATTTAATCACAGTAATTACATACTTAAAAAAGAAGAAATAGACTTTGTGTGCATCACTGTTCTTCACAGAGAAGGTTGAATGTTGGGGCCATATGTATAAAAAACTACTTGCAACAGACATTCTCATATATGTGAATATGAATATGTATGTATAGTATATATGTATATATAAAATGAAGGTACACATACAAAGATATCATCCTTTCAAAATAGGTTTTCTTTCCAGAAGCTGTAATAACAGAAACACCAGTGAAAGGAGTAACTTGCTGTTTGTCCAGGGTGTGAATGCTTTTACATTGGTGAAAAACAAGCCTGGCCTTCAGTCAGTTATTCCTTCGCTTGTTCTGTTTGCTAGAAGATTACATTGTTGCTCTATAGAAGGAAAAATAACCTCTGAAAATAGTGTTTTCTGGGCTCAAAAGATTTATACTCTGCTTTGTTGATGTTTTGCACTAACACTTATGTCAGTCCTGCTCTTAAACTGAGTGTGGTAATGATCCTTTGATACGTTTTGAAGTGACTTTTACTAGCTCAGAATTAAAAAAAAAAACAACTATGTAATAGCTGTACTGGCTTTAAAAAAGTACCTTGCTGCTCATATGCTGTAACAGAATATGCATTCAATGTTTACTTTCTATCAAGCAAATTTGGTGTGCAATGGACTTTTATGAACCCAAGCCTCATTTTAATGGCTGTGATACTGCCCATGATGAAGGCCCTGATTCTGTTAAGCAGCTGGACAGGTGTTCATTTTGGCTCTTTAGTACTTGTCAGAGCACTGAAATGCCAAGAGCTTGCACTCAGTGATTTTATGTCCCAGAATTAGTGGCATGTGGAAGTGGCAGGTATATCCTTCTTTCCAGAGTTCTCCTTGAAATACATGTTACAACTATATCTGTTCTGGAAATGTCAGTGATAGTGGCTGCAAGCAGAGGTGTGATGGAGAGAAGATCCTGGGGAAGATGCCAGGTTAGACCACACACCCACAATGGGTGATCAGGCCTTCCAGAGTGCCATGATTACTGTTAAAGATGTTTAGAGCTTTACTCTGTGCTTAATTAATGTTCATGTGGTGTTTGTTGTACTCTCCAAACCCACAGCTCACTACTGAGAATAGTGGATTCAGTAGCACAGGTTTTTCTTAAAGGATTTGTATCACTGCAGCTATGTCAGCTGCCCTGGTCGATAGTTTTCCCTTCTACTGTACGCAGTAACCAGTCAGTGCTGGGAATTGAACTGTGTCTCAATTTATTTGTAAAATTACACTGGGTTCATGGTTGAAGGAATATCCATAGGCATTCCTCTAGAGCAATTCTTATGCTTGCAGAAAATTGGCACCCTGGGTTTTGTGGTGCGAGACTGCTATGGAGGAGCTATCTTTTGAAGTGTTACAAATGCTTCTAGCATACAAGTGCAACTCAGCTTCACTGGGACCTAATATTTTGGAATAAGTCGGGGGTTGCATGTGGATAGGGCTGACAGATAAATGCAAGTGAGCATTACATCAGTGAACATATAGTGACTGCTTCAGTCTCTTTCAGGGGGTGACACCAATCCTGTTGGTAGACAGCAACAGCAGCATCTGACAGGTCAGAGCTAAAAAAAAAATAAATATACTACAGCTGTACTACACATTTCCTATATGACCTTGAGCAAGCTTAAGTCACTCCCTGATTTGGGTCTGTATTACTAGAAGCAAGAAAAATATCTCCTGTATTTCCTGTGTTTATATGGTGAGTGATTCGTGATGGAACGCTCTTACTATACCACTGTGCAGCACATAACACAGGGGAGTTTTAAGAAACTAATATAAATAAGAGAAGTTCTTCTTCCAGCTCAAGGGATAACAAAACCTTTAGAAATCTAGCTTGTTTAAATGAAGATAAACAGATTTGATTTGGTATGATAACTATTGGTGTGGCAACTATCTGTCACTGCTGCTGCAAAGCAGAGTCCTTTATCTGTGTGGAAAAACATAAAAATAAAGGGCTATTAAGAATGTTGTTCAAGCCATAGACTGCTTTTCTGGTATATTTCTTTTAAACCAGCAGCCATACCTATTGACACACTAGTCAACCTTCTTACCCCTTGCAAGACAAAGAGCACTAGGAAATTGAGCCCACTTACAGTAAATTGGACATCCCAAGATTCCCTGGTGCCTCCCTTCCCTTCCTGCTTTTGGTTCATTCTATTGAGAAAAGGAATGCCAGTATTGTTTTATGAACTGTTATCAGATGTGCACTACTTTAAAGGCATGGTCAATTTTTACTGAGACTGTATTTATCATTTGAGCTCATTTAGGCTCTTTATCATAATGACTTTTAAAACGAAAATACGTCCTCAAAACAAAACACAACTTAGAAGCTTTCAATACAAAAACTGATCGAAAAACTGATTATGGTAGAATGGTTTGGGTTGGAAGGGACCTTTAAAGGTCATCTAGTCCAACCCACTCCCAATGAGCAGAAACATCCTTAACTTGACAAGGTTGCTCTGTCCAACCTGATGTTTGGTGTTCCCAGGGATGGCATATCTGCCACCTCTTGGGGCAACCTGTCCCAGTCTTTCATCATTCTCATTATAAAAAAATTTCTTCAGTATATCTAGTCTGAATCTACCCTAGTTTATTCTAAAACAATTGTCCCATGTCCCTCTAAAATGGTAGTCCCTTGTCCCTTTGAAACATACCTTAATAAAAGGCAGTCCTCAACTCTCTTAAAAGCCTTTAAGTATTGAAAGGCTTCAATAAAGTTTCCCTGGTGCCTTCTCTTGCTCTAGGCTGAACAACGACCACTCTCTCAACCTTTCCTTGCTGGAGTGGTGCTCCAGCCCTCTGGTCATCCTCACTGCATAAGGTGAATGAGGTCCACTGTCTTTCCTATACTGAGGACCTCAGAGCTGGGTGTAGTACTCCAGGTGGGATCTCATCAGAGCAGAGTAGAATGGCAGAATCACCTCCCTCACCCTGTTGGCCAAGCTGCTTCTGCTGTAGCCCAGGACATGGCTGGATTTCTGGGCTGCAGGTCCACATTGCTGGGTCATGTACAGGTTTTCTTCCCCCAGCACCCTCAAGTCCTTCTCCTCAGAACCACTCTCCATCTTTTTATCCCCCAGTCTACACTGATGCCAGAGGTTGCCCTGACCCAGGCTGAGGACTTTGCACTGGGCCTTGTTGAACATTGAGGTTGACATGATCCCACTTCTTGAGCTTTTCCAGGGTTCCCTAAGAGGCATCCTGACTCTCAGCTGTGTCTACTGCACCATTTAGCTTGGTCTCAGCTGTGTCTACTGCACCATTAGTAAGCCATAATTATAAGTAGCTGTAATACGATGTGCATAATACCTAAGACCTGGATTCAGATCCTGCTCTTCTCAGTGGAGATGCCCATAAGCATAAGAGTGGTAGATGAGGCAGCTGAAATAATTTCTAACCCTCCAAGAAGCTTGGCTCTTGTTAGTGCTGCTTAAGAATTATAACCATGGTGTTGCAAAAACTCCACACTTCATGGCAGTGGTCTGTGCCAAAACTATCCTTTTTAAGTTGCAATTGTGCTTTGGTAATGGAAGAAGAAGTTGGGGAAGCTGTTTGGTGAGTCACAATAAGATAGAGTGGAACAAGTCCCAGAGATCAGATTAGCTCAGAATCTGAACCATCTTTGACAAGCACATTAAAATACTTCAGTATCACTTTTCTCTCTTAACACAAATTCTGTAAAACTTGGCTGAATATCAGTAGCAACTGCTTTGAGTGATTTAGAATCAGGACTTTTGGGCTTTTTGGTGTTTATTGTTAATGTTTGGTATGGGGTTTTTTGTTGTTTTATTTGTTTGTCTTTGTGGGGAGGATGGTGATCTCCCCCAAGATGAGAGAGGAAAGTTGCTGGACATCATAAATCTCACACAGGTCTTTTACTTTCACTGTCTAATCGAGGAAGGGTAAAGCACATATTCTCAGACACTTGATAATAAAAGACCCTAAAATTTTGTTTTATTGACTCTAAGGAGATAAAAAAAGCAATTGCCTTTTTCTCCCAGATGGAAATTTACATTTCAAGCCATGATGGTAGGCATGTTGCAGGTTTTTGGGGTTTTTTCACAAGGTTTTGTTTTCAGGAATAAAGATTCTGCAAAAGATTCTCAGGCTTCATTTATGTGTTTAAGAAGGATGAATTAAAAAAAAAGATGCCAATGTATAAATTTTTAATTCTTGCATCTTACAACTTTAATCTTTTGTCAGGGTTTTGTGGAAATAGCTTGTGTTGCAATGTTGAGTTCCCCAACTTTTATGTATATTTTTTCAGAGATTCCATGCAAGGGAACTGAGCATCCAGATTTGAAGGTGTCTTTGAAATATCCATTCCTTAGCATTTCTGGAGTGTTTCAAGTTTCAGTGTAGATGACTGCCAAGTATTTATGTTGTGTTAGAGAGCATCTTCAAAGAAATATCAGCTACTGCTGGGACAATATACAGTGAAATTCATGTGACTCAACTAACGTTTCCCCAAATTTACTGAAAACAATAAAACAGGCAAGTGAAAAAACAAAAACTCAAACCCCAAAACAACACCCATACCAATCCTCCAAAAAGCTACAGGGCACTTTAAATAAAAAGGAGAATCTGTAAGTTTGATGTGTTCTTTCTGGGAGAAGTTCTTGTAGTGAAGATCATCTCTGGCTCAAGATTATGAGGTTCTGATTTCATCCAAATCTGTGATGTTAACCTTCTTATTTTACTGAAAGGTAAGAGTGTAAATGCAACAAATTTTTATTTTATTTAGTAACAGAATAAATATTGTAAATACTGGTAAGGAAGTCGAGTTATTTGACCTGAAAGGACCCAAATAGGATTTCTTAAATAAAGGTATCCTTTTGTATCACTTCAAACTATTGGTCATTAAATTGAATTGTAAAGTTTCTGTTCACTACAAATAAAAATATACATGTAGATTAACAGTCGTATGTAATCACTAAAAGCATATAATGTATCAAACAGTAATATTTTAGTATATGTATTTTATTTATGAGATGGGGAAGCTGGTTGCTACCCTCAGCATCCAACCTGTGTGCAAGAGTTCTGCATGCTGTAAGTATTATGAGATATCAGAATAATCTTTTTATTAATAATTTGTTGCTGTTCTGCTGGTCACTGCTCTCTTCAGTGCTGTGTTCGTGTGTATTCGTAGGACTTGAGCCACCTTCTAGTGCTGTGGAAGATCAAAGTTCCTGATAAGCTGCACTTAGCATCCTACCTGATTGGATGGCTGAATCTAAGACCTGAATTTCAATATAAACTATATCTGACATATATTGTTGGTGATTTGGTGATGTGGCAGCAAATTCTGTATTTATTGTGTGATGGCATCAAATGTACTTTTAAGAATAAAAAATTAGGAAGTTAAATATTTGTGCTACTCAGTGATGTGTGGGTATTAATATTAAAGGAATGCTGTAACTGTAAGTTAGATTTACACCTCAAAGAAGTCCAAGCACGTGAAGATAACAAGACAACCAAATGATGATTTTAGTTCTACCTTAACCTGACACATTAATTTTTGTGCCTTTATAATACCTATAAATATCTGTTCTGTAGGCTACTGAGAGTTCTTCTGGTATTGAAAATTTGGCATGTAAGCAAGTGAGTGGGATTCTATGGGTTTGAGTTGTTAAAATGTGCAAATGCTTTCTAAATCTTAAGGACAAAAAGATGTGTTACACTTTGAGGAAGTGACCTGTATACATGAGTGACGATGGTGGGATGCTTGTACAGGAGATTCAGTGGGAAGGACAAGGAAGGATTTTTAGCTGGTTTAGTAAACCCAGTTTAGCTCCAGCTGGTAGTACAGTATCATTTTTTTAGGATAATGTGAGGATTACACCCTTCCTGAAAGGGAAAGGAAGGTGCTTCAGTACTTCTTTAGCTCTTTTTCTTAAATCTGTGCCTAGCAACAAGAAAGGATAAGGATGACTGGGCATGCACATCTATGAAAGAATCAGAGCACAAATGTGGCAGAAGCCACTGCTTCTCTCAGGCCAGGTGTCAAGGCAATATATGTGAATTGAACCAGAACAGAAAATGGTAAATCACAGTTAGATCACATCAAGTAATGCTGATAACTGTTAACTTACAGTACTTTACTACTGCTTTTTGTTGTGTTATCTCATCTATTCTTAGCTGTTTAACTTATCTGTTCTCTTAGCACCAAAGGCTGATGTCATCTTGTTGCCTAGTGCATCCCCTGGTAAGCCCCTTAAGAAGCATCCTTCATTGGCACCACAAGGAAAACAACAGTAAGAAGAAACATCTTGAGGATGCTATTAGTACATTTGCATTCTTAAAACATA
This sequence comes from Urocynchramus pylzowi, assembly GCA_013397555.1. Lineage (NCBI taxonomy): Eukaryota > Metazoa > Chordata > Aves > Passeriformes > Fringillidae > Urocynchramus > Urocynchramus pylzowi. The sequence goes on from VZRH01002379.1 coordinate 1,056,828, forward strand.
CTCTGTAAAGGTAAGGCTGAGGATTCTTGAAGAGATACTTATTCAGGCTAAATGCTCATCAGAACTGTAGTGTGTGGGCAGCTACTCTTTGTCACCAAGAGGTTGCCTCTTTGGGCGCTGGCTTGAGGACTAGTTCTGGAAAGGGGAAAGATAAAATTAAGAGCAAGACCAAATGCTTCAGGGCCTTGAGGAGCAGTGGGGTGCAGAGAGAAGAGAGTGGTGCACCCATCAATAACACTTGGGTTTATCCTGCTGCTGCAGCACTGCCAAACATGTGCACACGTTACCTGCTGTTCCATTCCTACTGCATGGCTGTCACAGCTGGTGAGAGCAACACAAGGAGCACGCCGCCTGCTGCTCTGAGATTTCTCTTCCATTTGGCTAATTTTTATTTTGGCACAGAGTGGCTGAGAGTGGAAGAGAATGGCTGTAGCTTAGCTTTGGTTTTAAGGGAAGCATACTGGAAAGCTGGGCAACACTAGTGCAGTCTTGGAATTGTTGGTGTGACAGCAAAAGGTTCACCAGCCTCCAGCACATCAGTGGTGCTCTGCCGTGCAGGGGCAGCAGTGGTAGGGGGAGACAGTGGGCCAAACAATTCCTGTCTAAATCTGTGGATGTATTCATCAAGTCTATTATCTGGAGACAACTTCGTATTTCTCTGGTTTCAAAATAAAAGCAGATTCCTGGTCAGAGAGCCTCTTCCAGTTAGGGCCGGAGGAGTCTGGGGGAGAAGAAAAGATAAACACTGTTGGAGCATCTTGCTTTCTTGTTTCTTAATGGTCAGCATTCACCTTAAAAATTAGATGTTGCACACATCCCAGTGAAAATTCCCTCTTCAACCTATTAGGAAATTGGAGTGCTGAGGGTTGGAAATGCTTACCTAACTGTGGAAATGCCCTTAACTTAATGCTTACCTAACTGTGCTGCTACTGTGTGTGGCTGAGTTTTGGGCTAAAGCTTCATTGCTAACTCTGTCCATCCTATTCTAGATAGTGACATGATGATGATGTGACAGTGACAGAGTGTCAAATATGTGAGGCAGAGAAGTCAAATGTCAGGCAAGGCACTTGTACCATTTTCCAGGACACTGGAAAGCATGTTTTGGAATACTGCATACTTACTTTAAAATAACTGTGTTAAAGTTGAAATAAAACTAGAACATATGGAAAGTCTAGTGTGGATATTAAAAGAGTGAAAATCCTATCTTATGGGAAGGAACTAGAAGAGACTGGCTTGTTTAGTTTAGCAAAATAGAGTTGAGAGACTATTTGACAGCACTCTATAAATACATCCAGGGCTAAATGCCAGAGAGGGGAAAAAGCTTTTTAAACCCAAAAGCAATATTTGCATAAGAACAAGTGGGCATAAACTTGGCCCTGAGTAGAATTAAAATGGAAATCAGATGATTTCTACCCCTCAGTACAGTGAGGTCATAAAACTGCCTCCCAGTAGGAGTAACAAGGGCATGCAGTACCTTTTGCAGACAAAGACTTCTGCAGTGCCCACAGTAACCCAAACTTCATGGCTGCATAGTTTCATTGTGGTCCTGTCTTCCTGAGCACTTGCACTGGTACAGAGGTGACAGACTTGTCCTGCCACTGGTGGTTGTCCCCTGACATGAGAAGAATGTTCTTCTGCTGAAAATGAAGCACTGGGGATAAATTATAGCTATATTAAGTGTCCTTTAATGGCCTGGGGAAGTTTCCTGTACCTCTTGCACCTGCACTAATTCTTTTGATGCCAAAATGCCTCCTGATATATTAGGAGCTTTCATATCAGTAAGATTCCTCCTGTAAGGAAGGGATGCAAGATTAGGCTTTTAATTGTGTAACCCCAGGAAGGAAAAGTAGCTTCCCTAACTGAAAATGGCAGAAGTATCTCAAAAGTAACAGCACAGAGAAAAAGGGTTTTTTTTAAATAACTAAAATGACATTTTTAATGTTGCAAAAAAACCCATATGGCTTTTAAAACTGATGCTCATGATCAAACATTTCTTTCTATGCTGCAGTTAAACTAACACTATTGTACACACTTAACGGATAAAGAAACTAGAGTGCAGAAGATTTTGGAATTTGGGGGTTGGCAGTATGATGTCAAGATGCCAGGCTTTTGGTTTTCAGTTGGAGGGTCTGCCTCTTGCACTGTTCATCCTCTTGAATGACAGCACCCATGAAACTTAACAGTCTTTCTGTTTTTACCCACTCTTTTCTGTCACTAATTTCATTTGTAATCTTTTGCTTTTGAGCTGAAATTTTCCAGGCTTGTTCCTTTATTTGTCAGTGATATTTTAGGCACTTCTCTCCTAAAACTCAGAAAGTGAATGCCTGTAAACTTGGTGGTGGACCTTTCTACTGCAGAAAGAGCTGAGGAGAAAAAGCTGAAGCAGGCACAGAAATAGCCTGCTGGGAAGCAGATTGACATGTAGTACTTTGGTAGCTTTGATTTGAGTCAAATGTAACTTGCTGAAATTTGTACTCTGTGCACAAAGGTACTTTCTGTACTGAGAGTTAATCTGGCAAAATGCATAGCTAAAGACAACCTTAAAAAAGATTCCAGTGGTACACAGTCAGCGATGTGTCAATTATAGCAATTTTCCCTGGGTTTTGATTGCTTTTCCTTGCACAAGACATATTCCTTCTACATAGGATAAGGAATATGTCTTGTCTTCATGTTGTCTGTGGTCTGCTACTGTGTTGTGCCATTGATGGACCTCGGTAAGGAAAAAGTACAACATTTCTGCTAGAGAACATTGCCCTGACAGAGTAAAAAAAACTTTTCTGGTACTGACCTTCATCATTAACCTTGCTTTTCATGCATTTCCCCCACAGCAGGGTGTTAAGGAGAAGGGAAGCTGGAGTCAAAAATTATGCTCTTGAATGCTCCTTAGGAGCCTGTGTTGAAGACTTACTATGTGTATAAGGTTTTCCCAAAAATTAGTTTTGGAAGGTTTTAAAATTTCACATATTGGGCTGAATGCCAGTTGTGTTTTAATCAAAGAAAGAGAATTGGGTTAGCCTCTTTCAACATTTTAAATAAAAAGTGTTACTTGAGAAATGCAGAATTCCTTCAACATTTTTTAAAAATATTTTCTTATGCTTTGTTTAAAAAAGAAACAACAAACAAAAATCTGGCAGACACATCTTAAATAACCAAAATATTTCAAAAAGAAAAATAAATCCAATAGAATGGAATTACATTTTGGAGAGGTATCAAACTAGTTTCAGAGTTGGTATCAACTTTTTTTTGTTAAGAAAGTCTGTTATTTGTCCAGCACTACTGCGAGATGATTCACATTCTAAAATCCAAAGCAATCCATTTTCTTCTTAGGACTTCAAATTATGTAAAATTATGTATATCCACGCATTTACATTACAGCTGTCACTGTGCTTTCTTGTCAGCATCACACTGTCATTTAGCATATTTGGAGGAGGAAAGGGAGTTTATTTGTTTATGATTTCAGCAGAAAAGTATTTTGGCTAATGCATTCTTTCTTTCCAGGAAAGAAAAAAGCTGCAGAACCTTTCAATTCTTTCTGATGTTTAAAGAATCAAAAAGCTGTATCTTGGGAGAGTACAAACATATGTAATTACCATTTTCCATAGGGCCTACATCTGATTCACAGCACCTAAATTCTTACAGTAATCCAACTTCCAAGTGGGTTTTTTTTCCTATATAAGAAGAGAAAATAAAAGGAGATAAATTGCAGATTAGCAGATGGCAAATACTTAACAGTCTATGTGAAATAATTTTTTTGGTATTAGTCCAGTTCCAGGCGGATGGATGTCCTCATACCCAAACCTGCCATAAAAAATTGCTAAGAAAGCTGAATATACTGACTCATTTACCACCTACTTTGGAGAGTTGTTCCCAAAGTCAGAGATAAGATAAATTTTGGAGGGGTAGTCTGGGGATGTCCATAGACATCTTCATTACCTCTGTTTTCCCTTTCTGTAAACGAACAGAAGCCTCCAGTCTCTATGGCTGTCAGTGTTGCACCCCTCACAAGCCTTAAAATTCATCTTAAATAAAAAAAAAGCTACTATGTAAGCACAACAAAATTTACTATAAATGGGTCTTAAGTACATAATTACATGATAGACCCAAATGGCTCCAAAAGAGTTGCTCCAGGCTATTGTGTAAGCAATACTCCTTTGAGAAATATATAAATACATGTAATTCAGTATTCAATACACATGTTAAAAAACTACCTAATTACATATTTTCCCAGGAGAATGAAAAGGCTCCAAAAGAGTTACTCCAGCCTCTCCAGTACACAATGTGTGTTTTATAACCTTTCATGAATCTCTTCCATTCTTTTTCCGTTAAGACGGGAAAAAACCGTAAGGAAATTAAATACAAAACACCTACTGTACATTTAATTTAGAGGACAAAGTGCAATGTTGAAATAACATTAAGGGTGTGACGCAAACCAAGGAAAGCCAGGAAATTGAGTGTAAAGGCTGTTACTCCATCCTTAACTCACGTCACTTATATAATGTTTCAGGCCACTGTTCTGTAATGGCAGAGTTAAAATTTCATCACTTAGACCGGGGTTGTGGCCTATCTACACTTAGAGGTAATTATGTGTTTTATACTGCTAGAATACCTGCATACTCCTAATGTATTTATTTATGTGCAGGCATGTACACATATGTTTTTAAGACCTCTTTTTTATTTTCAGCCATCTTTTTCCTTCCTTGTGCTGAAATTGCTGTGGAACTTCCATTTGCCTGAGAATAAGTTCATGTGTACCAATGTGATGAAGGGAAAGAAAGAAATGAGTTTTGCCTTTGACTGGTGGCGGTGAGATCTGTGGTTACTCTGGGAATCTGCTCTGAAGTCTGAATCCAGCTTTGGAGGAAATCCCACTACCCTGATTTACAAGCCCCCTTTGCTGGCTGGCTGTTTTGTTAGTGCAGGGGAGTGGATGTCCTGGAGAGAGAGACCACATCTCAAGTGCAATGCTGGGATCCCTATGGGGATGGTGAGAGCCTGCTGTGCAGGCTCTGAGCTGCATCCTGCCTCTGCAAAGAGAGGCTGGAGAGGGTAGTGGTGGTCTGATGTGTTCATAGCAACCTGTGTTACTAAGTACCTTATTATAAACACCGCTTTCCTTTAGAGCAGAAATACAATTTGTTCCCTCTCTTTTGCACCATTCCCTGAAAACAAACAAAATACTACATACACATTTTATCATTAGAAGGATATGTATGGTACATGCAAGTAAATTTCATAGTATTGTATATGTATTTCACCACAGAGCCCAATAGAATATGCTGCCATTTGCTTCATCTGTTCTGGATTTGTTAATACTGTTTATAAAAATCATACTTTGGGATATCTATGTTTATCCCAAGTGCTGGCCCAGGCAGAACAACAGGATTACAGAAGACAGATCAGTTTTCCATTCTTATTAAAATGTTCAGAGATTTTATTTTTAATTTTATTCTATTAAATAGATATGTTCTTTTCATGGAAGTGAATCCAAGGTCTTTCTAAAAAACCTGGTTTAATTAATTTATTTTTCCTCACAAAGAGTAAGACAGTAGTCTCCTAGTTGAAGGGCTTTCACCTGGGTTGCAGTGAGTGTGTTTGATCAGCAAAGTTCCCATAGGAATAAGCCAGAGAGTTTTGTCTGAGTATAGACAGGTTCTGAGACTAAGTGTGAAGGCTGGCGTGTGAGGGCTGTCAGTGTGTCTGTGGCCTGAAGGAGGCAAACATGGCTTAAGCCAGGTCCCTGGGTTCCTTATGAAGGGCTGTATGGGGAGTCTGTAAAGTCAGTTTCTGATCAAAACCAGGAAGATTTCTGCTTAATCCAAAGCTGCCACTTGTCCATGTATTCTTGATGATTTAGCAAATCAGTGCAGTTTCTTGAAAACCTGTTTTATCCAAATGCCCCAAATTTGTTCTAAACTTTCCTCAGATTTTTTGGCTAGTGTCATGCATAAAAAGTAGTTTCAGAAAACTTTATCTTTAAGGTTCATAGGGGTTTTTTTAGGAGAAGCTTTGAAAAGTTTCTTGCATATGTTTTATTCTAGCAGGTCTGAGCAGGTCTGGGATTGCCTTTGTGTTCATGAATCCTGTTCCTTTGGATGGCAAGAAAACGTGATTTTTTTTAAAAAGGGAATTTTAGCTCTCAGGGGTCACAAAATTGGATGGGCTGAGAGGAAGCTGCTGTATTGTGCAAAACAGAAGGTGAGGTAAATGAACATTTAAAAAGCACCTACAGAGTGTATTCTTTACTCTGGTGTGGCAATCTGCATCTGAAACTGGATTTAACAGTGTTTTCCAGCTGAGTGGTGCTGTTGGTTATTAGCAGCCTTTAGAGTTGGAAGTTCTTCTCGTATTATCAACAGACCCAGAGAATTAACTAGTTGATGTTTGCTTAACAGCTGTACAGATGACAGGGGAAATGACAGATAATGTCTTTTTCCTCCACTTTCCCTGATGGATATCCAGTGTTTGCACATTGGGTGTTTTTGTTTGGTTTGGCAGCAGGCTTTAGGGTTAGAGGAGCACTGGCTTGCTGTTAGCACTGGGACTGCTAGTCTTGTTTACAGGCACCTGAAAAAATGTTTGCATCCAAGCAGGAAGCTGGAGCACAGTGATGGAGTCTGCTTAATCCAGTGTAGAACACCAGCAGCCTGTGTTAGCAGGGAATGTGCATGCTGGAGTGCAAGAGAGAGAGAGAAGGAGAGAGTGCTGTGGGAAAATGTAGTAACCTGGCACAAGCAGCAGGTAAGTTGGTACTGGGTACCTGGGCAAACTACTGGGTACTGGCAGTATCCCTGGTATCCCGCAGCATCCCTCTGCCTGTGGTCTCCTACCCTGCAATCCCCTTAAATGTTAGGTACAAAGAAGCCCCTTGAACTGTTCCTCTGCTCTTCTGCTCCTAATGGCAGGGTGAAAGCATCTAGCATGGCCTTTCCAGTTCAGGTCTTGCCCTGAGTGTGTGGTTTCCTGGTTTGGCAGAGGAACAGAGCTGGCCTCAGTTTCTAAGTACACATGCTTTTAAATCTGGATCATTGGAATAGTGTGGATCCGTATTCCTATCCTTACCCATATTGCACTTGCACCAGCAAGGGAATGATAAATTCCATAACCACCTGTAACACACACATTGGATAATTTTTTAGCTCTAGGCTTTGCCTGGCTCTAATTTTAATAACAAATGTATGTTCAAGTGAAAACTAGACACTATGCTGGCATCAGGAAATTTATAATTATAGAAACAGATAGTAATAGGACTGGAGTGGTTTTAAACTAAAAGATGAGAGATTTAGATTAGATGCTAGGAAGAAACAGTTTTCTCAGAGGGTGGTGAGGCACTGGAACAGGTTACCCAGAGAAGCTGTGGATGCCCCATCCCTGGAAATGTTCAAGGCCAGGCTGGATGGGGCTCTGAGACATCTGGTCTAGCGGAAAGTGTCCCTGCCCATGGCAAGGCATGTTGGAACTCTATGATCTTTAAGGCCACTTCCAACCCAAACCATTCTATGATTCTATGATCTTATGATAGTTACTGAATTTTACTTTTATTTCTATAACAACAACTTAGGATGCAGTAAACAAAATTATGAATAGGATTCTGGTTCCAGTTCTGCTATAGAGCCCCAAAATATCCCTATTCAATTGTGCCAGCTTCATTATTCAGTTGGTAGAGTGGCTAAATGAAGCTTTCATCTGACTTTCCTGTTTTCTTCTGAGTCAATAAAAAAAAGGTAAGGAAAAAACAATTGAAATTCTACCCCAAAATTCTAACTAGGCAAATAGAAACTTAGTTGTTTAAGAAGATGAGATATCTACAGGTTGCTGTTGAGTGAATTAGTGTCTAAATTTATAGCACACTGATTAATCCTTGGTTATTGTTTGTGTGCTTGCTGTTTTAGAGCAGAAAATTTAAAGTATATTCCTATTTAGTAAAAAGTTAAGACAGCCTTACAGGACTCTTTAGGACAGATGAATTTAATAAATGAATATGCAGAAATAGTGCCTACCTTGCCCTATCTGAACTTATTCTGCCTTTTAGGGTTAGACCAGAAACCTCTGACCCCATGAGTCATAAGAGAGACCACAGTACTGTATATGCAATCAGGAGTGTGTGTGTTGAATACCAGAGTGTTCTTTGTTGCACTCAGAATAAAGCTCCACTTCAAAAGATCATGTTCTGCTTGTAGGGATGGTAAGAAAATCTGGTGGGACTGTCTCCTGAAGTAAATGCTTGAGTTTCATTGAACTTGAGATGAAGAAGATTCAATTTACAGGGCACTGGTCTTGGTCGGGGGTGACAGAGGTTGAGACTTCCAGACGATCACCTGAGCACTGGTCCTTGCATTGCTCCCTCCAACTACCTATGAAATAGGGTTAAAAGCATGGAAAATGAATCCATCCGAGGTGTTAGGCCTGTAAGAGGAGAAACATGAGTACTGCAGATAGCTGGAGTGCTGTGGGCTGAAAAATGCATGTGAGTATGTTTTCTTGGAGATAGGATCTGTCCTGAGCAAAGAGAACAAGACCAAGAACTTGCAGAAGAGAAATGTCTCCCAGTGTGGTGCTTGTTGAGATTGGAGTCATGACAAGCACACTGCCAGTTGCCTGCCGTTGACATCTTGCTAAGGAAGTAAATAAGATGGCTTGCTCCAGATCTTATTACAGTCTGGTAGCTTCTGCTGCCCCTTTTGTCAAATGACTTGCTTTCCTTGAGAGAAAAATCTCATTCATCCCCATGTGACTTGAGTAGCTTAGGGAGAACAACATGGAAAGTCACTCCTGCCAATTCATTTGCATGTAAATAGTCATGGCTGCAAAATTGATACCAGGAGTTATTTGGGACCATCAGGTTTTTTGATGTCTCTGTGTGTTACAGGCACAAGGGAATATGTTCATTTTCTAAAAATTGGGTGCTGTATGCATTTTTATGTTTTCATTTTATTTTGCATTTTGCCCTTAAACTGCCTTCCCAGTTCTTCAACATCCCACATCTTGGCCCATTTTCAAATCACTGTTTAGTTAACAGGGCTAGGAGTAGAGAATTCACTATACAAACTCATCCATTTTAAAGATGCTGGCGAGTAGCTCTAAAAGGTCAGGATACTTAGATTTTTCCTGTCTGATAGCAGCCTAGCTGGGTGAGCCACCTCTAAAACACTGTGTCCTGTGCAAACATTTTATTTCTGACAGCCCCTCCAAATGTTTTCTTCCCAATTTTATCTCTTTTCCTGGATTATCACCACCCTCTAACTTTGGCTCCAAAAGTTAGAGATTAAAGGAAAAGAGAAGGATTACATCCACCTAAGTTGTGTTTGCCCTGTTCCTTCTCATCTGCTGTGCCTGGGTCCCTGAAAAGGACTTATCTCCAGGCTCTCCTGGTGAGACCCAGCCAAATCCTCACTTGGAATAGAGTAGCAGTGCTTCATTTGTGTAGTGAAGCAGCAGCACTTTATTTCAGTTAAACACTGAGTTCTTTCCAGCTCAGGGAAATTAATTCAAGCCCTTGAATTCAACTGATTTTAGCCTTGCTGAATAAATTTTGCTTTGTAAAGTGAGACCACTAATCCATGCTGTAATAAGAAGATTTCTGGGAACATCCTACCCTGCACATACTTCTGAGTGAATGTGATGTTGTATACAAGATCATACCAAAACTCAGAAGTACACCATGAATGTTTACTGTGACTTAATTCTTCATTAGTTCTAGTTTTCTATTTCAATGACAATTTTTTCATCCTTTGGAAAACACTCCTCCTCCTGGCTGCATTCCAGTGTAGGAGAGAGATAACTCACTATGCCACCACAAAATTTATAATTTTGTCAGTCATTCAGTGAGTAATTATTTTATTATTACAGGAATGCAACCCACAAATAGATTTCCCCCTCTGTCCCCCACCCCCCAGATCAGTTTGTTTGGCCTCAAAGAAAGCCTAGGTGCCACATTGCCCAACACACAATTACAGACAATTTTTCCACCCAGGGCTTCTGTAACTGCACTCTCTGCCTGATGGGCTTTTTGTTTGGGGTTTCACCCCTCTGCCTCTTGCTTCATCTTCATTTCCTCTCTTATTGTTCAAGTAACTTCTCTTGTATTTTTTTGTATTCTGGTGCCTGCAGTCTGAGCATATAGAAGCAGCTTGGAAATAAGTGTCTTAAACCTACCCCTGATCTGTGTTTTTGCTTTAATCATTGTTTATGCAGTAGTCAAAAGAGACAAACAGTGTGAGCACAATCAGCAAGAGCACACTGGAAATTGCTACCTCCTCCTTTCTTCTTCCAGTTAAAAACAACTGTATTTGTAACCAGAGAAAGCCTTATGCAACACACAAGCATCTCAAGTATGGTAAATGGCTTCCAATTGTTCCATGTGTCTAAGTAATTCCTGGTCCCCCACTTTTGATATATTTTGTAATTTTTATTGAAACAATCACTTATTCATATTGTATTAGTGTCTGGATGTTTTGTGTGGATAGTGTGTAGTACACTACAAATACTTTCTCTATCCTGAAAACTTTGCAGCCTCATTTGAAAATAAAAACACATGATGAAATTAGGGATGGGATATATGAAAAGTTCCAAAGGGGAAATAAATGCATTTTTTCCATATGTTTCCAATCAGCAAAAGTGGGTGGTTGCTGCACTGCAACAAGTTTCTGATGTTCAGTGTCTCCTGACTAATTAAGATCTTTCAAAAGGAGGCTCCTCTTCCATTTGGAGCTTTGTTGAGAAGGTATAAATCATGCTGTTGCAGTGACTTTTTTCAAGAAGTTGGATGAACCTTTCCAGTCTGTCTGGAAGATCTCAAAGCACCTCTGGATGGACAGCCCACTTTACAAGCTAAGTACTGGAGCCAGGTTTTACAATAATTGATAGGTAATTTTGAAGTTCTTATCTAGGTCCTAGAATGGAGGCACTTGGATTTTGAGAGAAACATATTATTTAAGCATGTATTTTGGGATAGGTCTTCTCATATCCCTGTTTAGAATTTAAAAAACCCTAACCAAACAAGAAGCAGTTACTCCTTCTATTAACTTCTGAAATTTTAGAATTGAATTCTCCTATTCTTAATGAAATTAGATGTATATTAAAGCAGTGTCTCCTTATTTTCCATAATGTTTCCTCAAATTACTCCCCCCCCCCACCCCCACTTTTGACTAGAAAAGACCTCTAGAAAAACTAATAAGGATAGACTTTTTAAATTGCCAACATAAGATAGTTTCTAGGAGATTTATTTTTTTACTCATTCAGGTCACTGGATTGCTAGTGCTTCTCTTCTGCTAAAACCTGAATTGGTTATAAATATCCTGATGCTTTACACCACAGATATGATGGCAGTATCACTGGGGAAACTGTTTCAGGATCATGTGCTAAGATCTGTATTTTACTGCTTGTGATTAACCTCGTTGTTCCATATGCAGTGCAGTCTAGTCGTCAATTTGCTGTCATAAACATGTCTGTCAAAGCTTGGACTTCATGTATGTTACTTAGGATATGGGAAGGCAAATGGTCATGGGTCACTGTAGAAAGGCAGGAAAAATATAAGCATGAGCACCGTGGTATGTGGAGCTGGTACATGGAATCAAGGGACCAAAGACTGGGACATGGGACCTAAGGTTGTATTAGCAGCAAAAGAAGACTTTTAGCGTATACTTACAAGAAGAAAAAAATAGATTACATACAGATGTAGAAAAGAAAGCTGTCTGACAGTTGAGAAATCTCGCTTTGCAAACCATTGACTGTCATTCAAGAAAGAACTGCTTATGACCTTATTCTGTCAAAAAATTCTTGAATCAAAAGTTTGCATGGGAGAGTCTGTAGAGCAGAGGAAGGAAAATCTTCAGGACCAGGATTATTCTTTAGGGCCCAAATAGGTGATAGTGGTAGACTCATCAGGCTGCCCTTTTGATAAGACACTGAAAAGTCAGAGAATTGTCTGCAGTAATAACAGCACAAAGAGTGAAAAACACCACCAAGCCTGCAGACCCTGAAATGCAAAAATGCCAAAAGAAACAGAGATTTTATTTCCTCAGCTGTTATCATAAGATCACAATCCTGTTGAGCAATAAAGCAATAGTGTTTTCTAAAATGAGCTACAATTTAAGTGATCAGAGGCAATTTTTTTTCTGTTTTTTTTTTATTTTCCTAATTTTTTTTTTTTTTAAGTGACTCATTGACCCTTAGTGTCAAATCCCCATTTTGGGGTTTCTAGTGAGAGGCACATCCACTGGGTCTGACTTTTTTTCAGAATGTGTTAAATACTTCCACTCCTTCCACCAAAGCCATACTTAGGGTTGTGTAAAAGCATCAGAAGTTCTACAGGGATTTCTTCTGGAGCAAATATGCAAACAGCAGTCTGAGAGCTCCAGGTCTTAAAAGTATGGAGAACCTTAAATGGATGGGCTGGGATAACTGGGACGGAAAGAGAGACATCTGTTGAGTTGCTGAAAGGACATTTGCTCCCAGCACTTCCTTTGTCATGCAGCTTGGAAATCTTTTCTCTCTGAGTTTATTGCTGATATTTAATTTAAAACCAAATTTGGATAGTTGACAAAATTATAACTTGTAAATGGACATTTCTCCCCTCCTCCTTCCCAGTCTTGTCTGGGCAGTACTTACTCTCCCATTTCCTCCTACTCCTGGTCCCAGCTCATGTACCCTGGGTTGTGCCGGAAAAAGGCGGACCTCACCCTCGCTTTGGCCTTATGTGAGAGGACAAGGTTGGCAGGAGAGTGGGAAGTGGTGGTTTGCAAGTTGGTAACATCTTGCTCTTCCTGTTCTCCTTCAGGACTGTAATCACATTTATATTGGATGGAAAACGTGACTTTATTTGTGTATGTGTGTTTGTATATGAACACTTAATGACATTTCAAGGCATCCGACAAAAGCTTAATTCCTTGGATTGGTTTCGTCAAATAATAAAATGACTTGACATAAGTATAATTGAAAGCAGATGTGGAAATATGGTCTTTTAGCAGTCATTCTGTCCTCCCTCCCCCTGCCTTTTTCTCTTAAGTCTGTTCATCCCAGAAATATTTTCTTTTTTGTTTCCTACTTCCTATCTGCAGAACAAAGCCTAGGGAGGATGAGTTCTGAAGCAAAGAACCAAAGGGTATAAATTTTGCATTTCAATGTCTCCTTGTAAAATTTCCACCTTTTCTGAGTTAATTTTCCATTAGGAAGGAAAGTTCCTCTCCCCTCATCCTGAACTCATCTGTTCTGTTATGTAATCATTCCTGTCCACAATGGCTGTTTACTGCTATTGCTTGAATCTGAAATTGTGGGTTATGTGTAGGGCTCAGCTAAGAAAGCAGCCTATATTATGTTTTTACTTCCCTCCGGGCTGGACTAAATGTTGGATGGAAGAAATTATAAAGATGCAGAAATGAAATTGGAAAAATTGCACATGGGCAAAAGGTGGAACGGTTCCTTTGCCATGTTTTACACTATAAAATACATAGTCTTTATGGCTGTTCCTTAGACTGAAAGGAATAGAATAAAAGCATCAGTGATGATCATAGAATCATTGAATAGGTTGGGTTGGAAGTGAACTTGAAAACCATCTAGTTCCAATCCCCTACATTGCAGGGACACCATCCACTAGACTAGGTTGTTCAAAGCCCCGTCCAACCTGGCATTAAGCACTTCTAGGAATGAGGCATCCACAACTTCTCTGGACAAACTGTGCCTCACAGTAAAGGACTTCATCCTAATATCTAATCTAAATTTATCCTTCTTTAGATTAAAGCCATTACCCTTTTCCCATGACTACATGCCCTTTTGGAAAAGGTCCATGTCCAGCCTTCTTGTAAGCCCCCTTTGGGTACTGGAAGGCTGCTGTAAGGTCTGCCTGAGCCTTCTCAACAACCACCCCAACACTCTCAGCCTGTCAGAAGCCAAAGTATTATAAGTATTATTATAAGAGCAAAAGTATTACCAGCTGCTTAAATGTCAGCAGTGGCTTTGTCACTGGAACAGCTCTTCCCAATGTGCCAAACTAGTCTGACTGGAAAAATTTTAAAAAATTAAAAATTAAATTGGAGTAACAACAATAGCCGTTTAAAGTTAACATTGATTTTCTTGAATCTTCAGACATGCCAGCATCATAGGATCATTGTTCACACTGTTTTGGGAAGAAATGAGACTTATAAAAACTACTATCATCTTTGACATTGACCATTGGGGGAAACGACATATGTGACCAAGAGGACTGAAGGTCTCTAAGTTGTTTATGGCTTGAATCTTAGAGACTGCTGTCTCTAAGTTACATGCAAATGGGTGGTCAGTTAATGGAAAAGCTAAGAGAGGTGCATTGCATTACTCGCAGTACTAACATAGAGGCTACCAACACACAAAATACTGCCATCTAAACTTGTCCCATCCTACAATCCAAAGTCAGCCCAGTGTTCACCAGAACTGAGGGTCAATACTCTCAGCTGCCCATGAGATTGAGATTTGATGATTCCTTCCTTCAAAGATGAGATGAATGGTCTATCTGTGAAGAGGACCCAAACCTGCTTTTTGAATTCAGAGCATTAGTTTTACTTCTTCGTCTGGGGTAGGGTGGGCCTGGTTTCCAAGGGCACTGAGACGACAGGGCTCCAACAGCAGGCACCAGTAGTTACTGTTTTTGGAAAGTCTCCATTAATAAGCTGTGTTAGTAATACAATGCCAAGTTTAAAAGCAGCAGATAATATCTGAGGTGAGATTCTAATTTGAATTATGGGAGGTGAAATACACAGGCTGAAGTGCTCAAAAATTAATATGAGTACAGGAAAGTATCTGAAAGTATTCAGAGTTTTAAAAAAGAGATGGAGAAGGATGACTGGTGAATCCAGCCAAAAGAGGAACTGCCAGGAATATGTCATGAGGATAATCTGACAAAAAGAGTTCAGCAGAGGTGTTAGTCCTGCAGAAAAGTGATTAAGAGGAGAGTGTAAGTTAAACAGCCTGCTCCTTTAGCATACACTTACATGTGACAGGCACACCTACCACTCCCAAAAACCACCCTTCTATTTCAATTAGGACTTTAGCATGGAAAGAAAATCTAGTATTAGACCGAACACATTGGAAACATTCTTCTAGCCCATCTTTTGTTGCCCTGTGAATCTTAGGGCTCCTCTGGGCTACTGGCCAACCCAAAATAGGAGTGCTGAGGATACATGAGAGTTTCTCTGTGTTGGGCATCTGTTGTGTCAGGTGTCTTGAGTTTACCCAGGTTAGCATTCATCTCCTTGCAAAGCTCTCTGCAACTGGAATGATCAGTTTGTGCCATGGAGATAGTGTAAGCTCCAGACAGCTGAAATCAAGAGTGTGCCTGGTAAGCGTAAACCTGTGCTCAGTTTAGAATACTCATTTCAAGAAAGGAGATCATCTAATGAGTGTTTGTAATACTTTAGAAGAGGTTAATGTTTTATTAAATAATCACTTATTTTTTAAAATTAGCAATAATAATTTGTTAAATGGTAGAAATAAAAAGTCTGAGCTAGTGACTTTATTGCTGCTTATTCAGACAAGTTTCATACTATACCTTTCAATACCAATAGTGCTAAAGATACAGATCTTACATTCGTCCAGGATAATGCAACAGGACACAAGTACTTATAAAGTTAATAATTATGCTTACCTGTGTAACCACAAAACATCTTGGGATTGGCCTAGAGAGACAATAGTTTAAAACCCATATCCCCAATCTATCTTCCAAAAATATCAGTAGAACCATCCACTTGTGAAATTCTGATTGCATGATTCAGCTTGCTGCATTATTTCTTCACGATGCACAAACTTATCAGATTTGTGTGGCTAAACCAGAGATTTGCACAGCATTTATGGCAAGCTCATCTGTATGTTTTGTTTTTTGCCGTATCAAAATGTCAAGAATGTCCATCAGCTTTTCACATGTACACACTGTTCTTAATTTTGAAAACATAATCAGTGGAGGCATGTAGTCATCAGCTCCATCAGGTTATTTCGTCTTCTGTGGGCTTCTGTGTAGTGCAGACCTTAGGCAAGTTTTTTTCAGAGCATTTGTTAAACATGTAAAAGTCAAGTATGTGACTCTGTTTCCTACACTGGGCTAATTTGGTATCCTAGACTAAATGCGTAATGACAAACTGAATGCTGTCTCCTGCTGTGGGTAAAAAAATTCTGGCCACAAGTATTCTTGGTTCTTTGCTGAAGGTGGTAAGCTTATGGCTGAGAAGAAATTTATCCCACTGTTGAAAGAATCCTGCAAAGTCAAAAGTCTCTGGATAAGGACTCAAGGCTAAGTGTGATTTAGCGTGAGTGACAGTAGGGAAAAAAAAGCCATGAAATGAAACACTAGGTAGGTCTTCTTATGATGCTTACTCTTTTTTCCCTTGCAAATAAGATAGAAGTATAATTGTGTTCCAAAACTATGAATACTGGCCCTTGCTTCCAACATTTGACTATCAAGTCCTCTAAGCTGTCAGTTTTGACCTTACTTTAGAAGGAAGATTTCAGAACTCCTTACAATATGTGTTTGTGTTATTTCCATTTGTACCTCCAGGTTGGGAGACCTTCACCGCAGCATTACTCTTCTCTTCTAATCCTCCCCCGCACTCCTCTTTTCCATCTCCTTTACACTACAATTCATGCTTCCATAGAGAGTTACATTCTGTGGCTGCTCATTCTAGTACTTGTCTCCCACTGTCTCTTCCTGTGAAGGCCTTCATTTGTGACTCTTTCCTTCCACATCCTCCTTCCCATTATTTGGGAAAGTATTTGTTGGGGGACTGCATAATAAGCTCTATTGGAAAGATGGGATGGAAAGAGATGAGGGATTGATACTGTTATTTCAGAAAGCATTAATGAATGTTGTCAGCCAAACCTTTGACCTGAGAGGGACTGGTGGAAGCACAAAGCAGATGATGAAGGTTCTTTGTGTTCCCCATTACTGTTGTGCTGGTTTTCCTAGGCTGGGAGCATCTGGAATAGTCTCTAATATTTTTAATTGAGTACATGCAGCATTCCCAAGCTGTCATGTGACAGACAAACAGACAAACCTACAAAGAAATGCCATAAATTTGAGTGTGTGGGTTCACAAGATTGGTCAATTATTCACAATTAGAAAAATAAGGTTACATAAATGGTCAAGATTTTTTGGGAGTGACTAATTGTATTAGATGTCTTATGCTTTGGATGATCCATTAAAACAACCTTAAAAGGGCTTGTGCTTTGGCAAACAAGTTTCCATAATTTGAAAACTGAGGGTCCTTACAGATATGATGGACAATAAGAAAACCCAGAGGTTATCAAAATCAGTTTTCATCTAAAAGTGTTGACAACAAAGTTATGCATAAGGACATTGTTTTCTGGTTTATATCAGTCTGTGAATCTTCTTCACATGTTTGTATACAGCCTTACAAATAAATGTTAACAGTATGTTTTATAAGTGATGTTGTATGTGAAAGCACTTTACTAGAAGCAGACACAGTTGTAATGGTCTGAAAGGTTGGGAAAGGAGGCTTAGAAAGAGCTCATCTGTTAGGTCTTGAATACCGAGTTGTTTACTCCCCACACACAAAGTATTTTAAGAGGGAATGGGGGCATTGCTGGTGTCTGAAGCATGGGAAAAGCTGGGTGGTGCAGGCCCTAGTAGGCCTTTTTTAGGGTCGCTATAGAAAAGGGGTTGCCTGGGGTAGGCAGGATTTCTGTGGACACAACCACAAACTGGTCACTTGCAGCACCCTGAGAAGAGGCTGAGGAAAAGCAGCTGAAAGGTCACACAATCCATCCAGCTAAACAGTCCTGGTGGGTGGCAGTCTGAAATAATTCCTGAGCTATTAATTAGGAAGATGCTCTTCCAGGTTCCGGCTGAAGTCATAAGACATGCTGAGGCAAGGAGCCAAAAGATCAAAAGGACACTAAATATTTTTTTTTAAACCATTCTGTGGAGAGAGAGAGAGGAGAGAGCTGTCCGGGTCTGGTTCACACAGGACGTACTGATGGGGCTGGGCTTTGGTCTAGGATGGGAGGAAGTGGAGTCTGCCTGGCTCTGCTCTCCTGGTTTTTCACATAAATATAACAGGATTCTTTTTTATTTTTTAAACTCTTTTATTTCTCTTTTGACTTAGCTTCTCCTATAAGACTTTTTTTCCTTGTAGTATTTTTTTGCTCTCAGTGTTGTGGTAGACCAGTATCTTGATTTGAAAAGGCTGTGTGATTACCTGTGTTAGTAATTTGTTACAAGCCCTTGAGAAGGGCTTGTATTGTAAGTGTTGATTCTAAGCAAATTCCTATTTAGACATTCATAAGCCCATCACATTTTCACTTGAGACTCACCTTTAATACCACTTGAAATATTGAAATCCAAGAAAAGACAAAGCAGTGATGCCCAGCTCCGAAGAACAGGAAAGGATCTACATTGTTTATTTGGGAACAAGGGCCAGGTCAGATCCATGTTTCATACAACAAGTAGTTAATGAATAGCACAACCCAGAGAGCCTTGCTTACCACAGACTTCTCTCTAAAAGATTTTTCCTCTTGCTCTTCTCATTTTCATGAGCCTACTCTTTGTATCCTCTAATGCACAATAAAGGCATGTGCTGCAACCTTTCCCACATGGACTCCACATGCCAGTTTTCACTCACCTCACACCCACCATTCCATCATACCTGGCTGAAAATGAACAAGGATGTTGAAATTCATTGGGAGGAAACTGATATGAAAAAATGACTGTTTGACAATCTTGAATCTTTATTACCAAGGGAACTTTGCTAAACAGGGTGCGTATGGGAAACTGAAAACAGCATGGAATTGATTTTTGCAGCAGCAGCCTGGTAGGAAGGACACCAAAGCATTTAAACTTGCCCTGTGTACTATGGATTTGTTTCTTTTTTTCCCCACTCCAAAAAGAAAGGTAAGTCTTGAATGTGGAAGTAGAAGTTGTTCATTTTTTTGCAGGGAAAAAGAAAGCCAACATTCTGCAATTCAAACAGGAAATATGACCGTAGGTCCTGATTGTACAAAATCTTTCTTCTTCTGCCATTCCTCTTGTGGTTAAACAAGGGAAACCTCCTTTTAGTGGAATGTTTTGGTAGGGTCCAAACCGAGTCCAGTGGGGACTCTGTTGCAATTTTAAACTTGGAGCAGCTGCCATCCCTCCCTAATGACATCAGTGATATTTTGATATAACAGAGCAAGTTCTCACAACTTTGGTGGAACTCACATAGTCATATAATGTGAGACTAATCTTTTCTTTAACTGTCATAATATTTTTTAAAAATGTCATCACATTTTTTCAAATAGCATTGCAGAAAGGAGAGGTCAGAACAACAGATTGCGGTACGCCTCACCCGAAATTTTGGTGCCTATTTCTGATTGTATATGCATTTATACAAACTTTGAAGAAAATAACCCTTTATAGTAAAATATTATTGAAAGGTTCATTAAAACCCTTTTTTTTCCCTCATACACTTTAAGAGGGAAATACAAAAAAAGGCAAACCTGCCAATTGTTTAATGACATTTCTGCTAGTGAAAATGCATTTTTTTTAAGGTCCAGAAGAAACTAGTCTATTTACACTTTTCAAAATCACCTGAAGGCCTTAGAAGTGCATGACTTATTGTAAATATGATTCAGATAAATGAAATTTCTCTAAGCAAAAAGTCTAAGTTTGGCTCCAGCAATTTTCTTCTATCTATGATGCTTAGCTGATAATATTTACTTTATAAATTACTCATATTCTATTGTTTCAGTTCTTATAAAAATGAAATTTGTCAAAATCAAAGGCAGGTGTACACCCTTTATTGAGCTGGGGGAGAGCTTGTTATTAATTTTCCTTTCTCCATACAAATACTGCCTTATAAGATGGCTGAGTGTGAGAAATTTATAGCAATCCTCTGCAAAATGATACAATTTGGCACAATAGAGGGACTTTGTAGTTCCTGAGATAACAAAGAGGAGCAGCCCTTCCTTTTCCACTACTCAAATTCCTGATAGCTGTGCATTTATAACATATTAAAAAACATTCCCTCCCACAGTGATAACAAATTGCAGAGTGTCTACCAAAGCTTAAAGAACGACACTCAAAAAGTGACAAGGAAAAGAAAACACGTTTGGAGAAATTTTGTTTCACAGGTGTGGACTTGAGCACACGTTGCCTGTAGTTTCTAGGCATATGTACAGTAGCTTTTTATAAAGATTAAACTTGATCCTCATTGACTGCTATAAGACTGAAAAATATATTGGAGCAGTATATAAATCTGTACAAATGCTGGAGGTATAGCAATGGAAAAAAAAGAAATCTTCTCACAGCAGCAGTGAGGAGAAAATACATATTTTAAACTAAAAGTTTAATCTCGACGGTAAGCTCTTCATGGTGCTGTCGCATGAGGCATTGACAGAAATAAGTGCCAACCTGGAATGGCTTGGTGAGAGACACCATGTGACCTTCATGGAAACTGCAAGCCTAGATCACAGAATGAATGAAACTTTGTCAAATACAGGCTGGATAGTGGTAACCACACAGTGCAACTCCCACACAAAGCCCACCCTTGTGACCTAAGGGGAGATTATCCTTTAGAGCTTTAATGCAACCCAGA
The DNA here is from genome assembly GCA_013397555.1 of Urocynchramus pylzowi. Lineage (NCBI taxonomy): Eukaryota > Metazoa > Chordata > Aves > Passeriformes > Fringillidae > Urocynchramus > Urocynchramus pylzowi. Next base: position 1,077,380 of record VZRH01002379.1, read on the forward strand.
AAGTACAGATGACTCCTGAATATTTGTATTCCTATCTGCTGGGGCAGACTGTGAGCTTCCAATCTTTAATTTGTCTTGAGTTGCAATGTGTCCAAAGCACAGCTGTGCAGACTATCAGTGTTGTGCTGGGATTCTCTAGTGATTGTTTCTTTGCCAACTGAAGACCTTCATAAAGGTCTTGGGCTGGATAATGGGTTACAAGGTCAGAGCTCTGTCACTGACCGTGATAATATAATGCTTGGCCCTGACATGGATTCCTTGCCTGCTTGGGGTTTAAAAGGGAAAAAAAAATCTCCATGGGGGGTTATTTCTACAGCTAAAACCTGCAGTTTTATTGTTCTGTGGGCTCTTCCTCTGCCTGGCACTGACATGGCAATGTTCTTGGTGCTTGGGAAAATTAAGCCATATTACTGTGTGATTTTTAGCAGAGTGACCCATGCAGGTGTATCTGAGAGGAGATTTTGGTATTCTGTATGCCAGCTTTGTTGACAAAGCAGTCCCAGCTCCTTAGAGTCTGGACTCTCAGTGCAAGCTAGGCTGCCTTAGCCCACTGAAGGGGAAGGCTAGCCATTGCATGATTAAGGCCAAGTGACAGGAATACCTCACCCACTTATTTATAGCTTTTTGCACTGTAATCTCCCAGATACATGAAGGAGAACTTTTATCTCCATTAATCTTTCTGAAAAGGAAAAAAAAAATTTTCTTGGCACCACTTCTGTCTTTTCCTCTGAACTTTAGTTTCTTGTATGCCTTTATACCCAACATCTGTTTACTGGATCTGATTGTGAGCACACACTGGATGCCTCATTATGGATAGATTGTAATCTCTCTGTACATAAATTAATCATTTTACCAGTCTGGCTTTGCTGTCAACTTGTTATGTTGGTGGCCTTTGAGATTTTATTGCATACTCTGTTGATGAAAGAGAGACAGATTTGCATTAGAAATTATAAACTCTAGAGCCAAGGGGAGGGACAAAGTATGTTTAAAGAGGCTATTTCAAAGTCTTCCAGGAGAGAGGACGAGACGAGCAGGTGACCAGAACCTCTTCTGTCCCAGAGTCTGATGGCAGTGAGCAGAGAGTATTTTGAAGAGAAGATAAGAAGAGTGAAGTGTTTCCTTACATCCCTCTTGCTTCTGGCAAATTTTAGGAATGAGCTGAAGAATGTTCCCAAACCATTGTATTTAATAGCTAACGACTTTTGGTTAACAAAATGTGATCCTCCCTTTGGTCAGTAATATGTGCTGAATAGTGTCTTCAGATCCCTGCCAGCCATGTCTTCCATGAACCTTTGAAGATCTGTGGAAATTTGTTTGGCTTATTTTTCAGTTTCTCATTTTTCAGATCCACAGAGCTGCTCCATCTAAGGCCATCTAAGGATGTGACCTTAGGGTTCATGGCTGCATTAGTGTGCTCACTGCCATGGCTGTGGTAGCATTTTGCCACTCTCCTTGCTGCAAATAGTTGAGTAACATAAAGAGTCTGTCTGTCTGACCGGCAAAATAAAAAGAAGTAGGAAAGGAAGGCTGTTTCTTCTTTCTGCATGGCCTTTGGGACTGAAAAGGCTTTTCATTAGTTGTTAGGTGTGTATATATATGTCTGTATATTTGAGGAATAATTTTCCAAAATTTTACGGTCTCATAAACATGCTGGGTTTCATCTTTTAAAAGCACGGCCCTTGTACATGATAGGAAAAAAAGAGCTTTTGTTCTGAAAGTTTTCTCAGTCATAAACCATGCATTTAGCTACTGAACTTGCCCACATTTTGTTACTGTTTTCCCTCCAAGTATACAATACAGTGTCAGATTAGACATTCTACAGTGTATTACAAGTCTTCCTTTTAGTTTCACATAAACAAAACTGATAAATATTGTCAATCAGAGTTACTATTTTTTAACTGCATATGGTGAAGCTGTGGTCATGAGCAGTGTAAGCCCAGGCAGCTTTTGTAGCTCCCTTTGCTGACACTAAAGTACTCGTAATTTTCTTATTAATTTATTTGAACTGTAGAAGGAACGTGCTGCAATGCTTCATTCCCGATGACAGAATATACAAGTCCATATGCCTGAGTTTTGGCTCAGAATTGTCCAGATAGATGTTTGTAGTTTTTTTTTCATGTGCTATTGATGATTCAGGGGTTAGATAAATTTACTGTAGTAGGAGGTATTGGCAGAAGTAATACTTGAATAAACATGATCCTTTTAGTTATTAAAAAAAAACACCTACCACTAAATCACTTTGCTCCCAGTTGCACACACACAGAAGTTCTTTCTCCTCCCCTGGGACAAGATTTACTAAGTCCTTTCTGGTTATGATTTGCTTTCAGAGGATAATTCAAAGTGTAGATAATTATTGTATTTTGTTAGGAAATGGGTTAGCAAACGAAAATAAACAGTATGTTTTCATCTTGCTTCTCAGTGTCAAGGAGTGTAATGGAGATATACAACAATGTTGGTTTTGGTTTCATCTTTGTCAAGGTGGTCAATAGGTCACTTGTAAGTAGCTGGTAAGTAGTGTATGTCCATGTGCATCCTTGCAAAGTTGGTAAACCCATATGTAATAGTTGTCTTTAATTGACACTAAGGCTGCTGATTCATTTCCAGATGTAGTTCCCTGCCTGGGAGGTTTTATGCAGTACTACACAAAAACCTTAATTGTAGTATTTTTTTGTTGTTTGTTTTCAATATAGTTGCCCACTGATTTGGAAACTTCCTTCTGTGAATTGTGCTTAACTATGTTAGTATAACATCAAGTTTTCATAGCAGAGACAGACATTACTGCTTAATGCAGCATTTGTTAGTGGCCCCCAAATTCAGATCAACTTGAACATAAAATGAAAGATAATCATGCCTTTTGCTATGTAGGAATGACCTTGTAGGTCACTTGCTAGATTTTTTGATTCAGTGAATCTTGACTTGTAGCTTCTTTTATGTCCTACCATGAAAACCTTTGTAGTCTGACATGATAAAGATTTTTCATGAAAGAAAAATGTTCCGTTGGTCATTTACATAAGTTTTTACTTTGTTTTAGTTTGACAAAAGTAAAAGATACTAACTAGAGCTGCCAAATACAGAGCTAGAAGCAAAATTTTAAGAACTATTTAGAATGCATACACCTAAATGCTATTTTGTATAGTTATAAGTGTCTGTGGAAGAACGTGAAGTTGGTGTTTGTATGGTACTTGCATATTTACCTATGAAGATGTGTACGTGTGTGTATACATGGATGTACAACATCTGATATATGACATGAAGGCACATACAAAATATGAGAAAATAGCAATGCTTTGATTGAACTCATCAAACAATGAACTTGTTTTTACAATTTCCTGCTGGGAAGGCAATACCATTAGTGGTGTCCTGGGAACATGCTTGCCATTTTCTTCAATGCATCTTTATCAATCTTCACATGATTGAATAGATCTGGAGGCCCAGCTATCAGGACATATCAGAAGATTGCAGTGATGAAATAATGATTCTTTGGGGTGATGGCCACTGTAAGCCAAAGAAGCAATCCCAAAGAATCAGCAAGAATTACTTGGTATTTCTCAGCATGGGGTGTTCTGTTCTCTTAGGCTCAATGATTATATTTGGGGAAAGTTTGAGTTAAAAGGCATTATTTTATTGGGTTGACTTCAAGAAGTATTATACCATTATGTACACAGCTTTCTCTGTATGATTTTGGAGTGTGACTTTTCCAGCTATGTAATGTGGTGTTATCTACAGCCCAAAAAGGTTTTATTTGACAGTTCTGGTAATCCCTTATGAACATCACCAGATTACAATTTTCATTTTGCTCTTTAAGTTTTTATCCCTACATCTGGCCACACAGTTGTATATGCTCTATATATATACGCAGTCAAACTGTTCGGTTATAGTGCCGTGACTTATGAAAGAAAACTTCAGGAAGAAACTGTAAGCAAAGTTTATTTGGAGAAGCAGTGGATGGCACTGTTGGATTATAATTATAAGGCAATAAAACATGCAAATCATAAATTACAATTTTTTTGAAAATCCATGTGCTACATGTAATGTAATATAATTCCTCGAAAGGTATGAATTGAAGTTAAACCTCAATAGAACGTAATATTCAGGTAAGTGTTCTTGCTCTATGGTGTATTATACAAATCACTGGGGTCAGCTGAAGGGAGACCAATCCATTTTGGGTTCCAACATATTGTGGTGTTTTCTGTCTTCCCAGAACTGCTGCTTATAGAGAATATTTTTTTCATCAAGGGCGCCAGGTCCTGAGGGTGTAGGAGGGTTCTGGTGGCAGCAAAAACCTGAGTTAGAATGCAGGGCTATTGCTTCAGCCTGTTTAGATGGGCTCACATTTGCCATCAGGAGTTGAGAGGTCCTGGGGGACACCAGCAGCCTGCAAATATTTCACGTAGAAACAGGGGCATCTGTTCCCACGTGGCACGAAAACCTGTGTATACCTTGAATCACACTGATCTTGACCTATGCTAAGAAAAGCATAAATTTTGAAATAATTTTGTGCTGATTGTGTGTACCAAGTTGAATTTTACCCTGCCTTAATATTCCTTTCTTGGGATACTTGCTATTCTCTGCTATACTTGGCATGGGTTGTGAAGGAATATTTGTAACATGGTAGGCCTGGATTTTCCCTTGTGTTGTGAAAATTTATTCCCTTTTTTACCACACTGCTTCCAAGGATCGATTTGTGGAGTTGTGGATTACGAGGAACAAACGTTTTCAAGTGTTTGTTCCACTGCAGTGATCAAAATATCTCCCATTATTAATTACCACAACCAAACTGAAAAGAAAGCAACAGCAAAAATAGGTGAGCTTATGTTAAACCACAGCCTGAGGAAAAATCTCAAATTTTTTCTTTGCAGATAGGCAGATTCTATGGGGTTTTTTTTCTAGGCCCTTCTCAGGTGCAGCTTCCTCCTTCACCTCTTATGCTCGGGTGTATTTCTACGTAGTGTCACTCTTTCTATGTTGTGACAATCTCTGGATGCTGCCTGTTTATATCTACTTTATATTATGTGCTTTTCTGGAAGAGAAAATGCTTCTCCAGTACCTTTATGATTGCCAGACTGTGCAAAAGGGTGATACAGATTGGGGGTCAGGGAGACACCTTAGAGGTTTTTTTTGTCTTCTTTTTTTGAGTTCCAGGCCACACAGGTGTGTGGTGGAAGCTGCTTAACCTGCAGCATACAGTGTTTAAACCTTAATTGTTTTTATGCCAGAGTCAGGCTGTCCTACTGTGTTTTGAAAGGGGAAAGTTAGTTCCTAGTGCCAGCCAAGAAAGGGAAAGAAATAAAGGGGGTTTAAAATAAAATATAATGAAGTAGCCAGGATGAATATACGTGCTGAACCAGCCCTGAAAGGAAGCAGGTGCTTTCATCCAACTGCTCAAAAAAGGGAAGAAATCTAGATGTCCTGGAGAGATGAAGAGTGGCAGGGAGCAGGGAGTGAGAGGAGAGTATTGGCTGAGACAATGGGGTGGAGGTTTGTGGAATCACTGACTGTACCTTCCCCTTAACTACTGCCCTTTCCACAGGTGTGGTGCATGCCCCTGGCCTTGACACGATGGGAACTCATGTTGTATACCTTATGGAGGAAGGGAGGGAGGAGAATAGAACCAGATGTCAGATGGGAGGGAGGGAGGGAAGAGGAGGTTTTTTAGAAATACAAAATATTGGAGTTTTGATGTTTTTGGTTTTTTGGTTTTTTTGGTTTTTTTTTTTGGGGGTGGTGTGGGTATTTTTTGTTGTTGTTTGGGGTTTTTTTAAAATAAAAATAGTAGGAAGAGTGATGAAGGAAGCTGATTGTAGGTGGAGAGGAGTGCAGAAAGAAGAGAAAGAAAGGAAGAAAGAAGAGAGAAAGAAAGGAAGAGGGAGAGGGGAGATCTGAGGAGAGGTGGGAGAGGTGAAGGGGAGATCAGGGCAGTGCTCTCTCCTTCAACTCACCCTACCATTGGAAATGGCTATATATAGTTATGAAATGCTAACATATGGCACTCATATAGCATATGGCACTCAAAATAGTTAAGAAATACACTTGTCTTGCAGCCAAATGCTGCTTTCATTTGCATGGGTGTAAGTGAGGATATGATTTATTTCATACAAAAATGTTTCTCAGATTCCTCTGACTGTTAAATAAAATAATGGGAGGGAGCTTGGAGCTTCCCTTCTATTTTATCTTGAACTATCTTTCTTCTGTGTGCAGGAACTGAATCCCCAGGAAGAGCAAGATATGTGTACCAAAAAAGTTCCCTCCACCTTCCCAGTCTCTGGCTTTGAGTTCATAAAGGTTCTTGCTGAGGGTTTACAGAAATCACCAGAGAGACTTACAGTCATTTCAACAGTCATTTAGTAGATTCACAGTATCCACAAACTTGAGACAGTTTTATAGGTTTTATTTTTATTTTCTTGGTTGAACTTTGTCAAAACGCTATTTTTTTTTATTTGGAGATTAAAGAATATGCTCAAAGCCATAATGCCAAAAGACATCTTGCTCCTTTCCTTGGAAAGTGTATGAATCTGTGAATTGAGTGGAAAATCCTGATTTCTGTTTCTCATTCTGTCCCTGACTGGCCTTAGTAATCATTTGCATCTGCAAAACAGTTCTTAAATTTCCTGTTGCTTAGTTGTAGTTAGAATTGGAGGTGCCATTTGAAATGGGAGACGAACTATGAGGAATGTTGCATACATACATGGAGAAGAGTAGTCCCTGTGCTTTAAGAGTTTATAATATAAACAGACAACAGACAATGGGGAGTGAATGGAAGTATTATCATTTCAAGTAAAAAGCTAATTTTTTTTCTGTATGGATGAAGCACTTCCACACTTTGCTACTTAGAGAAGTCCTTCCACTGGAATCTGCATACTTAGAAAAAGCATGCAGAATTTTGCACGAACAAATGAGAAAATAATATTTATCCTGTCTAAGGAAGGTGGTTTGTTTTCCTGCTGTTGTTTTGAATGAAGTGACCCTGAGAGCCCTCAGCTACTGCTCTCCTGTTCAACAGCATGATCAAAATAGGAATTATAGCTCCACATATTAGGTCTCCCAATCCTGAGTCCTGAGTTGAGTGGTATTAGACCACAGGGGTGTCTTCAGTCTACCTTTTAGTCTACCTAACAGATTAACTTTTCTTTGCTCACTTAGACATGGCAATGGATATTTTTTGCCTGATTCTCAGTCCTGACTCCTGTTGTTCTACAGTCATTCACTGAGGCTATTTTTCAAAACATGCTCATTACTGAAGGGGTTAATTGAGGCTATCCTTTAAAATATACTCATTACTTCCATCCGTCAATAAAAAGAACACTTTAAGAAGGCTTAAAAATGAAGAAGAAATGCAAATGTGAGACATCATACTCAGTTGGGCCAATTTCATGCTTGACACAGATGATGAATTTGTGTACTTACAATTGCCCAGGGATATTGGTGAGGTATGATAGACTAGAAATAAGTTGCAGTAGGGAAGCTACTTTGCTCAGCCTGCATTTTTTTTGGTGACTCCCCAGACTCATGTCTTGAGTGATACCTTTGCTATGTCAACAGGAAGCAAAGAATACATCATCATTAACAATAATATAACACTAAACCACCCTCCTCATTCAACTAGCCAGTGGAGCTCTTAAAGTACTATTTGAAGTGTTATGTAATTTGTTTTACAAGCTCAGTTTTAGGCAGTGCTTTGCACTGTTGTGTAAAACCTAGGTCTGGTCTTTTCAAAATATATGGACACATGAAATAGAGTTCCAATAACAATGGAGGTATCAGGAAAATAATGTCTCCTTTTTAATATATCTTCCTGCACCAAAGTATGCCATGAGAAGAATTTCACAGTCAGTCTTGGTTGTAAACAACTGAAATTATAGTCTTCATTTCCCTCCTGTGCTAGATTTAAACACACTATAAACAAGGAACAATATGTATTACACAACCTATCAGTTTGGTTAAGAAAATGAAGAAATGCTATGGTAAATTCATAACTAAAAGCATATTTAGTTTGGTACATGAGGACAATTGCCTTAGTGCAAGCCATCCCTTTAGATTCATAAATCAAACACAATGGCCTGAAACACGAGCACACCGTGTATTATCTCCCCCAGATCTGCCGTATCTTGTAAGAGCTCTGAATTTTATTGAAGTCTGCTATCCTTTCAGAGTATGTGAACTTCTTGCCTCTATAGGACAGCAGTGTATCATACAACCCAGTTAGATTTATATCACTGCCACTCCCTATCATTCTACTCCTGAACTTTTAGTGCTTCCTCTGCCTGCACATCCTTCATTACCTTTGTAGTTTTCATGGAGTTTTCCAGAGTGTGAGCCTACACACCACGAGCTGACCTGAAAAGCCATGCCATACAAAGTACTTAGTGATGTGCATGTTAGTCATCGGCCTAACTAAAAGTTACACTTACGCCAATTGCTTGCAGATACCTCAAGATGCTCTTTTGCTTACTGTAATTTCTCATTTAGAGCTCTTAGTCACTTCTTAGTCAGACCACCCCCAAGGGAAAAACTCTCCCTTAGATTTATCATATTTTTATATTTTTCTTCCCTTTTTTTGTGTGTGTGTTTTTTGTTTTTGTTGTTGGTTTTTAAATGCAACCTCCAGAGTAAGCAGATTTCGTGAATGCACCTTGCAGCTTTGCATTAGTCAGAATGATCTAATAAGATGTGTCATGTTCCTTCCTCCCTCTAGCCTTGGAGCAAGTGGGGAGGGCTAAAGCATCTATTTTCAGTGTCAACTTCTAGACAAAGAAAATGAACACTATGGAATTCTTCTGCTAAGGAAGAATTAGAAATTAATTCCTGCTAAGGAATTAGAAATTAATCTTTTTTGTTTATAAAAATCCTTAGAGAAAAGACATGAAAATCAATCTGTGATTAACAATTGATTGCTTCTTTTTTCTATTGAAAACCTTCTTTTAAAACAACTATTTCAATAATTTTAACATGCCTTCGTTTCAAGACATGAAGCTCATCAAGCTTTCAATATCTTTTCTCCCCAGTACACAGACTAGTTTTGCTGCAGGTCACCTTTCCCTTGCTCTGTTCTCAGCTTTGTGACAGCTGGTATCCCACTTGCCTCTCTCTGTGACACATCCAGGCACTAATAGATCTATCACCGGGTCATTACTGCCTTCTCCATCACCACTGCCTATCTCCCATTACAGTCTTCTTTCTCTGAGTCTGTTGTATCAATTACATTAAAGAAACTGGAAATAAATGTGTGCCCACTCCAGATCCTTAAACCTACACCACAGGGAGATTTCTCCTTTCAAGAAGAGGAAAGAATTTGAATAGCCTCTCACATGAATATCCCACAGTCTTTATGTAACTTTTCTAAAATTAAATTCATCCATGTTATGTCTATTCCTTTCCAATGTTTTCCTGATTGCACGATACGATTCTTCCAGTGAAGACAACTGGTTTATATTCCCTTGTGAGTAAAGTGGAAACTTGTTAATGAAAATGTCATCACAGCAAATGCTTTTAATTCTCTCAGAACCACAGGCAGCAGTATGTATAACATTCACTTGCCAGTTGCCTGTATGCCTGTCCATTGCAGCTACCGCTAGCTCTGGGACAACTGTGTGGTTCTCTCTCTACAGATGCTAGCAGAGGTTTTAGCTTTTCAAGGAAATGTACTAATTTTGTTGGCTAAATTTTACCTAAAGGAAACTGTTTTCAAAATGGTACCCAGCCAAAGCCTTGGCTGCTCCTGATACCTGAGAGTAACTCCTTGTATTTCCACAGGTGATATATAAAATAGAACATTTTAATAAGCAGTGCTTCTCTGTCTACATATTCTACTGAAATTATGCAAGATCTTAGATATGTTCCTACCCTTAAGAATTTGGGTCTACATAGTGTACTTACAAATATGTGTATGGCTCATCTGTGGGCCTGAAACAGTGTTCATCAAAACTTAGAAGCACCCAACCAAGACAAAGCGCACTTAACACAGTTCCAGTGCCAGAGGAGAGCAGATCCTCTTCAGAAGGAAGTCTGCTGGCCAGAAGACAGTGTTTTAACTAGCCTGGGAACAGAAAGAGAGTATGAAGGTTAAAGAGGGTTGTTTACATAAAACCCCAAAAAACCCCATACCAAAAAAAAAAAAAAAAGAAAATATCCTACCAAAAACCCATCAAAACCAAGTAGTAAATGGAAATAGCATACCAATATTTTCGTGCTCAGTAGGTTGTTTAAGGTGCAGCTGCCAGCTTTTCACCTCATCATTTAGGTATTCTGCTGTTCAAATCTTCTTCCCAAGGCATGTACCTTGTATTTACCACCAGATGAACCCTCATCCTCCAGGTATGATATGCTGGCTGTTTTCTGGCAAACACAGTTTGAGTTGCCTTTTTCAATAACTTGCACCTCATTTTATACCCTCATATAGATGGTACCTTTTCAGTCCAGCTACTATTTTTAGTAGAAAATGTTTTGCCTTATGGAGCCAAGGAGATGTGAAGCAACAGTATTTGCTAAAAAAAATCTATCTGTCCTCTTTTCCCCTCCTGAATTTTAGCAACTTTTTTCATGTGCCTTAATAGAATCTTCCTACACACATACTCCTCCCTGTCACCATTCTCCTGATAACTCATATAATCAGTGCCTTAGAGGACCTGTTAAGGTCAGAGCAGCACTGGTTCTGTGAAGGTGAACAAATGAAGGCTTCAACCCAGAGAAACTGAGGAAACCACCTTCAGTGGGTTGACTAAAGCTGTGTACTTTATATTGCATGGGAGGGAGCCTGACAGCACTAGCTACACAGGATTGCAATTAAAACATCTTTTATTCTTTCTGTTTTCAGGTAGCTGTTTTAGCAGCTGCAGCAGCAGTCCAGTTTAGCACTGTATCATTCACCGAGGGCATGAACCCGAAAGGATTGTTCTGAAGTAAATATGATGCCATATCCTTTAGTTAAGGTTAGAGAAGTGCATTAACTACTGAAGCACTACTGAAAATGTTCTAAGTACTTTTCATTACTATGCTGAAGATATTTAGTGGCTGGAAAGGGATTGGGGTGGGTTTTTTTTTGAGACTGCTTTTATTTTATCAACTTTGTTGTTTTGGAAGGACAACAAAAATTTATATGTAGGTATAAATTTTAACAGGATTGTGGACATTGAAACCTATACTTAAATATTTTCTCGTCCATTTGACTGGATTAAGACCTAAGACAAATGTGTGTACTGTTGGTATATGGCAGATAGAAAAGAAAAGCTCTATATACAGTACATGCTACTGATGAATTTAATTACTATGTACATTACCAAGAGCAATCTGAGCACAATCATAACAGAAAAATTAGTTAGATTAAATATTAGGAAAAACATATAGAAAGAGAAATTGCTCTATATAGTTTAAAAGTCTCCAACAACCCACATTTGAGCCAAGCTGCTTGTTCTCAATTCTAGAGAGATTTAATTCTTAGTATAACATGTTTAGTAACCAAATTTTGACTGCTTCTTCTCTGGACTAGCTGAGAACCTTCCAGACAACAACAGATCAATCTCAACTATCTTTGAGAAACCTTTAAAAGCAACTTTTTTTTTTTTAATTTTTTTTTTCTGTTTATCATCAGGGATGTCTAAGTCCTCAGAGCTGCCAGGGTTCAACGGTGCTTCTGAGTGCTATGAGCTAACACCATCAAGGGACCTCTAATTTTTAGGTGCCTTGGTGCTATTGACTCCACCTAGAGTTAGGAGTCAAGGCTGTATGCACTGCTAGTGGGAGCAATCATCAAAGTAGGATTCACAGCAGATATCTTCAATAGTACAGCAGTAAATTAAAAGGGAACAAATTTATGTGTTTTGTGACTGGAAGTGGGCTGATATTCAGGTATGAGGGCAGTTGGTAAGCTGAGTTTGCATACATTTATTCCTAGGTAAAAGTGCAGCTGGAACCTAAATGACTGGGGATAACATGAATTCTCCCTTTTCAGGCTTTAATTAGGGGCTTTAATTCTGGTTTGTAATAAGATACCTCCTTCCCTTTCGTTTTGAAGACATCTTAAGATCTTTTGGTGTTGGATACTGGAAAAGGTCAGAACACAGCCTCCTATGAATGGATGGAGTCTCCATTCCTATATCAAGGTGGAAAGTTAACTTGGGTCTTATGCCTGTCAGTTTCTTACTAGTTTCTGGTGCATGAAAGACAGTACTAGCAGCAAGAGCATTTTAAGAAATAAGAGGCAGGACTCAGGCTTGTGAACAAAGAACTTACATCATGTGAAGTTGGAAAAATTTAGAAAACTTTCCATTCTTTAGCATTTCCTACTGATTAGCATGCTGGAGCATACTGGTAGCTTTTGCTGGCCATGGCTAGACCTCTTCCCAGCACTGACCTCCCCAAAGTAAACAAAGGACTTTCAAATAAAAAAACCCCATCAACTAACCAAAACAAAAAAATCAACCCCAAACTTGATTGAAACAAAAGGCATTTAAAAAAAAATTAAAATATAATAAAGTAGTGATATCAGAATAAAAATTTGTAAAAGTTTACACACCTCTCTTCTGAACAATGACTCACAAGGTTGGTTGCTGCTTCTAGACAATATGGTGATTTTTCTAATAGCAGCAAGTGTTAGGCTGTCACAAGCAGGTGCTTCTTCACACCCTGATCCCTATCTATCTCTTTCATCCTAGTGATCCATGTCATTTGAGAGCTTCTTACTTGCTAAAGCATCTTGCAGTCTCCATACCTGTCCAGGTAAGTCTTTACACTCCCCTTAATAAAGGCAAATGTAACAAATAGTGATCACAGCCAATTTTTTGTGGCTTTTTTTCTTACCTTGAGGGTTATGGTAAATTCCACCCTGACACAAGTCTCTCCATCCGTAAATTAGGAAGTTCAGGCAACTAACTGAGAACTGCAGTTTGGATTAGATTGTGAGGGTCAGGTGCCTAAAATTAGGCTTCAGCTGTGCCCAGTGCAGGGTTGTGCACTTAGAGCTGGGGGACTAATCTAGAGCAAACCAATAACATGATGTTTCTATTTTTCATAAGACCAAGAGGAGATTTTCCACAGGCAGCCTGCCCTCCATTTTGAATTCAAATGCTTAGATACAATCACAATTTTTACTCAAGAAGGTTACTAAAAACAGGTGTGCTTTGAAACCATCTACACAAAAGAAATACAAGTACCAAAATGTAAGAAAAGTTGCAGAGCTTTCACTAAGCTGCTTTTCTGTCAGAGAAAAAGAGGTTAAAGGGTGGTAGGAGAGAGCAGGCTAACGGGAACTTGATTTTTCTCAAGTGTAGGAATATTGAAAAGTTGTATACCATAATTCTGATAGCAAAGTTGATTTTGAAAGACAGCAAACTCAGTTTAGAATAACTGCTTGAAAGAAAATCTTTAAGTTCTTCTAAAAAGTTCAACTATAACTAGTATATTTGATAGAACATATTTGGGCTAGCTGAAAAATGCAAGGCCTTTCCCATGAGAAGAAATGTCCCCACATTTTCTGTCTCGTTTGACAGTGTCTAGTGCTTTTTATTTCCCTTTTACTGTGAGGAGAGTTAAAGCAAGGATGTGTGTGTGGAAGCAGGACAGGAGGAAGGCCTCCTGCTTCAAAGGGAAGGGAAGTGTCTTTGGGGTGTGAAATACAAGAGAGGGTAATATCCCACAAATAATAACCATATGCCTGGTACTGAGGTTAACATTACATTTTTGCACTGCTGTCTCTGTGGCTACTGCCCTCTGCAAGGGTCAGTGCAAAGGCAGGTACATGTTGGGCTAGAACTTTGGTGGTCCATTCAGACAACATGCTGTTAAGGGCCTTGGGTTTCCTGTGCTACGTTCTTCAGCCACACAGCCATGGAGGGTGTTAAATAGAAGTTACAGAATGGATGTGTAATTGGCAGCCTAGGGAAGGATTTTAGTGAGAAAGAGTCCCATTCCTCCTTCTCTTCCTCTCATTTTTCCCTTTTTAGAAGGAAAATACAAGCACCTTCATAAGGGGACAGCTGGGAAAAGCAGTTCCTTCATTTACCAGTCTTTGCTACTTCTCTAGTGTTTTCTGTTATCATGCACTCAAGCTGTACCCTTTCAGGATTCCCAGCGACACAGGAATGCTTCTGCAGTCGTGCCACTCCAAGGGTAAGGCCATCAGCCACCATCAGCCAAACCCTATCTCCTTCAGATTACAACACTGCTTTTAAACTCACAATCACACTCATTCTTCCTCCCTTTCTCCCCATGGAAACATTCCACAGGTTGGAAAGTTGCCATGAGTTGTCCCCCCAGGATCTTGTATCTCCTGTTTTAAACCAGTATGCTCTAGGATCTCCGGCATTTTCATCCATTCCCTTGTGGCAGTAAATGGTACTTTACACTGTAGCTCAGGAAGCGCTCTTTTTTTCCTGTGTAGCTGAGAGTATTATTGATAAGATTCAGTTCTCTAATGTTGCAGGACCATCTGTTACTGAAAGAGGAGAACACTTTGCATTTTTGGAGATAATTTGTTCTATGAGAAAAGGCAACTACTGAAATGCATTGATGGCTCAGTCCTGGAAAAGTGACTTTAATGATAAACTCTGCTACAACATTTAGTATTAAATGGTATTAAATGCCATTATAGTGAGAGTCACAATGACAAGGTCCAGAACTGAGTAGGCAGGGTTCACTTTTTTTATTTGGTGAGTTTTCCAGTAGCAAAAGGTCATTTGAGAACATGTATTTAATGGATTAAAGAAGTCTCTTAGGCATCAGTTCTGAGACTCACAACATTTTTGAGGTGGGTTGCCAAAGTGTTGCCAGTTACACAGTGTTGTGATTTAATTCTTTATTTTTCCATCCAGGGAGGGATATGAAGCTCAGTGCTGAACTACATCTGTGAGGTCCTCTTAGAAAGCTTGCACTATCTGTTCTTGAGTGGAACTGGCTTTGGATTCAACTAAGAACTGTGCTTTTCATACAAGTCCTGATGCGAAGAACTGACAAATGAAGAGGGGAAAAACTGGTGCAGAGTTGGTAAACAGTTAACTCCAAAGGTGGCTCTGCTTTTCCTGCAGATGTTTGTGCAGTGTTTAGGCAATTTAGTTCAGTGTCAATTCCAGTCACTGATGGAAAAAGCCCACCCTACAGAACACAGGGAGGTGCTGAATTGTGGGAGGAACTGGCAAGTTAAGCAAGAATGGCAAGCTAAGATGACTTGTCCAAGTGAATTTTTTGAAAGTTTTTGAATCAAAAGAGGAACTGATGTTCCCAGTCTCTTAAAGGGTTGTGTTTGTTAAACCAGCAATTTCCAAATGCAGCCACCAGGGACTTTGTGTGCAACCACCATGTAAAAGCTCACTTTTTATAACTATGTTGTGTGTCTGGCAATTGTGACCACTGTGAATTTGCTGTGGCTACATGTGTGACCACAGCACAAATTAATCTGAGAGCTCTTGAGTCAAAGACTGTTTTCCTACCACTCTCCTCTGGAACTATTGTAGGCTATCATGTGCTGATGTGATCAATTGCTAAACAGCAATTTTTGAAAGCTCAAAATTATAACAGACCATATTGTAGCCCGATCTATTGTCACATTTAGGATTATACATGGAAATTGCCTGCAGTAACAGATGGTTAAAGCCTATATTGTAGGGACTCACTTTTAGCTGTTGTCCCTAAAGTTTTCTGTTTAAATTGCTGGTAGGAGAGGTTTTCTGTGAGTAAATGGAGCATTTATACATACTTTTGGGTTACAGGCTTGAATTTCCATGGCTAGTTCAAAGGAAAATACCAACAGCTGAGCTGTAAGTACTGCAAATATGACATCTATAATAGGCATATTGATGCAGTCTTAGCTCTGGTAAGCAGCAGGGAGGGAGCTGTATTAGCACAGTCTAGAGGAATAGGAGCCTATGAGAATTAAACTTTCCTGTTTAAAAATCTTCTAATAAGTAAATTCCTGTTTTTCAACTTCTCTTTATTGTTATTAACAGATCTTCGTGGTAGTGCTGGAAGATAAAACACAGAGGCACATTCAATATGAAAGGTTCTTTTATTGCTGTGATCTGTCTTTGAAAAGTTAAGCTTTGGGGTAGGTTGTGTAGTCTGCTTAGGGTGAGGCTTATGGTACCTGCTAGTTCTATGAAGGTCCTACAGACAAAGAGCATTCAAACCTCTGTTACCAAGAGCATTGTTGTATATTCTAGTGGCTTTGTCCATTTTTGGATTTTAACATTTTTCAGAATACTTTAATTACTATACAACATCAAGCCACATTAGCACCATGTCATCTTTGATAGGATCAATGGCCTTTTACAAGAAGATGTAACAAACCACACATATAATGCCACAAGTAAACAATAAAATAAAGTAGTGGGTTTTCTTTATCCCAACTGGAGAGGGCCAAGAAGATAACACTCCTACATGAATGACTAAGAGGACTTAGTTGAGTGTGCACACACACAACTATTAATACTGAATTTCCTTTTTCTTGAATCAAAGTTGAACTTTTGCTTTCTCTTATTGATTTAAAATCTGTTAGTTGTGTTTTCCAAATAGAGAAGGCTTCCATAACAGCCTTCCACATATCCATTGTGTAACTGCCCTTGTGTAAATGGTGGTGAGATAATTCAAGGCTGAGGTGTTTACTACCAAAGGAAAGAAGAATAACCTATAATACATCTATAAGGTGTTGATAGTGTTCACGGGGGTGGTTACTAAGGAGAACTGACTGGAGATAATTTGGTTTTGTGTCCATAATCCCTATCAGGATAATGCTAGCAAAAGTGTGTCTAGTGCTAGTCTCCTCAGGATTTCACAATGAGCATATGCTATACTGTCTTTCCCTAAATGAATCCTGAGAATTGGCATGACTGTCTTAGACTTGGTGTTGTTTGGATCTGGGTAGCTAAGCAAAGTAGAACATTTAAGCAGCCTCTCCTGCCCTTACTTGTCCACATGTACACCATGAATATACACATTAACATTGGCTCTAACTGTGTGATCACATGCTGCTTATTTCCTCCTACATCTCTGCCTTGTTTAGTGGAAGTGATTAGCTTGCCAAATTATGTGACACTGGAAACAAGATAGAAGGAAGACTGCAGAAGTTAAGGGTGTGTAAGAGGCATACATTTTAGTATTCTTGTTAAATGCCAATGTAGAATTCCCAGTCACGGTGTAAGCAAAGGATATAAAGGAAAGAGAAGCACTGAGCCTGCAATCTACAGCTTTACAGTCAGATAAAATGTGATTTATTTGATTTGGTAGCACTTTTCTACATGCTGAGTGCAGTAGCACACTGGTAGCACGGTTTGCATTGGTGTAAGAGATAAATATGGAATTTAGCACTTTTGCCTCTGACCCCACTTCATCCACTAGGCTTACAAAAGGTCTTCTCCATGCATACCCACAGCATAGGTCTAAACAAGAGGGGCCAATCCTACTAGAATGCCACTGTTGACATGCTTCTGTTTGACCTGCCTGTTAGCAGGTCTTGGAGACAAGTGAAAGGTTTGGCCTTCATAAATTTTGATCACAATCATGTTTACCTTTTTTTTTTTGGCTTTTTTTTTTGAGGTGCTTTTAGTTTGTACAGGATATTTGGCAAATTACAAAACTCTCTTACATAAGTTGGAATGAAAAAGAATTGCTGAGCTAGTCAGGAAAGAGATAACGTTTGGTACAGGAGAGGAAAAAAGAAACTAAATTAGAAGTACTGGCGAAGCTTTGAGTAGAAGCTAGCACAGCATCTGCTTCTACTATATTGACTTTAGTCAGTGAGATCAGATTTTTCTCCTCACTGCTTCCATGAGAACTGAACTTATACACAGAAGTTCAAAGAAAAATGATAGGGGAATCTGTAGACATCGTCCCTGGATATAACTAGTGTTAATAATCTATAAATTCAATAAGCATCAGATTTAATCCTGTATCTCCTAAGAAAGCAATGAGGGAAATATGATATGGAAAAGGGACAGCTGATGTTTCATTTTGAAATGAGCTAGCAGCAGTAGAAATTCCCCTTCATTTCCAAGTGTTTCCTAGATTTTTGAATTCAGGATAATAATTTTTAGGGAAGAAAAGAAATATGCCTTGTGCAATATGCTCTCTGTATCACTGATCAAAAATTCTGTATTATGGAGTCTAATTAATGTATGCTTTACACAATATAGCTGCTGTAAAACACAATGGTATGAATTTGAGAATGTTTTGAGAGTAATCCAGAATATACAATTTAAAATAAAGACTGTGCATTTTTGAATATATTTAACTGTATGCAGCTGACTGCAGTAATAATACTGGATCTGACAGAACAATTCCTGGTGAATTATTTATTCTTTTATTTTACTACTACTCCTGCTGCAGAGCAGCTTTGACCAAAAGCAAACAAAGCACCTTGTTGGCACTAATGCAGTATTTTCCTTGCTCAGAGCACTGGAAAAAGAATAATTAAATTTAATGAAATTCTTGTTATAGATGTGTTACAGTATTATTGACTGAGACTGGAGGTTTTATTGTAGCTGGCAATGTACTTTGATATACCAAGTCTCTGAAGAATTTATTAATGGATCACACAGATAAAGGTCATTGATAAAATGTCTAATCAGTGCTGGCTTGGAGAAGAGCTGCACTCATCTATTTTACAGAGGGAGTTAAACTAGAGTGAAAAATAAAGTGCCTTGCCAAAGGTGGCACAGAGTATCTAGGGGTATGGTTATCCTTTGCCATTAACCATGGACTGAATGAAAGATATTCTGCTGCAAAATTAAAAAATTTGATACATAGCTAATTTTTAACAAGTTACAAGAAATCTGAGACAGAATTTTAAATCTCAAAGGAAATGATGTTCAGATAGTATGTCTGTTATCAGGAAGATGACCTAGCCTGTAAGCAGTCTAATATTTTATGTATTAAATATCCCTCTCTAGATGTTCATGACTTCCATGGGCTGTTTCCAGGCTGATACACGTCCCAGAAGAGTGAGAAGGGGATGACCATTTGGTGCTCAGACAGACAGGAAACAGGTCTGTATTGTCCAGAAGAACTTGATGGCAGGAACAATGTGTGAGAGACACCAGAAGGATTTTGGAGAGCAATTTTAGGCAAGTGGGCAGGCAACACAAAGAAGGGAGAAGAGGGATATAAGAAGAAGTGGAAAAGCGTGAGAAAATTCCTCAGAGTATAGAAAAGCCAAAAGCAGGATTTAAAGAGAAGAATGTGATTAGATGGGTGGGGAAGGAGGGTTTTGGTTGTTTTTTTTTTCAGCAGTATAATTGGTACTATTGAATGAGAAGGAAGGAAGGAAGACAATAGTAGTTAATCAATTCTTGGCAGACTATATTACAAGGAATGCCAGTAATTCAGAAAAAATGTTCAGAGGAATGAGGATTTTTGGGACCTAAACAAACATCAAGGGAAGAACCCAAAATTTACAGGTGCTCCCATATCTGCAAATCACAGAGATTTCCTTTAAAAATTGCTGTACAGAAACAGAAGTTGTAGAAGATTATCAGACTAAAATTTTTGAGCAGCTAGTGAGTGATAAGCAGGATCTTCATGTTCTCAGGTCTGCTGCCATTTGTCCAGAGATCAAAATGGGAATTTCAAAGTAATAGTTTACCTGTCTTTCCTATTGAAGAATATGATTTATATTTGCTTAATAGCTTCTGAGTACCTTAGCATGATTTATAGCCAAAGTATTGAGCCTTTGATAGAAGGAGGTTGTGTTGCTCTTGGGCTTTAGACAGCAGCATGTGCAGCATGAGCAACAATCAGACCATGTTATGTGGGTGTATCTGTTTAGGAGTTGCTAACCCAAGTGCGTAGCTAGCTCTCCATAGCCAGTCAACTCTATGTTTTTTAAGGCGGAAGAAGGGGAAACATATCATTTAAAACATGTAGGCAAAAATATCTGGCAAATTTCACTGAGAATATCCATACTATGTATAGACCCCTGAACTGCTGCACCTGCATTTGACTGGTGGAGGCTGTGGTGTCCATGTTCAACACACAGGAACCTTACACCAACACACACACACACACACACACACACAGAGCCACAAAACCACGGTGTGGTGCAGCTTGTAAAGGGATCTCAGCAGTCATCACCTGACAAGGGCTGCAGTTTGAGATTAGCAGGGTCACCTTGGTGGGGTGGGCTTGAGTAGTGCAACAGCCTTGTAACACATTTGTACAGTTAAAAGAGCACCTTAGTGACAATGCACATAAATTTTAATCAGCTCACTTCATGTGGGCAATGGACAAAGGTAATATGCTGGAAGGAGAGGGAGAGCAAGGCGGGGGGGCAAGGGAGCAAGTACTCTGCTGGAATACATATTAAATTTCAAGTCTTAAGAGGGAAGTGTGAAAACTAAGAAAACATATTACAAGAAATCACAAAGGGTATGCCCTGGCAGTAAATCATCCCTAAATCACAAGTGCACACAGGAAGGTACTCTTTAATTATGTCCTTTAGCAGGCTGGCACCNCGTCCTTTTGAGCCCTGGGCTGATACGTTGTACCATCTTTCGTGCAGCTGTAATTTTGACAGGGGGAGCCAATTTGAACTTCTGTAATCCTCAGCCCCAGACACCTCCAACGCCTGAGACTGTGTGTGTGTTTTTTTTTCCAAAGGTTTTTCAGCTGTGCTCTTGAGAAAGTCATTCCATCCAAAGAAAGGGGGATGGGGGGGAGAAAAAAACATCTGTCTGACTTTGTCCAGGAGATTGTTTCTATAGCTGTAACATTTTGAAACGTGGAGGAAAGAAAAGTTATTTTTCCAAGCCTGACTACCCATATTTTTCATTTTTTATATCCTCCTCTGTGATGGACATCATTTCCTGCCCCTCCTTTCTTTTAACCACTGTTGAAAAAAAATAAAAAGAAGGGGAAAAATAAACCCAAGAAACTGATTGAAACTTGACTTAGCATTGCACAATGATCTTAAATTTTCCCAAGACTTATATTTTGGGAAGGAACTGTTTTATGAATGGATATAAGGCTGACACATGAAACGCGTGGGATCTGTCTGAGTGCCTTGTCTGGGTCAGCTGTGACATCTGGCTCTTATGAATCTGGCGTATTGTGACTCACTAATACACAAATAGTAATCCTTGATAGTATCCACTTGTGATGCTTTGCGGGTGTTGTCACAAACAACATCGAATGCCAGAGGACAGCCTTAATTCTGGCCTGCCCCGCAGCCCCAGGCTGAGACGGCTGTGTGGGTGAAGTGCTGGGTGGGGTATCAGCAGGCTTACCCCATTCCCTCAGCAGCCTGGTGGTTCCCTGTGGTGCTGCTGGGCTTGTGGGTGATCTCAACTCACCAGTCATAGAATCACAGACTCATAAAATATAGTGAGTCAGAAGGAAACCATCAGGATCATTGAGTTCAGCTCCTTGCCCTGCACAGCATACCCCAAAAATTACACCGTGTGTCGGAGAGATTCATTCTGTAATAAGCAAGTAAACCTTGCTTATTACAGAATGAATGAAGAAGATTAATTCAGAAAAATGCCTGAAGAAGATTCGGTCTGTGTGTTTCATTTTGTATTTGCTACAGGGCAAGCCTGCACTGATGCATGTCTGGTGGGTGCTGACGTTGATGTAGAGCATGGTACAGGTTCTCTCTGATGTTTGTTGTTGCCAAGGAGAGAAAAACAACATCTATCAGTTGTAATGATGTTTGGTATCAAAGGGAATTTTGTACCAGGACCTTGATCTGTGTGTGGCATTGCTGCAACAGGGTCATAGTCCTGATAGGGAAAAGTGTGTAGATTAATGTATCCCTCCTGATGCCTGTGAAATTGCCTAGACCAACTGAAAGAATCTCTTGTGGTGTGATAAGGCACCCAATGTTGTGACATGGTTCAGGATAAAACACATCCAGAAATGCAGGAGTGAGTTGACGAGAGGTGAGTTCATTTCATTTAACAGCAGTTTTTTTTCTATCGTGTTCCTGAAACTAAGGGACTCATGAATTCAGGGTAGTTCAAAAGGTGAGGCAAAAGTATGTATAAAGTCTGGCTTGTGTTTCCTGCACCTCATCTAGCTTGAGAGACTCTTTAGGATGGGCTAGGTGTGAGCTCTGGTCTTGTAGCTTTGGCTGTTTGGCTGTGGAAATCTTGATGACTGGTTTTCTGAAGTGCTGCATAACAAATAGATTAATTTTTAAAATTTGCTATCTTTAAGGGGGACTGCAAATGGACTGACTAGATATAGATCGGTGACTGTGGTGAGGGCAAGCAGTGATGTGCCTAGAGACTATGATAACAATAGCTCCTTTGGATGACAGGAATATTGTGTACGAGCTCAGAGGATAGGCACAACAAGATCATTTAATCCCTAGTGGCAGAAAAATGGGGATGGGCATTACCTTTACTTTTAATAGAGATGAATTTCAAGAGGTTAGGATTAAGGATAGTGGTGTCAGATCCTCCCTTTCCATATCTATTGCAGTTGTATGTCTTATGAAGTTAGACATCCTATTTTTTAGGGTATTTTAGTGTCACTGCTTGTGCCTGGTCATATGTCACCCTGAACATTGACCTGAACTTGTGGAAGATGAGGAATTCTGGCCCACTCTGGCGAGTGCAGTACCATACTTTAATGGACTCAAGTGTAATCCCAGATCTGACTGGGCTCCACAGAGGCTGCATTTTCATCCTCTCCTTGGTGGTGACCTGAACCTGAATAAAAACCCAAGGTCTGTGGGGAGCTCTGAGCCCCACATAGCTGCCTGGAGCCCCTGTATCCTCTCCTTCCCTCAGTCCTCAAGTACACTAGGAGGTAAAGGAGTCAGCTGTGTTGCTACAGCAAATATTTTTTCTGTCATTTTTGTTGTAGCAAGTGAGGATTATTTGTGGATTATAGCTATCTGGGGAAAACTCTGCTCTAAGTCATTTTTATATGAGGAGGGATAGGCAGTTGGATTTTTTCTGCCTGTGGCTAGAGTTCACACATTGTCTCTGTAAAGTTTTAGAGTAGAGAAAAGGCAGTGATTTATTAGTGGTTTTGTATTATAGCACTACCTAAGATGCCTAGTGATAGGTGAAGGCTCCTGCAGCCCTGCATGTTAATTGTGCTAAGCAGCCTTCAGACATACAACAATATGCAGCACTGAAAAACTGATTGTTCAAATGCAAGACAAGTCAAGTCATATGCTTCAACAGGATGAGTGATAATTCTTGAAACAGGAGAAGAAATGAATTACATAAGCTTTTTTGTTGTTGTTTTGTTTCCTTGAAATTTCCCCACACATGAACAAAATCAATCTAGAAGAGCCAAGAAACCTGTAATGGATGAAATGTTTTACACATATGTGATGGAAAACTCTACTCGGTTAAGTCAAAAAGCAGCTTCTGAAAAACTTAATGTGGCTAGAAAGTCACAGGTGCCTGACCCTTCTGGCCCTGTTACCTCACTGCTGTATATGCTTGGACTTCTTTCACCACTTTTTCAAACCTGCCATATGGGGAGATCATATTCTGCTAACCCGAATCTTCCAGAACACTTTGCAGGACCTCATGCCAGAGAAGATTCCCCACATCTCACCCTTTCATCCTCACACAGGAGCATTAGCAAACTAAATATCTCTAATTTCAACTTCCTCCCAGCCCCACCTTTTTGGCTCATGGATCATATCTCTTTTCAGCAGCTGTTTTTCAGCTGACATTTAAACTAAGTTAATATCCTTAAGGTTGATTTCTAACGTTTCCTCAGGAAGGAAAAAATGGACCATGCACACACACATATACAGACACACATCTTACCATGAGAATTCTTTGTTCAACTCAAATAATTCAGAGTACTCAGTAATACCTGCTTCTGGAGGCTGTTGGCATCTCAAGCTCATCTTTATGGTGGATAACCAACCATTCACCAGAGCAATACCTAGCTCAAGGGACCAATAATGGGCTGTACATAAGGCTTTTTGTACATGCTGGTTCAAATCCAGCTCAGGTCTGTTGTGATTGTAAAAGTTTATTACCATGTGATATTTGTTTGGTGGTCCTCAACCAGCAAACATGTGTCCTACTCATAAAAGGGAGCAGAGGAAGAGTGCTGTGGTTACTGCACTGGGCTGAAGCACCAGGTCTCCTTCCCAGGTCTGGCACAGATTGTATAGCCATAGGCAAGACCTCTGTAAATGGTGATAATATCCTCATGGGAACATTGTGAGGATATGTTCATTAATATCACAGGGATGGTCAAATACATTGGGAATGAGGAGCTTGATAGAACTAGAAAAACAGCTATTGTGTATTGGCAACACCAGAGAGAGGCCGAGAGATGGATAGGTGTAATAAATGGCCTGCAAATAGGTTCTATCCTCATAAATGACCTGTACACTCTCAACGCCTGGACATAACGTCTCTAAATGGGAGACAAATTACTACCCCTGTATGACTTTTCCCATGGATATACAAATAGGAAACTGATTGTAGAGGTTATGTGCATTTTTTAAAGGGAGGTAATGCTTGGTACAAATACTATGAGTCTCCTGCTCAGCCGCAAGCAGAATATATCAGCCTTTAACCCTGTCATTTTGGTATACCTCTGCAAATGATAGTCTAGGCTGCTTCTTGGTCCTCTGTATGGAGTAAGCTTCACTGCTATGGTTGACAGGCACCCAAGGCGCTGCCTGGAAAAGGTCTTGCTCCATGATTTTTGATCTAAATCTTTGCTTTCACTCCAGCTCTGCATAAAGAGTAGTAGAATGGACCCACCTATGCAGGATTCACCTGAGTCACATTTCTTCTGCTTCCCCCAGGCTGGAGTGAGGGGACCGGGTTTGCAATTTGCCGGGCACCACAATTTCCTGCTCTTTTTCAAGCTGTTAGAGCAGGAGGGAGTAGAAGCCGGTATTACTTCTCCCTTTTCTAACTGACACTTACCTCCTGTGTGTCCAGGCCCTCTGTTAGAGTACAAACACGCTTTTGCTAAGAAGGAGTAAGAAGAAGTAGGCTTCTGCTGCCAGGAAGGCTCCTGCTTCCAAGAATTTTTCAGTGGAAGAGATGTTCCACAGAGGGTGGGTTATTTGGGATGGCCTTGAGGGATGCAGAAGGTATTTTTTGAAGCATGAAGTGTTTTTGTTAGGTCCTTAAATCTCAAACTTCATCTCTTTTGTGACAGCCCACCCCTGCTAAATTTTAAGCACCTGGGAACCACTTTGTTTCTACTGATAGTTCTGTTGAGAATAATGGAGTGATCTGTGTGAGTAAAAAGTAGGTATGTTTACAGAATTGGGCTCTGAGCTCATTCTGCTGTCTCTTACAGTGGTTTTGAAGCTTTTTCTTATCTTGTTTTATCTTAATTATTTTGCTAAAGGTACATTAAATGGTTGGGAGGGATTTTTTTTTTTTTTNTTTTTTGTGGCAACAGAAACAGAAGAGCAAATGTTGCGGCTTGACATTTAAGAGAAAAGGAGCTAATTATTGTTACCCGAATTAGCTTTGGTCAGGAGTAAGCTTAAAACATGGAGCCACACGTAGAAGCATTTCATTTACGTTAGGGAGCAGTTACCAAAGTTGTTCCATTGATTCACTGGGGTGGCTCCAGCACATCTGCACAAGCAAGCCCAGTGCAACCTGATCTTTTCAACTGAAAATCCTCCTGCTGTGCCTGTGTTTCAGACAGGCATGCTGAACTACTTCTGTGCTCTTCCCAACTTCTCAGAGTACTTGCTTCACAGTATTTGCAAAGCCTCTAACTGGCACAACTACCATGCTGTGGATAACTTATTTTCCAGTGAACTGGAGGTCTGACTGTGAACGTAGTCCTTCTCTTTATGCAATGTTTGGTTGCTCTAGGTTGAGGAGTATATTTTACATCAGAAACTCCGGGCATAGGTCCACATTTATTAATTAATAGCAAAGTAAAAAGGAAACTGCTGATATGTTCCTAAAAGGAACAACTATCATTTAAACCAGAGAGTGATTCAAAGAATCTCTCTTGACCTTTTGGCAAAATGCTGAGTGCTCCATGCTCTTGAGAATATGAGCTCACTATTATTTGAGTATTGTGCCAGCTTAACAATTCTTAGTGTCACTTGCATGAATAAGTAAAATTACTATATGTCATCTTGGATTTCCTTAAGCTGTAAAAATTAATCATGGCATTAAGTGTTTTCAGGACTTGAACTTTTAATATTATTTCCAGTGATCACAGCACTGGAGGGGGAGGCAGGGAAGGACTGAGATGGAGAACCGAAAAATCATATGTTGAAAATTTTATTATTTGACAGGAAAGTATCAGGTAAAACTGTTGCTGGGAAAGACCTGGTGGAAAAATGTGTTGAGATGAGGGTAAGTGCTGCCAACCTCCTATTCCAAATTCTGCTTCTGTGCTGTCTAGCCTTCGTTTGGCCCTACAGAAGTCTGCAATTACACCAGACTTGCGTTGCATTTCTGGAACAGAGATATATGCCTTCACTGTTCTTAACCAAATGTTTCCTTTACCAAAAAACCATCATTTTTATCCCTTTCTGAACTTTTCCATTTTATGAAATTTGGACTGAGCCATGACAGTCAGGAGCTAAGTATATATTTCCTGCAAAGGTTGAGGTGCTTTGGAACTAGGATTTTCATTCAGTCTGTTCTCTAAATATAAATTTATTGTAACTAAGAGATCGAGAATTCTCTTATCCTTCCCCAAAAATGTTATTAAATGTTGGTAAAGAATGGGAATGATGGAGCAGGAGAAGGAAAAGAAGAGAAAAGCATATTTATTCTTTATGGCCTCTGCACAGAATTATACTTTTGGGGGTTCACTAATATGGTGTTCTTGTTTCTGATCTGTGTTCTTCCTTGGAATAGTCATGTTTATTACTCAATTTCTTTTTATATAATGAAGTTCCTGAGCAGTACCCAGTAGCCATGACAGTTACTGCTTTGTGGAGTTCCTTTTCTCTTGTTCTTAGCTTTGATCAAGAAGGCTCATCCATTGTCCCAGCAGTGACCTCAGCACAGTGTCAATAAGGGGAGGGCTAATATCACTGAAGCACCATAATGTTATTTATTTTGATCTGTAAAGTTAATGACTTGCCTGGTTGTTTTCTCATCCAAAATATTGAGCATATTCTAAACCAAATATATAGGAAATAAATGAGAGACAGAAAGCCATTCAAAAGGCATTGCTAGACGTACAAAAGTCACACTGGCTCTCCAGCTGGCTGGGGTAATGAGGGAAATATATCTATTTAGAAAGCCATTTCCATTTAAAAAAAAAATCCAAATGTAGGAGTATAGAAGGCATTCAGTAGTTCTGTGTTATCTTGCACACTGGCTAACCATAAAGTCTTGAAAACTGTTTATTCATAAACAGATTCTGCTCCTAACCTCCTCCTCCATGGCAAATATACTACTAGAAATCATTGGCATCTGTAAAGGTCATGTGCTATGTTTGTCATGGAACTGACTTACAACATTTATTATTTCTGCAAACTTGCAGATCACTCAACAAAATTTTGTGTTCTTCCAATTTTGTAACTGTTAATTTTTGAACTCTGGGATAATAGGAAACCTCTGAAAAGAGGACAGAGGACTTGTAAAGGAAAGAAAAGCTTGAAAAGCTAAATCTTAATAAAAAGGTAAAAAAATGAAAACTGTTAACTGTCTATTATTGATGATTAGTTAGTTTTTCTGCATGTACAGAGTTCAATAAGCTTTATTGTTTCACACATATAACTACTATTTTGAGGGATAGTAAAAATCCTAAAGTAGTTCAGTATTTTTAATAGATTTTTTTTTCTGATAAAATGAGGGGCTGGTGTTTATAAACAGGAGCTAAAACAAAGGGAAAGCATGAGGAGGCACAGTGGTTTCTGCAGTTCAGCTGTCTGCATGCCTGCCCCAGGACCACAGTTCAAGTTGTAAAGCCACTGGAAGAGATCCATACTATGCTCTTCTGTGACTGGAATATGGAAAAGGATGTTAGCAAGGGTCCATACATCTGTGGTACTGTGATGATCAATTTGGAAGTCAATTGGAAAGATGTCAAGTGAAATGAAACCAAGGTCTCATGAATAGGCCTGACCTGATGCATGGAAGACCTTGAAGTGTCTCCTTACCATCATTGTATTTCCCATGTCAAGAACCTTTTCCTCTTAGCCAGAGTGCGACAGCTACCATAGGTAAACACTGACCAAAGTAAGAAATTCCCATGAAAAAATGTAATAGCAGCAGGCATATATTAGAAAGATTTAATTATTTTGATACATGAGCTTGACATTAACAGTCCTCTCATTCTCAGTTTTTACGAGTTAAAACATAAAATCAACAAGTCAAAGATCATAATGATTAATATCAATCTGTGCAAATTGAGAACATTAATTTATTAAAGTTTTGGTTGGTTCACATTTAATTCTATAAGACAGGAAAATATGGAGTGAAAAATTCAAGTAGGATGTGATATTTGTTGTGTACAGTGAGTCTGTGAGAATTATAATACTGGAGCTAGTTATTACTACATTTTTTTTTTTTTTTTTCTCTGACTGAAGTGATTCAGTGACCTAACACTGACCACAGGAATGCTTTTCCAATTTGCCAAATATCTGGGAGAAAATCTCTGACTTGAGCAGGGTTATTGTGTTTGACAGAGAATTTTCTGAAGATGGTTTTAAGTTCTGTTACATAGGATGCAAAATCAGACTGTCTGATCAAATTGCTGCTTCTGATCTGAAAATACACAGCCTTTCAAGAAACAGCCAAATTAATTTCTTCTTAGACAAGAAGAGAAAAAAAATCTGATTAAAGGAATATTGCTGGCTGAATATATTTAGAGATACTTACCATATTTTCATAAAAGCAGCTTTTACACAAGCCAGAATGTCAGTAGACTTTTGGTGCAAATAATTTAAGTTGTTAAATGGTCTAATTTGGAAAACTCTGTATTTCTACAGGGCAAAAAGGATTTTATGACTGAATTACTTTCAGGGCTCAAAAGTAAATTTTCCTTTCTTTTTACAAAGTTCATTAAGGAGAAGTACTAGGGATCTCAGAGTGCAAATAGGATAGTTGGATGGTGGCACACATGCTCCTACCTGTCTCTTAGAGTACTCTGCATATCTAATAATCCTATCTATCTAATCCTATATACCCATGGCCTTTGCTTTCACTTTATTTATTTCATCTGGAAGCTATTTCAGACCAGGTCTGCTTTCCTGTGCGTAATCTGAATGGGCTGTAATCTCAGCTGTGCCTTGTAGGCGCTAATACTTCAGCAGTTCTGAGGTTTTTGAGGGCAGACAGAGGGCTATTAGATGGTCTAATCTGACAATTTACTCACACTGGCCATAGGATTTTGGAATGCCTTCAGGAAATAAGCTCTTGGATGACGAGCAGCTGGCTCAAGTTGAATGCAGGCAAGACCAAAGCAATTCTAGTCAGAAAGGGGGAATGCTTTGAAGAGTGGGCCAAGGCACTGTCTCCACCTTCCATTCATTGAAGACATATGGACTCTATTTATCAAAGTTGTGCAAAGCCTGTGGGTCCTGCCTCTGGCTTCTATGGCCAGGTAGCATTGCTTTCTAAAGGTTTCACACCTAGCTGGGAAACATCCCTTCCTTCCTCACAGTCAATGATAACCTGAGGGCAGGAGTACCCAGCTCTGGATTACTGGAACTTATTTGATCAGGATGTGTTTTGTCTGACAAATGATGCTTACACTGAGGATCAGGTTAATGTGACCACCTAGCGGTGTGTTTAATGTCTGTAGATGTTGCTGCCTCTTTCTGTGGTGCATGCTAACCTAGACATTCAAGTCCTCTCCTGATGCTTGGTGAGCTTCTGATGTCACTTTAAGTACTGAAAGTGGTTAGTGAATCAACACCAGCTAGTCAAATCCAAATTTTGATGTGTAAACCACCATGAAAATTGTACTCCTCCTAACTGAGGCAGAACACATTGCCCAGAAGAAAGTATGTAAGAACCAGATGCAAGACTTTCTGAATTGGAGAATGTGGAATTGTCTTGCACGGAAGATCAGACAAGCCCTCAGACTGACTGATCATCAGGAAAGAGGCTTTTTTCCCGTCTGTTATATTTCATAGTTCAAACAGCTCTTAATTCCTTAACTTTGATATTTTTCTCTGCTCTATGTTTTTTTGCAATTTTGCATAGAATTCTAAAACAAAAATTAGATTGAATTGAAAATCGTGAACAACAATATTGGAAGCTTCTACTATTTCAAAACTTTCAATTATCAAATAACAATGAAAATATTAACAACAAGCAATTATCAAACTGTGTTTGATATTAAAAACTTTTATGTATTTCTATTTTTTATGTAGCAAGGGGGAAAATGTAACTTGTGAAAGAGAATGGCAACTCTAAATGCCTTTGTGAGGCATGCTGAATACAACAAAGAAAGTATAAGGCTTGTGATTCTCTTCCCCTAAATGATGGAATCATAAATAATTTAGGTTGGAAAAGACCTCTGAGATCATTAAGTCCAACTGCAAATCTGACACTGCCAAGTCCACCAGTAAGCCATGGCTTTAAGTACCATGTCTGAATGTCTTTTAAATCCCGCCAAGGATGGTGACTCAATTCCTTCTCTGGGCAGCCTGTTCCACTGCTTGATAACCCTTTCAGTGAAGAAATTTTTCTAAATGTTGATTCTACACTTTCCCTGGTGCAACCTGAAGCCTTTTCCTCTTGTCGTAGCACTTGTTACTTGGTAGAATGACTCCTATCTTGCTCCCTTTAGGTAGTTGTAGAAGGTGAAAAGAACTCCCCTGGACTCTCTTTTTTCCAGGCTAAACAATCTCAATTCCCTCAGACACTTCTTGGAGTGTGGAGCCTAAAACTGAGCACAGTATTTGAGGTGTGGCACACCAGTGCTGCGTACAGAGGTTCAATCTCTTCCCTGATCCCATTGGCCACATTATTTCTAATACAGGCCCGGATGCCATTGGCCTTCTTTGCCATCTGGGCATACACTGGCTCATGTTCAGCTACTTTCAACCAACATCCCCAGGTAATTTTCCACTGGGAAGCTTTCTAGGCACTCTGCCCCTAGCCTGTAACTCTACATGGGCTTTCACCTTGTTGAACCTTATACACTTAGCTTCAGCCTGTTGATCCAGGCCTGTCAGATCCCTCTGTGAAGCCTTCCTGCCTCCCAGCGGACCAACACTCACACCCAGATTGGTGTTATCTTGCAACCTGACTGAGGGCTACCTTGTATCCACTCACTGATCTCATTGATAAAGATAATAAACAAGACTGGTCTCAATACTGAGCCCTGGGGACACCACAAGTGACCAACAACCAATTGGATGTAACTCCATTCACCACCACTCTCTGGTGAATAGAGTGGTGGGTGGCCAGTGGTGAAAAGGGACCATCCAGTCAGTGTTTTATCCAGTGAAGAGTACACAATCCAGGCCATAAACCCTTAATTTCTCCGAGAGAATATTGTGGGAAAGTGTGTCAAAGGCTTAACTAAAATACAGGTAGACAGCACCACAGCCTTTCCCTCATATACTAGTTGGGTCCCCTTGCCATAGGAGACCAAGATGATAAAACAGGACCTGCCCTTCATAAACCTGTGCTAGCTGGGCCTGATCTTGTTGTCCTGCAAGTGCTGTATGATGGCAATCAAGACGATCTATTCCCTAACATTCCCTGGCACTCAGGTCAGGCTGACAGGCCTGTCATTCCCTGAATGCTCTTTCTGGCCCTTCTTGTAGTTGGGCAGTACATCTGCTAACTTCGGTCATCTGGGACTTCCCCAGTTAGTCAGAACTGCTGTTAAATGGTGGAACACATCTCAGTGAGCACTTCTGCCAATTTGCTTGGTACCCTTGGTGAATCCCAACCAGACCCATAGACTTCTGTCTGTCTAAGTGGTACAGCAAGTCACTGACTCTTTCACCCTGGGTTATGTGGGCTTCACTCTGCTCTACATCTCTCTCTTCCTGCTCAGAGGTCTGGGAACACCTGGTCTTGCTGAGGCAAAGAGGGCATTAAGTACCTCAGGCTTTTCCTCATCCTTTGTCACTATGTACCCCTCTGCATTCAGTAAGGGATGGAGATTCTTCCTAGCACTCCTTGTGTTACTGATATAATTGTAGAAACGTTTTTTTGTCTTTCGTGGCAGAAGCCAGATTAAGTTCTAGTTGGGCTCTAGCCCTTGTAATTTTCTCCCTGCCTAATGTCAAAACATCCTTGTAGTCCTCCTGGGTTGCTTGCATCTTCTTCCAAAGGTCATAAACCAAATAAAACCAAATCTATTTTCCTTCAATTTTAGTAATATGCAATGAATTTAAATTAATTACATTGTATTATATTAAAAGAGAGAATGTGATACTTCATACTCAAGATTGTCCAGATTGGATTAGATTTATGAAATTTTTTCATACCCACGTTTTTTCCTACAGGCTGTAATTGTCCCTCACCTATTCTGCTTGTTGCTAAAATGGCTCTTTAAGGTTCTGCTATGAGAAATGTGGAGTAAATTGAATACAAGAAGAAAGAATTTAGAATTTTTCTGGTATCTTCAGCATGTCAGGTAAAATGCTGAAAGTGTTAATATTAAAATATGCATCTTGATTTCCAAAATTTATTGGAGACCTGGCATCTGGGAAGTATTTTAGATTTTACAAGTGCATTGGTTATCCTCAAGCTAAACTGCCCTAAACCAAGTTAAAGACAGAGACCAGCCCTCCTCTTTTCCTCTATCCTGCATAAACACCAAGGCATAATGGCCCTGCTGTATACTTCCAAAAATTCCTTTAATTGATGAGACGATATGTGCAAATGTTGGACTTCAGCACATGGCTGGATTAGACAGGAACAAAACTAATTATTTGCTTCAACAACATCCCACATGGGCAAAAAAAAGATATAATGACATACAGAAATTAGGAGTATTTTGAACCCTGAGTTAGGCAAACTCCTAAATTACTTCCTCACAGAAAAGAAATAAGTACTTTTTTTTTCTGTCTCCCTACCAATCACTGTTATTATTCTCATTGTTATGAAGAATATCTAGATCAATTTTTCAGCAATAACAGCAGTGGAAAAGCATAACAGCAGCATAAAAAAGTCAGCTTTTCTCTGCTGCAACACTGGTTACTTTGGGCAGTTTCCCCAAAGATGCTGAGAATATGGCAAAGAAGAATCCTATTTCTTTCTACCTGACAAAATGCTTGAGAATGTGAGAAGCATCTTTCTCTGAAAACTGAAAATAAATATATAAATAAAAGAACAAAATTAAGACTATGTATTGGAGCTCCAGTGATAAGTTTGGGCTTTTTTTCAGTTGGATTTGAGGACATGCAAAACCTGCTGTCTCCTAGGTGCAGAGTCAGCAGGGGGTGCCCTGCTTCTTCAGGAGATGGGTGAGGATCTCCTGCCCTCGAGAGAGACAGAAGGTACATATGGTGAGGCACCACCCTCACTGACTTGTACTCGTGGGAGAGAATTAATCACTGTAGGCCACATCCTTTTCTCCTTACTGAGGTTTTGTTCAGTCCTCCTCTATCTAAGCAAGGACCAAGGAATAAAGTGAGTCAGGGCTGGTTGGTCTTTTCCTTGTATCTGAGTAACACCGAGTATGATCACTCCATTGGGGAGGAGGTGGTGTTTTGGAAGAGATATTGGTGAAATAAAGTTGTGGATGGGACCATATTCCTGGTTTTGCTTCTCTCATCAAGGACAGTGCCCCAGCAACAGGAAAGAAGATTTGTGTTACACAAGAAGGACAATCATTGTGACTGCATTCTCATAACACGGAGCTTCATGTGAAAGGTGTATACAGCAGCACTGGGGTCATATTCCACTTCAACAGAGGAAATCTTTTCTCCCTATTGTTAGGTAGGGCACAAAGACAGAATAACAAACAGGTTCCTGCTCCTTATTCAGGCTATCCAGTCTTCATCAACATTGCACCATAGCACAGAAAACAGCCATTCAATGACCAGAAAATAGCACAGAACACAGCAATATGCTATTAGGAAATTATTTATCTTGATTTGCAGATGACTGGAGAAGGGAGCTAGGGTTTTATTTTGCTTTTCTGTTGTGTCTTACAATCTGTGGGAAAGTCCTTCATTTAGGGATCAATTTCCAAAGAGCAGTTCTAACTACCATGAAATTCTTGTTCGAGGATGTTCCTGAGAGAAGTTTAGTGATGGTCCATCCATTGGTTCCTTCCCCTGGCCCACTGCATTCTCTGGAGATCATGAGAGGGATGTGGTATAGAACTGGTTCAGCATATGTCAGCTGTAACCTGCAGCCATTGAGGTGTTGGAGCAAAATGGGTACATAAAAGGTTTTTCAGGTTGATTTGCATTTCTGGAGTGGTGCAGAGGCATTAAAAGCAAGACGACTTATCCAGCCTCACAGTTGGATTCAATGTGGTACTCTTGCTTTCAGATCTGGGGGTGCACCTGCAAGCTGCAGGTTCTGGCATGGTTGTGGTGTGAGGTCATTGGGCAGGAAGATTGTATGTGTGAGCAAGTAACAAAGAAAGGAACTGACCATTGCCATGTAGATTTCAAAAGCATCCAGAGTATGGAGTTTGGCTCATGATGACTTAGATGTTATACCAAGGGATTAAGAAGTTCGTATTCTTCCTGAAATAGTTACAAATACAAGTCGATATTTGACAAAATAAGCTGTCACTAGCTGTCTTAGAGAAACACTTGCAGACAACATTTTCCATAATGGAAAATCCATATATGGAACATAAAAGTACTTCATCAATTTTTGTTGTTGTCATTGATATGGATTGCTACATTGTGACCCCTGTAATCACAATGAAGCAAGTAGTCACAAGTAGTCCTTGATCTATTCCAAAGTCTAAAAGGGGGAAGGGGAAATGTATAAAATATAATAGCACTTTAAACAATAAGAAAAAAAGAGTTCCCATGGTGCAGCTAAGGTCAGGAAGTAATTGATCATAGCAGGAGTCTGGATCCATGCCCTACTATGTCTGAAACAAGTTTGGTTAGAGAGCAGGAGAGGATGTTACCTCTGGACTGGTGTAATTGACACCTGAGCCATATAGGAGGATTTTTTTTCTAGTCCGGGGAAGAATACTAGGAAATCAACATCTTCACAGGAGAGGAACTGAGTAAATTCCTATGCCAAATGGAGTAGCAAAAATTCACACTGAAAATGGAGGGACAGTTTTGCTGCATTATGAATTGCTGTTCCCTGCAATAATACCATTTGAAATGACCTTCCATTAATACACAAAACACCATAAGAGAAGGAAGAAAGACCTCAGCAAACTTAACAAATTTCCATTTTGAAGAAATAGAGCAGCCTATGACCTGGCAGGGTGCCCCAGTATGACGCAGGGCTTTGTGGAAATCAAGTTGCAACAGTGAACAACTTGAAACAGAGTGCTGAGCTGTCAGATAAGTCACAGTTGGTGAATGTTAACTTCTATTTGTTATGTTTGGAAGACAAACACCATACCCACGGACCAGACAGGGCAGGGTTAGACTGCGGGGGTGAAGAAGGGAGGAAGGCAGACCAGAGGAAGGAAGATATCCTTTGTAAATAAATAGAATTTTCAGTCTTCCCATTTACTTCGACTGCATTGCTCATGATCCTGTTGTACCAGCAGCCAGCAAGGCGAGTCAGTGAAGGATCATTTCTATCCTCCCAGAATTAGGACAGAGGGTGCAAGTTGTGTTAAATGAAATTTACATTTTAATATATTTATTGACAAAATTTATGGTTGCTGTCAGCCCTATTCATGAAAAATCCGTGAAAGAACATTTGGTCTTATCCTGTTATTTATTCTTTGCAGATACAATGTAAAAGTATGCATAGCATCTCTGTAAATGACAACAATTGCCCATTACTAATTAATTGTAGTCAACACTCGCATTACAGTGGTCCACAGAGTTTTCAGTCAGGAAACTTTTTTTGTGATTAGTATGTATAATAACAAACAGGAAAGGAACTTGTGGAATTATAACATAGAGTTCCGTTTATATTTAGGTGCACTGGGAATACTGTAGTGATTACCATGATATAAATAAAACAAGCATTTGCACATTTTACTCTGTACACCTTGTCAGAGTAATTTTGTCTACATTTCCAATGGAAAGTAGTAATTGCTACTGAGAATGATGCCCCCCTAATCTCTAAGTGCATAAAAGATGAGGTTTTAAAATGTTTGCAGAGATGACTAAAAATAATTAAATACATAATTGCAGTTAGAAAATAATATTTCTGGGAAAACATTTGTGTTTTCCTGCTTTCACTTTTTTTGACTGTGCAGGTGAAAATAAAGGAAAAATAACAAGTCACCTCCTCTGTTTATTTTATTCTTTGAGGTTTTACCTAACAAGGCTTGAATTGCAAATAGGGGCATAATTAAGGCAACACAGGAGTATTTTATAGATGCGCAACTATAGAAGTGAGGCAGAAAAAAAAGCTTATTTCTAGGCATTGGCTGGTGTAGTCTGTTAAAAGCACTAGTGTATTCTGTGCTCTCTGATGGTGCTCCAAAAGGTCCTAATACACTGTGTCGGGAACAATGGATACAACAGGGCCAGCAGTGTTAATGCTCCTTTCTTGTTTCTCCGGCAAGTAACAGGATTTCTTAGGACTTGAATCTGATTCTGAGCCATTGCTCTTGCAGCCAACTGTCTAAGTAGCTTCTGAGCAAGTTGAAGGCACCTGGCTTTGGCTTTTAGTGAGATACAGAGCAGTGTCCCTTACAAGTCTGCTTGGCAGAGGTGACCCATCACACTTATGTCAGGGGATCTTCCCGCATTTTCTGCAAGTGAGGTATCCTCAAATATTCTCCCCCTACTCAGTAATGTACTTTGTGCTGTTCAGCAAGATGAGGTGATTTGCTAGGGAGCAAATCCACCACAGAAATGGCCCTCCCCACCACAGATGCCTGTTGCCATGAGCAAGCTATGCAAGTGTTTTTACTTCAGAGTTTCTATTTAATTGTGTGCAGGAAAGTTAGCCAATCAATTTGAACACGTTACACTGAATATGTTTATCTTGCCTTGCTCATTCTCATGGAATTGATATCGGCTGGTGCAACCTACAGACAAGCTTATTGTTTTTTGGGTCCTTAAACAGAATCAAGTGCTTCACGTCCACCAGCAGCACCCACTTGCTTGGTCCCATTGGGGTCTTTGTTCTTGTGCAGTTAAATGAATCTTGTGGCCTAGTGCCAAGGACTTGAGCTGTCAGGACAAGCAAGTAACTTCCTGATTTGGCCAGACCAGCCAACTTTCTTCTTTTCCCAAGGCGAGTCAGAAGCTTCTCTTGCTCATCTCTCCTTTATACAGCTAACCAGACAAAGATGACAGTAACAAGAGATCCTTATCTCCTTCCCTGTTCATCCCAAGGGGTAAGCTAATAGTTGATACATAAATTACAGTGGTGTTGATAAGGTCCTGTGAAGTGCTTGTTCTATTAGTGAACAGGGCAGAGTTATTCCTTCAGTAACATCTTTCAGTGTTGCTATTTCAGCCCATCTGCAGATTTAGTCAGGCTTCTTACATTGGTTATATCTGACCAAGTTTTCAGAGTTTTCTTTTTAATCATCATAGACTTGAAGCCCAGGTGCTTTAGTGTGTTTTTGTTTGATCATTAAATTATTGATTTTGTTTTAGTAGAAATTGAATATCCAATGTCTTCAAGTGTCTTTGACTATAGCAACTGTAAGCACAGATTTATGATTCTTTTATCTCACCCTTATCATACCCATAATTTGATAAAGAAATTGCTTGCAGGCCATGGTTTCATTTCAGAATGCAGTTGATAATACACAGTCTATTTTGCAATCAAAGCCTGACTTTGAAGTATCAGAGGGTGTTAAGATGGCATGGTGCTTTCTAGATGTATCAAACGTGCTCTGTTTACCACCATTCTGCCTGCCATGCTTATGCCAGTTTACACCCGCTAATGAATG
This sequence comes from Urocynchramus pylzowi, assembly GCA_013397555.1. Taxonomy (NCBI): domain Eukaryota; kingdom Metazoa; phylum Chordata; class Aves; order Passeriformes; family Fringillidae; genus Urocynchramus; species Urocynchramus pylzowi. The sequence continues at coordinate 1,115,222 of VZRH01002379.1, forward strand.
AACTGCCTGGACATGGTCTATAGCCTCTTGAGCAATTATTTTAGCATTGCTACTGCAGTCACATTTTGGCTAGAAATAACTATAGCTTTCTCTAAAGTTAGTTCTGGTTCAAGCAGTAATTGCTCACATAGCCGTGGTATGGCTATTCTGTCCACAGACACCACAGAAATACCACTATGCTAGTAAATTCTGGGAGTAACATCATTAGTATTGGGTTTGTTCATTTTATGAAAATGATGGAGTATATTAAGGAGGAGTTCTTCATATTCAGTTGTAATAACATAATAATAATAGTAATAATAGTAATAATAGTAATAATAATAATAATGATAATAATAATAATAATAATAATAATAATAGCTAAATGCAGCAGAATAAGTCAAAAGAATAAGAAGTAGTAAAAAAAAAGACTACAGCAGGCATTTGTAGAGAGACTGACTTCTCAATATTTGGGCATCTGTTCTCTTTAGTAGCAAGACTATATTTCTGGGATTTTTTTTTTAATGCTTTGTAGATAAATCATTATTTTTAGTGATATATCTGTGTTTAGAGTCCTAAACAGGTTCAGAACCCTGCAGTGATAAGGACAGGAGAAACACCCTGTATCAAATGCAAGGCCTGGTTAAGTAGGTTATTGGGGAAAAAAACAAATGAGAAGTAACAAAAGGTATATGAGGTTAAGCACAGACTAGCTACATGCCAAATTTATAGGATTCAGATGGGGTAGCTTCTGTATTTCCACTATTTTCATCTTCCTCAGAGGGAGAACACTGAAACAAGTGTTATGGGAGAGAGCCAGCATGTATATTTGATGGCAAAGTCTAGGACTGCAATACAGGCTGCATTTCTCTAGGACCTTCTGGCTAAGAGCTAAGATTTTATCTCAGAAATATGAATAAGCAAGTTGTGCCAGTTAACAAATAGTTGAACACGTCACCTAACATGATGGGAGGAAACTGGGGACCTTCTGGGAGGGCTGACTCGAAACAGAGTGCCATGTAACAGAGACTTTAGAAAAAGCGTATTAGTGAGTCTCAAACAGTTGATATATATTCAAAAAGGTATCCAGAAATCTGGGTGGTTATCTGAGGTAAACTGAACCCATTATTATTAAGTTCACTCCCAGGATTAATGGCCATACAGTACAGTACATACGTGTTTAGTGAAGCCACAAATAAATTATGAAGGTTAATAAGTGTTTCTCTGAATAAGGAGAATTATTCCTCAGGGAACCATAAAATATGCAATTAAGACCTTAACAAAATAGGCGGCCTCTACCATTTTGAGATTGTGGCTTGTTTTGTTAAATAAGGCAGTAATTGTTTTTGTTTTAATAGTGTGACTGGCCAGGTATTCTTGCTTGAGCTCTTTCACTGTTTCTCAGGGTGAGAAGGTCAGATTCAACCCTTTAAAATTTGATTTGGAAAATGGAACCAAGGGGGGAAAAAGTCAAACAGAATGGGGTTATGTGTGTAGTTACCAGTCTATGGGAACACGCACTGACCAGGTCCTGCATGCCCAAGTCAGCAACAGTCTTCTCCAGGGTGCCAAACTTCTCTGCTATTTACATATACACGAATGCATTAGTGAATCAATGCTGTGGATTTTCCATTTAAATGGATGGGGATGACCTTTGCATAACTACTAGCTGGGGTGACACTACAGGAGCTCTTGTTTGAAATATCTAAGCTGATGCTGCAACATAACTGCCTTCGAGTATCATTTGCACACGAATTGACAAATGGTATCATTGCAAGGACAGTGCTGTATTTGATTAGCATGGTGACACAGGGAGGAAGATCAGTCAGAGAGAAACAGCTGTAAGGAGAACAAAATTAGATACTGATCAAGGAAATAAAAAATAACAAGAAATTGGCAAAAAATGTATTGGTTGTTACCTTGGTGCTTCTGGGAGAACTTTGGGATCATCTTCAGGATATATAGGCAGCAGTAATAAACTGGACATGCCAGCTGAGTTCTGGGCCCTCACAGTAAACTTCAGAGCTTCACTGGTTCCAACTTGAAGTGTTTTTTAGAAGGACACATGGGCTCTTTTACAGCAGTGACCACTGATTTTCAGGGACCCATAAATCAACACTGCTGTAAGTGCTACTCTCTCTTAGTCTGGGCTACAGCTGCACAGTTAAGAGGAACTTCTCAGAGCTTCTGTTGTCCAATCTCACATGGCATGAAGCTTTTATGGTTCCAGTTTCTTAGAACACAACATAAAAAAATCCCAACCCACCAATCTTTGGTTAGTGTAATGAATTTCAGACAAGATGCTCCAAAAATGGATCCTGTGGTCATCATGTAAAACTCAATACTTTCCAGGGGTGACGACATTTTGTTATCATAATATTTCCTTAGGATTAAAAGAAGAAATAAATGCTCTGTCTCAGATACCACTGTGTGATAGCTGTTGGCATGTATTCACCAGTGTAAGTAGCTCCTCATGTTAGAGAATTTGGTCCTGAAACTAGGTGAAAGGAGCTAGGTTTTGCTGCAGATTTCTGGTTCTAAAGCTAGCAACAAACCTCAAGGCATGAAAATGAAGGCAGAATGACCTCATTCCAATTCAGATGCTGCACATGAACATTCTGTGGGCAGAATTTGAAATTTCTTTCTTGATCTGGGTCCAAATGCTGAAGCAAGAATTGTCTAATCAAACCAAAGAAGAAGCTTGCATAAATGCCTTGAAACAGAACCTGCCAGTTTCTGTAAAGCTGTGCTGACAAGTTATTTCTCCTGTGTTAATATCATTAGAGGAAAGCATTGGAACAAGAAAATAAACAAAAAGACAAGAATGAGGATAGCTGAAGCTCACTGGGAGTTTTGCCTGGGATTTGACTGAATCCCAGGACTTCGTGCATTCTGTTTTTCTGTACATGTTTGCAGAGAACTGAGATGCTGAATATTGAAACCAATATTCAGGTGACAGTTTGTGTCAAGAAAATGTCTGTGTGTCTGCAAATGAGTGTGCATGCACGTGCTTCTTATTAAGATATCCTTTCCCTGTTTCAAATTTAACTTAAAAACTATTTTTTCTTTTTTTAACATGTGGCACTGTCAGAAACATGGGGGAATATCGATGCAAGCTGCTCTGAGCTATTTTCAGTCTAACTGGAAAGTACCTTGCATTTTGCCCTTGGTTTACTCACAAATATCATGTCTGATCATGTCAAGTCCACAGGAGTTACTTTGTCATGCTTTCACATAGAGATCACGTTCCTCATTTCCCTTCAGTAGGAAACTGTAATCAATTATTTTAGCTAGTGAAGAAAGATTTAATATACATACTTACTTCATTTAACAAAGGGAAATTGGCTTTTATTTTTAGGGAGAGCTGAATGCCAACTGTATCAATTTTGATTTCCCTTCTTAGGAAGAAGCAACAAGCAGTGCATACATAAAGAATCAGATATTGCAATGGATAATAAGAGACATTTTTGAAGAAGATAAAAATCAATTGCACACCCTGTCAAATCTTTTGAGGAAAAAAAATCAAAACGAGACTAGTGTGGAAAAAGATGACTTCTGAAAGGGATGGTTGTTAGTGGTAGAAGTTCAGAGAAGTCAACTAAAGACTGGTTCTTGAAGAGAAGATCTATGGCATTTCTTAGTAGAAGCAAGCCAGAAAAAATAGTGGAATATAAAAAAGTCCCAGGGAGGAAGAATGAGACTCAATGTTCTGAGTTATCAGAAAACATGCTTCTCGGTACTTGTTAAGGTTGTAGCACTGGGAAGCAGTTGACTATAAGTTGCTTTTGCACCATAAGCTGGTGAGATGTAGACGTGCTGCCTTTGCAAGGGGAAGGATGTGGTATCTATTCCAAAGACAGAGAAATGTGGAGGACTCAGCGAATTTAGACAGGCGTTTGTAAGCCTAAAGGGAGGTTCAGGTGATACTTAGTGACTTGGAAAAGTTCGGTAAACTTTTGCAAACATTTTGCAAGGTCCTTTCTTGCTAATGTCAGTTTCTTAGCTCACCATCCAGCTTCTTAATTTCTTTTTCTATCCATAAGCAATTGCATGTCTGTCTTGAAGATCCTTCAACTGTGAGAGTTTCAGTGACTACCAGTATATCTCTTCTTTCTAACTCATTGTTTGGTTTGTCTTCAGCAAAAACTATCACTGCAGTTTAGAAAGAATCATTTGGTATGGAACTTGTAAACAAATGTGCATACATGGGAGTAATGGATAATTACTTTGACGAAGTAAACTACAATCTAGACAGCATGGAAAATCCACTTATGGCCACTGTTGTAGTGAATGATGACATTAAGAACAAATAACTCCACAGTGGAAACTGCTCAGAGTTTATTTTAGATGGCAAGCACTTGCTTAAACACAACAATGAGCAAACAAAGTAATTTGTTGAGGCTTGAGTCTGTGTTAATGGAATGCCATAATGTAGCAGGTGTCTATACATATAATGGTTTATTTAATCGGGTTTCTGAGTTCCTCTGAGTCTGCCAAGAACAAATATTTAGTACTGGATATTTAATCTTAAGAGATAACTTGGAAAAGGCAATTAGCTGGTAGGCTGTGCTGAGTTATAAAGAGTGGCTTGTGAGAATCTTCCCATGTGAGAAGGTTCTCAATCGAGGCCCAGGTGATCAAGAACTGCATGGTTGTCCTGCTTATACCTGCACACTACAGACTTGATTTCAGTAAAGGAGAAGAGTTCCAGCTTTTCATGAGAAGTTATATATTTTATAATTTTTAAATTATCTCTTGTATTGTCTAAATACATTTTTGTTGTCTTCAGATGCAATGGGTTTTAAAGGTACAGGTTGGTTTAAGACATTCAAAAGAAGAAGGTCTAAAATATATTCAAAGGGATCTGTTCCTAGCATCATCCACGCTTCTCTGAAAATATGTATTTGTTTGTTCTATGAAGGACCTGTTTATCCTTCTCTTTGATACAGCCTTGTAGAGTCAAGATCACAACTGAATGAAATGAAGATAAAATGAAGGTGGTAAAAAATAAAGGAGATAATAACAGCGGAATGATAATGAAGCATTTACTAAGGTTGCTTTTGTCTCTTGTTTCAGAGAAAGCTTTATTAATTATTTATAATTTTCTCTGTTCCTCCATAATACTTTAGTGCCTGTTATTAGTGGGATTGAATTAATATATGAAATAATGTAGATAACCCAAAATGATACATCCTCTGCTCTATACACAGAAAATTATGAATACATTTGGACTACAATTTTTTCTCTGAGGGACTGTTTGTTTAATTAAGTGACATAAGGCATTTTATTCTATAAAGACATTAGTAAAAATGGTATGTATCTCTTCAATGACTTAAAGATCTGATTCTTTGATGCTGGGTGCAGAATGCCATCCTCATTTTCTTTTGATTTTACTTTGCGTAAGCTATCATTTGATGGGTAAAAGTGAAAAATTGAGTTTTGGTCGCATTTCTTACATATTTCAATTTTATCTTTCTTAGGATGTTTCCTTTCATGGATGTATTATTTTAGGAGTAGTTTGTAAATAGGCACTGTTTAGGGAAGATAAAATAGTTCCAGTAGTATACAATACAGTTAAAATACATCAATTCTAGTTTAGCTTTACACAGAGAAGCATCAGTGAAATGAAAATGCAGTCTTATAAATGTAGGAGATAAACCTTTGTCTTCACTTTTCCAAAGGAAGAACCACATCCTGTGAAGTGCTCAGCATCTGCTGTCCTAATCAATACAGCTGAGAGTTGGCTTTTCTCTATAGGTTTGTACTCCTAGCCAGCAAGTGTCCAGCCATAGAAAAGCATCATTGTTTGGCATGAGGAGAAACAAAGAATTATATCTTTTATGGGAGATCTAAATCATCTTGTCATCATATAACTCAAAGATGGCCAAGTATGTTTCCCCTCAAATTTGTTTTAACAAACAAATGTAATTCTTAGGTTTGTGCCATGGAAGCCAAGTTTCCATCCAGCATGAATTTAGGACATAAAGATTTGTTTGGGATGGAAACAATGCCAGACACTTCTGCATAGCAGCGTAATAGAGCGCTGCTAGAATGTAGCTTATAAAACCAGATTCAGGAAAACAGAGCTGTTCTAATTTGGCCTGCACTTTGTGATTACAATAGCATAATTGTGCAGCTTCGAAGTCTTTCCCTCTCTACTGAAATGATGCAGTATTCAAACGTGTGAGAGTGTTTTTTCACGAAAGGCCAGAGCTGAAGCCTCTTCATATCCCCCAAGCCCTCCTCTGGTTTGGGTCCTCCTCATTCTGCCTGACTTCCTGTGGTGACTCTGTGCTGTCACCTACATGTGCCTCTCAGGACATCCCAGTCTCCTGGTACAACCACACCATCTTGTTAGGGCATCTTATTTTTCTAGCAGCTTGTGGAGTAAATGTCTCATAAATGGGAGTGTTTGCTCTTCTCCTACTTTAGAAAGTTGTACTTGGTCCATGAAGATTATTTGTGTCAACCTGTGTGGATACTTGAGATATGCATAAGGGGTGCTAACTGAGCGGAAAGCACTCACAATTTGAATTCTTCTGGAGCCTAATCCAAAGTTTCAAGAGAAAGATTTATAATATATGAAAAGAACTGAGAAGAAAAGATTTATAACATATGAAAAGAACTAGAGAAAGGTGTGAATATATAGTAATCTTGTTCCCACTGAAAGACTATGAAAGAAAAGAAGGAAAAACAACTTTTCAGTATGGCAATATTTGTCACTTCATGTTCATAGAGTCATGAAATCATGGAATATCGTGATTTGGAAGGGACCTACAAGGGTCATCAAGCCCAGCTCCTGACAACCCTACTGCTTCTTGAGCTCTGTCAGGCTGGTGCTGTGACTACTTCCCTGGGGACCCTGTTCTGGTGCCCAGCCATCCTCTGGGGAAAGAACCTTTTCCTAATATCCAACTTAAATCTCCCCTAAGACAGCTTCATGCTGCTCCCTTGGTCACCACATAAAAGAGATCAAAGCCTGCCCCTCCACTTCCCTCATGTTCAGTGCTTCTGAAAGTTTCATCTATTTCTTTGATAAATAGTACCACCCTTTGTACATCACCAACAAAGAAATAAATACGCACTGCATGTTGGTGAGAAAAGGAGAATTTCAGTGAGCATTTCCTGTAAGACAGAGGAGTATGATGATTTTCCATCAATATATCATTTGAAAGAAAAGGTTATAATATTTTTATTGTGAAATCAGAACTATGTCCTTAAAATACTTAACTTTAGGTATTGAACTTTGAACAAAACCAAAATATTAATTGAGGCTCAGAATATTCCTCTGCTTCATCCCAGATCAAAGTTTCCATTCCTTTTTTTTTTGGGGGG
>VZRH01002379.1:1122582-1158866 GCA_013397555.1 Urocynchramus pylzowi
GGGGGGAAATATGAGGAAACTATATTTATTAATTTATTCTTTTATTGATGATACAAGAGGTGACAGGAACTAAATGTATTAAAATGTATTTGTACATACAGTTATATAGAATGCACGTTAGAAGCCAGCATATGCACCTAAATACAGAAATGGTAACTTAGAGTTATCTTTGTGTTCTTGGTTTCAAAATAATGCTCCTGAGAAAAATTAATGAAATGTTTCTCAGGTACTTATGTGAGAGACTTCTCTGAACACTCTTGCAATCTCAAGTTAGTATTTGTGCTAAATATATTTTTGTTTGTTTTGTTTTGTTTGTTTGTTTTTTAATAGGAGCTCCATTCTGAGGGCTTTTTTTTCTTCTGAAAATCAGAGATTTGATCTACTTTTAGAATATTTTGAGAGAGATCAGTTCAGTATCTTTTGATCCTGATAGCACTCAAGTCGTGGCAACCAGAGAAAAGGTTTTAGCCTGACACTGAAGTCCAGATATGTTTTTTTAATTAGAATGATTAATGAAATGTTAAGCCACTTGCAATTACAGCCTCTGGTCAAGAATAAAGCTGGCAATACAGAAATCGTGGGCGTTTTTTTCCAATAGCAACTGGGGAGAGTAAAATTGGTGGAGGGAGAATCTAATGGCTCATCCCTTGTCAAAATTTGAAGGTCAGAATAAAGCGCAAATAGATAAAGAGATTTCAGATGCCTCATTAGCAGACTCTGTAGTGGAGTATAAAGTCTATGCCTCCACTCCAGGAGTCACCCATCAGTCACAAAAAGAAGAGAAATTTTAATTCTGTAGCATGTGGTTAATTTGCCTTTAATGATCGTGGGATCTGAAAAGAGACCTGTGAGTTTATTCTCTTAGTCATTTCTATTGAGCAAATTTAGCATACCCCTCCACAGGAGTTTCTGACTCGTGACTGAGTAAGACCTACTGAATATCCTGCTGACAGACCTTCTAGAGATGCTTTAGAGTTTACATTTTAGATTCTCTGTTTGGTAAATCTTTTTGGGCTGCATGAATCACCTTGGCTTTCCCATTCCAGGGAGTAATATTGTCTTCTGAGGAAAGGTAGACTAAATTTTCCTCTGTGTGTGTCTGTGCAATCTTTTTTTAATGCGTTTTTTAATGCGCTCCCATGCCTAATGTCGCTACTGAGTGCTACTGTCAGCAATGGCAGCTCTTGGCTTTAGCATGGCTTGCACAATGGTGTGATCCATATCGCAGTTTGGAAGCTTGGGAATGATTGTATATCTTAGAGACAGATACCAGCCATGTTCAAACACAGAAAAGGATGAAAGATTAGTTGCTTCAGTGGTGACAAGCTTTCCTCGTTAAATGTTTGTGTATATTTACAGTCTAAATGTCTTTAATTTCATCTTCAACTTTTGAACCATACCATCTCCCTCCTTCTCTTCCCTACTGAATTGAAAATTACTAAAATGAAGCCTGCTGTTATGTGAACTGTGAAGACACTTTTTTGAGTGATTTTAGGGAAAGAAAGAAAATAAGATCAGAAACCATAGACTAGTCTTGTTGCCACATTTAGCCAGTGCCAAACGGAAATTGAACCACAGGTCTCGAATTATGCTTTTAAGTCCTAAAATGAGTTCTGCTCAGATGAGCTATGCTGACTTTAGTAAATCCAGGGCAGGCATATGAGCCTTCCTGAGAAAATATTTTTGATTTCACAACAGAACTTAAACCCCACAGAACTTAAACCCCAGATTTCAAGGGGCATCCAAATATGGTAAAATAAGCAGAGAACTACTTCCTTTTTCATAATCCGAGAACTGCCATTCACAATACTAACATGAAGCTTTTAGTAAATTCCGGGAAGTTTCTTACTATTCAGAGGAAGAGAAAAATCCAGCATAATAAGGGTTGTAGCTGTCTTTTGTGACTGCTGTTGCTACCCTGGAAGTAAACAGGAAAAGGATCTGATATACTTAAAATAACCAAGTTGTTTTAAAGAGGGAATGTGTTATTCTTGCTTCCTGTGTGTGAGACAGTTAATCACTGTCAGTAGCCAGCAGCACGGGTTTTCTTATGGAGAAATTCCTCTGTGTCATTTCACAGTATATACTTCGGTGGCTGTCTTTCCTCAATGACACAAGATGTAGTTTCCTTTCTTCATCATCCTGGGATATAATGGGGTTTTCCTGCCCTCTAAGAAGAATTTTTTTTTTCAATTCCCCTTAGCAACAATGACTAGATGATGAAGCCAAACAAGGAGATATCCTGCAGTTCCTATGATGACACATCTCACTGCTGCTGACTCACCTGGTGATATAAGACTTTCTGTTGGTATTTCTATAAATGACAAAAATAAACATCTGCTAAGAAAATCACCTCATTTGTTATACGTGACTTGTATTGAGCTCTTTTAAGAACTCCAATTACTTAGTGTTAGGAAATGATACACCAGGATTAGATCTGTTCTGCACTGTGTTGAAAGATTACAGTTTACCTGTGGCCTTTGTTTGTATTAAGATTTTTTTTGCAGTGAGCTAATATGAGCCAAACTGTTTAAATTCTATTCTGGATCTGATTCCAGATTTCAGCAAGCTGTGGAATGCATATTTGCCATAGCAATTCAAGATCTGTCTCTGAAATGGGTAAAAGGAGAAAGCTTATTATCAGGAGTTATAGTCAGTAACAGTCCAAACCCTTCATTTATTTGTTCCATTTTGTTTGTGCCTTAATGTATCATCCTAGCGTATCTACGTAAGTATGCCTAAGGCTGATGTGAAAGAGAGTAGAAACAAGCCTGAATAATGCTGTATTTTAGAGGCCTAAGAAAACAGGTATTAGTGATTATGAAACAACTGCTAGCATTTGTGTTCCTATTTAATGGAAGATACAGTGAAGGTGTAAGCATTTGGACCTTGTGGAAATCAAGCCAGATACCTGGAGGGATAAGTGAAATCTGTAAGATATACATCTGTTAGATTTAAATAAGTGTAAGTATTCTTGTGAGAACTTTTCTTTGTCTTCACTTTGTTATACTGTTTTGCCAATGTGCACCACAGTGTTCCACCTCAGCTATTGAGATGATCTAAGTTGCCTTCTCTTTCCCAGGTAACTTCAGCCTCATTATTAGTGTGAGATGTATCATTGGCAGCTAAGTGTGGGCCTTGCCAGTACAATTTCTGGATATGGGTATGCAGGGGCAGGTAAAACCAGAGAATACAACTCTGAGTTTCCAACAGCAGTGATCCTAAATATGAGTATTATTTGGAAAAAAATTTGTTTCCTTGCCTGGTGTAATGCTGCCCAAGTTTCTCTGGCACTGGTCCATGCCATCCACCTTTAGAAATCTTTAGATACTCTTGACTTCCTATCTACTACTTAAACATTTTATACAGAAAAAAATCTACAGAGACATATAACATTTGCATAGACATTAGGATTTGAAAACTAAAGATGCATGAAAAGGAGTTCTTGTTTTCTCCATTTCCTAAGGACTAATAGAATTACATTGCTCTAGACTAAGGATTTATTAGATCTGATGCTCAGCTCTGAGCCATTAAACAACTGTATGGATTGTTCATGCCTTTTCAAGATGAAACACTTAATTTGTTGACTTCAAGGTGACAGAGGCTGAGCTGAGCAATTGTACAGCTGGCATCAGCCATCTGGGCAGCAGGCAACACAGGCCAGGTACAGGGATCGACTATTGCCAACCAGCAAGGCTTAGTGTATCCTTATCATCTATGGACCCATATATATATATGTATATATATGTATACCTATATAGACACACATATATATGTATACACACACACACACATATATATGGGTCCATAGATTTTATATCTATATCTATATATATATATGTGGGCCTTACTTACATGCCTAGCTATTCCCTTAGTCAACGTAGATGGTCTTGCAGCTTAGACATTACATTATTGTGACTAGATGGCATATGTGGTGCAACCTCATGACGCCATTGTGCTGACCCTTCTCCATGTGTTTTCTCCAGCACATGGGGCCTGAGTTGTTTCTCTTTGCAAAAACTGTGATTATTTTGTCATTTGAGTGGGAAAACCTGCTGCCAAAAGAAAAATACATTCTAAACTGTAATTTTAAATCCCTAGAAAACATCTGCATAGGAAACACTAGGGACTCAATTCTCAATTACATTGGTGATAAAGAAATTTGAGGAAAAAAAAATCACTGTCACAGTGGAAATCCTGGATTCTAGGATTAGACTCACAAAGGAGCAGATGTAGGATAAGGGTGGCTTGTTGTGGCCTCCATCTAAGTTTCCATCTCTTGTGATGATTACAGCTAAGTTGGTCAGTGTAAGTGTGCAGCTAAGTATACGTTTAAGATGTAAATCCATTAACAAATGTCAGTTTACTATAAAGAAGGCTCTTGTGAAATTTCCTACTGAATACAGGGAGGTGACAAAAACACAGTGAAACATTTTGAGATTCCCCATCTATTTTTGTAGTTCCAGGAGGTTTGAACAAGCACTAGAAACCAAAGCCTTTAACTGAGCCAAAGCAAATAAATCTTTTTGAGGTTCCTCTCGTATCAGTTACAAAGACACTTAAAACCTTTCAGGGACAGATGTACTGCTGCTTGAAAATAGAAAAGCAAAAACCAACTTAAAAGCACTAAGTTTTTCACAGGGGGCTGGATTTTTTTTAGCTATTAGAAAAGATAGTTTGTCACAAAGTTTAAAAGCAGAAGGGATAAGATGTAGGTTATAAAATTAGACAGAATTACAAGTGAATAATTGAAAAGATATTAGCCCATGATTACAGGCCTCACCTCATTACTTTGTATTGACAACTCTTTTGAACAGAGTTAATAATTAAATTAATACCTAAGAAAGCAAAACATATTGTTCAGCCAGGCATTGTTATCAAACACTTTTTATCAGAATGTTTCACAGTCATCTCATTGATACTGGGCGAAAACATGGTCAAGATAACTTTTCTTACTCATTTACTGCTACTTGCATCTTGGTTAAACTGAAACATTATTTTAAATATTAGAGAAATGTGTCACTTTGCTCAAATAAGGCATCTGTTCCAGGAAAATGTTATGTTTTGAACATCAAAAAGAAGTTTTCTGGTTTTAAAGAAAGCATGTGGACATCAGGATGAGTCAGTTGGTATGAGCAGTTACTGTACATGAAATTGTATTGAATTGTGTAAATATTAAAATTACTTTGAAATACATAAGTTTCCAGAAGTATTAACTTAATTTATGTCTTTGCCTTTGTTTTATGTTTATCTTTCCATTTTACCAACCAATTGGCAAGGGAGAAGATAGCAAACTTTTATGACTGAAAAAGATCAGGACATTACAAATGTAGTCATGTAGTTTTGGGATTCTGACTGTAGAGTCCAGATGAAAGATCAGCTGCAACTGAACTCCCCTTAGAGTGTTAAGATATGCCAGTTAAAAGTTTAGGTTTTCTGTAAACACGAGGATTATATCTATGGCCTTGATAACTTGACAATTCTTAAAATAAGTGGGACTCAGGGGATACTGAAAACCATATAAAATAGAATATTCTGAGCAGTCATATTCCCCAAAGCTGTCTAGAACAAAATAGGGGACAATGAAAGCAGAAGGGATATTTAAATCCAAGGAGCTTTGAAGAATTTTGTAAGACTTTCCAGGGAGGTAGGGACATTTGTATGTTTAGGTATTTGTCAATTTGCCTAAACATCTTCACTCCATATGGTTTCACATTTTTCTCCTAAGCTTTTAATGCATTTTACATTAAACAGTCATTGAATAAAAAGAAAATTGTCCTGGGATAATTTCTGAAAGCAGATTTCCTCCTTCAAGCGGTGTGTTCTGCCCATCAGGCTAGATCTGGTGTCTTGGCTGATGCTGCCCCGGCTGGAAGAGCCCTAACTTCTTGCCCACCTGCTGTCTGTGCGAAATGTCCTTCCAGGGACATTTATAATAATAACACAAATATTAGGGTATCCTAGAGCAAAAAAGGCAGAGGGTTTAGCTCTTTACAAGAAAAAACAGAAAACAACAGAAAAGAGAGAAGATAACATCTAGGTCCAGGACTTCTGAGAGATGTGCTGGAGCTTTTGGTATTCATGGAGCTCTGAAGCACAAGCAGAGGAGCCTGCCTCAGTGGCAGGAGCACCTGAAACTTTGGGGTATCCTCAAAGCACACAGGTCCCACAGGTGGGATTGCCCTGCAAGCACAACCATCCCTGCATGACTGGGTTTTACCCCAATGGATATTAATAAAACTTTATTTGGAGAAACTGTGCTTCAACATCTATGATGGAAAGAGCTTTTTGACAAATGGATTTAAAATTACAAGTTGTGGCATTCTGAAAGCACCCAGTTACCTACCCTGGTGGTAAGGTCCTGTCTGCTAGTGAAATGTGAGGTGTAGTGTTACAGCTTTTCAGACCATTCGACTGTTTAACATGAGTGTTAATCTGATGCTGTTATGTATGGGCACCTGTGTATGCTTAAGCAGCTGATTCAATGGATGTTGATGAGAGACAAATGGCCAGATTTTTTGGTCTGAGTTTCTCAGCTGCAAGTGGAAGTTGGAGGAGAAATTTTTGAAGAGGGGATAAAAAAATAATGGGGTGTATGAACTGTTAATCCTCACTGTACTTGTGGATATACTATGGATTGGAATGGGCTAGGACAGTGATCCTCTTACAGCATGAAAAAAAAATAAATTAAAATGGAAAAAAATTTCCCTGCCCAGTTCAGATTAATTCTCGAAAGTATTATTTTGGCAGAAAAATTACAGACCGCATCTAGAAACTAAAATAAGAAGACACAGCAGCTAAGGCCTCTCACAAAGGTACATTCTGACATTTATCTCATCTTTCTCTTCATCCTTAATGCCTACAATAATGAAAACTGTTTACAAAGCAAGAAATTTGCCCAGGTGTAACAGCAAGGCAAAAAAGCTATGTGCCCCTGTGGCAGTTAGGACCAGAGACTGCTGTAGAGAAGTTTTAAATTTTGCAGTTGCATGTAAATTTTGTCTTCATCTGCTCTGGAAACACTAAAGACTCCTTGCCTGACTTTTATGGACTACTGGGCAGAAAGATCCTGCTACTTGCTGGTCCAAACAAGGTGAGGCAGCAATGGCTGTTGTCCACTATGGCTGATGGCAGGCACTGCCATTCAGCTTCTGCCCACTTTCCTTCAACTCTTGAGCTGTTCATTGCCTTCTCCAACTGCTCCTGCCTGCACTTCACCCAGCAAAAAAAAAGGGTAAAACCCTTTGTAATCTAGTGAGGCGGAAATATCAGTGTGCTGGCTTAGAGCTGACCTTCTGAAGCCTTTTGGAGACTGTGAAATCTCATCTGGAAAGGTCACAATAAGATGCTGAACTCTTGATTAGTTCATGACCACTCTACAAAGTAGTTGGGAAATTCCCTTATTTAAGAAAATGTTGTAAACTTGAATTGAAAACTTCATGCAAAATGAATATTCTGAGAAAAAAAGAATGCAGTCATTTTCAGGATGCTTTAAATGTTTTCTATAATATTTAATTAAATCTGTTTTGACTTTCAAAATTAATTGTGTCTATATGTGTTCTATATATGTAACATGAAAGTCAAAATGCAATATTTCTCCCTAAATTTTTGGGTTTGAAGTTTATGCAATTCTGTAAAATACTTTTCTTTTGAAAAAACTGATTTTTCTTCTGATAGGAAGTATAAATAATGACACTTTAATTAGGTTTACATAGAGTGTGTTACCTCATACTATTTTGATACCTTCTCTCCCAAAATTGACATAAACCGGAAGCCCCAGAATTACACAGAAAACATGAAAGCAACGCTCAATTTGTTGATTTTAAAGTACTGTGGTGAAGTCTCATGGTACCCCTATTTTATCCATTTTCCCTTCTATGGAAATTGTTGGTATATTTTCCTGAAGGTTGGTTTTGTCATAGTGTTGTATCCCAGATGATTTTGGATACCACAGAAAAATCATGGTTAGAGGGAGTGTGTGAAATGTCTGGAGCTCTGAAAGGTTCAAGCATGGAATTAATGTACTTCATTATCCCAAATGTAGGATGCCTTCTGCATTCATAAAGCAGCACTTTTTCAGTAGATGAGTTCTGGGAAAATAACTAATGATTCATGAAAAAAATCCTACTTGCACACAGTTGGATGATCATCTTACTGCTACTTGATTTTTTTCTAAGCACGAATTTGGGTGTGGGAGCACAGTGGCATGTGGATAGGGGAAGGGGGGGACTGTGTGTGCATGTGAATTTATATATGGAATTAATATATGGATTGGGATATTCTTTTAAAGTCTGTAAAGCGTGCGTGCTGCTTTTATTCATTAGCACCTACAAAGGACTAATTGCCATCAGGCATGTAGGTGGAATTTTTGGCAGTAGGCAAGAAACGCAATAGGTTTGATGACAACCAATGATCTGCCAAAGCCTTTTCAGAAGAAGAAGCTAGTTGTCACTCACCCACCCCTTTAAATTCAAATGCAGATGCTTCCAGGGGGTGTGTGGCACCCATCCAAGTCAGCACTTGAAATTAAGGATTTCTAACATTCTATGTGCAGACCGCTCTGTAGCTGTGGTCTAATGCACTGCCTAATGCATGAGGTGAGAGGGACATGTGAAAGCTGAAATGGAGATGTCAGAACACCTGATGCTCTGGCCTTTCTGCCATAGTGACAAGAGGGTAACAAGGAGCCCACTTGGTGCCATGTCCTCTCACTGGGGAAGCCAAGGACAAAAGCTGGCTTTAGGCTTGTAAACCCCATAAGAGCTTTCACAGACCTCTCTCCAGATTTACAAGGATAAGTTTGCAGTGCCATGGTTGATCATGCCAGGATGGTACCCTCATGTCTAAGCGATGGCAGCAGATTTCTGGCACCATCAGTACCATGTTCATGTCCCTTGCTGAAGGAGCAGAGAACACTGATACCCCAGGAGGTCAGATAAGGCCCATCTGACCTTTGGCTTAACTTCAGAGGTGATGCTTTTGCCCTCTTATCCATTCAGTTCTTCAGAAATTAAATCTCTGATAGGAATTCTCAGACAAATGCAGCATAAAAAAATTATGTGGCCAGAAACTGCCCGTATGTTTAGTACTTTTACTGTTGTGAGGAACATATCAGCTGTGGCTGAAAACTTGCCTAGTCTGTATGGAATCTGCAGATGGATATCTGTCATGTGGTAAAGCACCATCAAATGTTGGTATAAGAAATATTACACAAACAAAATTTCATATTCCATCAAAATTAAGCAAATTAAACTATTTGCAAAAAAAAAAAAAAACTAAAAAAAAAAAAAAAAAGCTAAAACTATATTTGGTCTCAGCCTATGTTTTTGCAGTTATAAACTCTAAGAATATATGTAATCCTTTAACTAGTTTTGCAGAGCAGGTATTAACTGTCTCTAAGAGAGCCACTGATGTGATTGAGGGGATTGAGATGGGTCTCTTGAGTGTGGCTCAAATTGTTTTTATATCCCTGTGTCATAGGGGCTTCTGACTGCATTCCTCTCCTGTCACCTCAGATGACCTCCTTCTCCCTCCCTTCCCCCACAAAAAGAGCAAGAGGTTGTGGTTCTGCAGGAATGTGGCATTTATTACCTACTGTGTTCTAGGGAGATTAGTAGGATTGCTACTTCATACTGTGTTTGTTTCATACATATAGGCCATACTTTTTGTTTCATACCCATAAAGTTTTGTTCAGTTTGTAGTTAGCTGTTAGAAATCAGTACAGAAATACATGAACTCTGTGTAGTTGATCATGTAAAATAAATAAAATCACTCCCAGAAGAGGGAGTGAGCTGTGAAAAACAAAAAATATTTTATATATTATACAGAAGTTCACATATTGGACTAACTGTGGTGGTGTAAAATTCTTTCCATAAAATAATATTTTACCTGAAGTGTTTCTTAGGGCTGTTATGAGACTAATACATGCTTGCTAATCACTTTGACAGCTTCAAAAAAAAAGTCCTATGAAAGTAATAGTTATTTCTGTTCTGCTTTTTTCTGTATTTTCCATATTACAATTGTGATCAGGAATTGGAACATCTACTTTTATCAAATGGTGGGTGGTATCTACTTCTGTTCTTATGCCTATTTCTCCAAGTCACAAACTGACATCAGAATAACAAATAAAGAGGAAACGTAATTGTGTGGTCCTATATTTCATTTCTCATAATGTCACAAAGAGAACTCATTCAAATAAAAATAATTCTTTATTTGCTGTACATGTAATTAGTATGCTTAGGCAGCAAGTTCTTTAAGTTAGTAAGACAGTTACTTCAGGACCAAATTCTGTCACACTTTATCACATTTCATGTAAGTCCTTGCCAAATAATTTAGTATTGGCCTTTATGGGGAGGAATGCTATTCATTGTATCAGAAGTTACATGGTAGATTTATTTAAGAAGGGGATCCCTGATTTGTTGGGGTCTGATAGTCTGTGGAGCCCTAAAAAAGGTAGTTCATGCCTTTATAAACACTGTTTTCATTATTTTCATTCTTTGAATTTCTTTGAAAGACTGTTTTACAAGCACAAGTCTAATTCTTTCTGCTTTTTATTTAATGGAACCTATTTGTTATTTGTTACACAAGTGTAGCATTTTTTTTTCCATGTCCAGGGTTACAGGACATGTCCAGGTCCAGGACTACATTATCTTGTGATGCTTGTGAATGTTAAGCCACTGATGCTTGTAGGTGAGATTAAGATTGCTTCAGATATAAAGGCAAGGTTTCAGCTTGAGCATGGTACTGCTGAGAGATGGAGAAATGTAACTCTTTCTGTCCTTGGAGTGAACTGCAGTCCTTCAGATTACTGCAATCCGTATGACCACTAATAATTCATCAAATAATACTGGTTATCCAAATACTGGCCAATGTTCCCAGGAGTTTTGGGTTCTTCATGAAACTGCTCTGTTTCCCTGGTAATTTTCCTCTGAAGAACTTGGGAGATGTTTCTTTTGGTGAAATAACCTTGACTACAGCTCCCTTTACTTTTGCTTTACTTTTTTTGGCTAGTGGATTTTCATGATCAGGCCTGGTCTTGGCTTCTTTTTCTCTCTTGAAATAGAGGTTCACTTGAGCAGTAGGATCAGTGTAATAGAGAATTTCTTCTGTAAATTTCAGTAGCTCTTATCCTTCTCTTCTTGAAATTGGAAATGCAGCAATTAGACCTGAGGTAATCCCTGCAAGACTCATGAAGCATGGTCTGTGGCATGATGTGTCTAACATTAAAAAAATATACACTGTTCCTTACTTGGAATCAACATTTCTGGATCAGGTCATAAAAACTCCCAATAAATAATATTTTACAGCCCCTTTAGGTAGCTTTTCCAGTGCTTCATAACCATTATAAATAGACATGTAGAGAAAACTTTGCAGCAAATTAAGCCCCATTTTCTCAAGTTACTCCAAGTGCATATGGAAAACCTTGGTCACCATCATCTCCATAACTCCTTCTTTCTTATTTGCATGCTGTCATTATGTTTTTGCTTCCCTGTCTCCCCCAGAGTAAAAATTACCAATTCCTTAATCTTTTTCTCATGGCAGCCATTTTTCTGGTCTCACAAATTTGCCTTGATTGATCCTATGTCACGATACCGAAAACCTGCCTAAATTCTGTATTTGAGGCATCGCCAGAAACAAGAAGAGCAACACAATTACTGTTGAAGCAAAAATAGTTGAATCAAAGCCAGTTTAAATAAACATTGATGTTTAACTCAAATAAATTATGAACTATGGCTATATGGGTCTTTCTGAGGTCAAATGAATCAGAAGGATGTACTGTATTACCAAAGAGAGAGATACAAGAATGTGATTTCCTAATACACAGTTTTACATTTCTAATGGAACTGGACTCCAAAAGCTGTGTTCTCTATTTGGTGTTTGTTATAACAGACATTGCAATTTGCCAGACATTAAACACATCTGAGCATATCCACAAGCTAATTTGTTGAAACATCTGTGTACATATGTGTATAACAAAGCATGAAAGGAATTTTTACTGTAAAAGATAAGAGCAACTCTGTAGATTGATTTTTCATTATCTTTTTTTTCAAAGTTATTCAAGTATGTATCAAAGAAAGAGGAACAGAAGTGAAATGGATGATTATTTTTTAGACTGTTTAATAAAAAAGTAGGATTTTCCTGTTGTGCCAAGCACAGCATGATGAAAAGCCTGTCTGTTGATCACCTAATTTAATGTCTGCAGAGAATCAACATTAGTTTACATTATTATTTAAGAGGAAATTAGAGCATGATGTCAAGTTTCTGTTGAGTTTCTGAAGAGACACATTTCAATGTTGAAATTTATGCTTCTAAATCTAAGTTTAAAGTTCTTAAATCTTGAGAGGTGAGGGGGTTTGGTGTTTGTTGTGGGTATTTGGTTTTGAATTTTGGGAATTTTTTGGTGGTTTGTGTTGGTTGTTTTTTGGATTTTTGTTGTTTGTTTGTTTGGGATTTTCTTGGCAAGCTAAGACAATCCAGTGACTTGGGTGTGGATGTTAGTGGAACCTGTATGTTCTTTTTATGACATTACAAAAGGCCCCTTTTAAAGTGCCTAAGAGTGGATTTTGGTCTGACAAACTTAAAAACTAAGTGATAAACTACAGAATAATAGGACCTGTTTTAAGAACCTCATTTACAAGTAAAATGATTGCTCTGGCTAGTTCAACATCTTCATGCAAGCAAAGGATTCAACACAGCATCTCAATCTTAACATCATCATATTTCAGGGAATGCTGAAGTACACACCTTCCAGTAGGCAAACACTAACACAAGTGTCTCTTCTGGGAAGGGATTCTCTCCTTAATTAAGGCCTACAAAAATATCTTAAGTAAATTAATAAAACATGGTTTAGAAATCTCACCACCATTTTACATTGTGTTGCTTCTATTTACATGAAATAGTGTGTTGTGAAAAGTTGATCCATTTTGCTTAAGCTTTTGAGTAGTGTGACATTAACCAATGTGAAGTCCACCCAATGGAAATATCATCAGTATCTTTGTGACAAGTCACTTTAGGTAGAACTGGGGTTTCCACAAAAGGGAAGATCATCGGTTTATTATCCCACAAAAATCATGCAAACCTCAACATGTTATCCAGCTGTATCTCTGTATCACCTGTTGCTCATTAAAATCACCTTCTAGTGCTTTGATAATTCATTGCACATCAAGTCCTCCTTTTGTGGGAGTTGTAATGTTTAGAAATATAGTACTGTCACCAGCCTACAGTTTTAATCTGCCCATCAGGAAGAGCATGAAGGGTATTCTTTGGTACTGATTTCTCAATACTGAAATATTTTGAAGCACATCATAAAGTTTCTATTTTTATTTTCCCCACCCAGGGGAAAAAAGTGATTCCAAGAGATTTTTGGCACCTGATTTATTATTACAGTGTGACAGGGCAGAAAAGGTTTTATTGTTGCTTTTATTTTGTGATCATGGAGAAGTTTTATTCAGGAATGGAAAAGAGATTCTATGCTACTCTTGACCTGATACAGTTTTCAAAATGGTGCTGCTGAGGTACCAAGCAGATCTCTTTAACTGAAAAAATAACACTGGGAATGAAAAAGGGAGAGAAGAGAAAGGGAGAGAGGAGANAAAGAGAAAGGGAGAGAGGAGAGGAGAGGAGAGGAGAGGAGAGGAGAGGGAAAGGTCATACCATGGCTGACAACCAGTTATATTCTGTACCAAAGAATGTGTATCTGTTGAATGAATGGATTTCTTTGTTTTGCATTTATCCTTAAAAGTTGTTATTATTCCACACCTCTGTTTCTATGAATCATTCAGTAATGTTAAACAAATTCCCAAAAGTGAGCAAATATTAGTCACCTATTTCCTGGCTGATACAGGAAGCTGTGTGGGTGGACAGGTGGAGGCAGGTTAAACTGTAGCTCTGACTATATTTTCAATATTCTCTTTCTGCTAACTAAAGTTTTCTTTCTAATCCCTTGAACAGATCAACTGCATGGAGATAGGGGTAGAAGCATTATCCAAGCATTTACTCCATGACTCAGTGTTAACATTCATAATGATAATAATAATGATAATAATGATTAACATTAATAATGATAACAATAATGAGAGATAAATATCCCAATCATAATAGACAACTTTTTTTTGCAGGGGATAGTACACATTTCACATGGATGAAACCTGTGTATAGGCCTACATGATTTCATTGTATTTCTCATGCTTCACATAATTGGATAAAGGCACCAAAAACTGAAAAGGCATTTTCCTTCCCTCACTTTCAAAATGAAAACTACAGCTGTGCTTGTTTTAGCAAACAATATTAAGGCCAGTGTAGTTTAGAGGTGCAGTGTCCAGCTAGGAAATGGATCATCTTTGAATAAGAAGGAAGTCAGACCATATCATCCTTCACTCCTGATGCATCTCTCCTAAAATCCTAGCCTATTGTTATCATTCTGTCACATTAGGTCTGTCTTGCCCTCCAGTTGCTGTTCTGTTCTCCAACAAAGTTATTTTTAACAAATCCAGTTCTGTGGTGTGGATTCTCTTAGTCAAATTCTCTTCTATACGTAAAATTTTTTGTCCTTTCCCTGCAACTTCTGTCTTTGTGTCATATTGTAATGCTGTAACATTTAATTAACATAGCTTGAACAAAAATTTAATGAACTTCTATCATAGAGTGGTTTGGGTTTGGAGAGACCTTAAACATCATCTAGTTCCAACCTCCTGCCATGGATAGAGATAACTTCCCTAGACTGGGTTTCTCAAAGCCCAGTCTAGTCCTGGCTAGCCTCAAATTCTTCCAGGCATGGGGTATCCACAGTTTCTTTGGGAAACTTGTTCCAGTGTCTCAACATCCTTACACTAAAGAATTTCTTCCTAATGTCTGAAAGGAATCTACCCTCTTTCAGTTTAGAGCCATTCCCCCTTGTTCTAACACTACATGCCCTTGTATAAAGTCCCTCTACAGCTTTTTTACAAGCCCCCTTTATGTACTGAAAGGCTGCTATAAGTGGAGCCTTCTCTTCTACAGGATGAACAACCCCACCTTTCTTGTCTTGTCTTCATGGGAGAGATACTTCAGCCCTTGGAGTACTTTCATGGCCTGCCTCTGGAGCCACTCCAGCAGTTTCACATCCTTCTTATGTTGGGGACCCCACATCTGGATGCCAAACTCCAGGTGTGGTCTCACCAGAGCAGAGTAGAGGNACAGCTTTTTTACAAGCCCCCTTTATGTACTGAAAGGCTGCTATAAGTGGAGCCTTCTCTTCTACAGGATGAACAACCCCACCTTTCTTGTCTTGTCTTCATGGGAGAGATACTTCAGCCCTTGGAGTACTTTCATGGCCTGCCTCTGGAGCCACTCCAGCAGTTTCACATCCTTCTTATGTTGGGGACCCCACATCTGGATGCCAAACTCCAGGTGTGGTCTCACCAGAGCAGAGTAGAGGGGGATCATGTCCTCCCTTTCCCTGCTAGCCACACTGCTTTTGATGTGGCCCAGGACACCACTGGCTTTCTGGGCTGCCAGTGCACATTGACAAGTCGCATCCTGCTTTTTGTCAACCAATATCCCCAAGACCTTTTCCTCAGGATTCCTCCCAAATCATTCTTCAACCATCCTATATTCATTAGTGGGATTAATCTGAGCCATATGCAGGACCTTGCGCTCTGCTTTGTTGAGCTTAATGAGCACTGGCTCAGCTCTTAAACCTGTCAAGGTCCCGCTGGATGGCATTATCCCTACCCTCCAGTGTGTTGACTGCACCACATAGCCTGGTGTGGTTGGCACACCTGCTGAGGGTGCACTCAATCCCACTGTCCACATCACTGTGAGAGCTGTTAAACAGCATTGGTCTCAGTGCCAGCCCCTGAAAAACACTATTTATCCTATGTTCTGGAAGTATTCAGTGTGAATTTCTCACTATTTTAGGGGAGTTCAGACTGTGTCAGTTCATCCTTCCTAAATTATCCGACCCAATGGCAAAAATTAGTCTTGGGTTTATGCTCTTGCTTCAAACATGAGATGTCAGGACTATAAAGATATGTTAATTAACCTAATACACACTCCTTAAGTGAAGACAACAGAAACAGAGGATTATTTGCTTTATGGGAGTGTATAGTTTCACAGAACTAGTCTGACATGTCCCCCCCAACATTGTCTTGGAAAGATTTTTAGGGTGCTTGTATGTGAGATGTGCTACACTTTAATTTGTATTTACTAGAATCAAGTGTTATCAAATACTCCTTGGAGGACATTTGTTATAGTGGTTCTGTAGAACCCTTCTGTGTTTGCATCAGCCTCTTTCTTTAGGCCACCTGACAAAATCCTTACATAAACTACACTCAGAATCAGTGTAAGACTTTAGTATATCTTTAGATGTCCTTTCTAGCTTCAGCCTTTGGTTGAGACCTCCTATTGCACATCAGATCTGAGAAACAGACCTGTCTTGCTTTACAGTTTATAAACTGGTGGTGAGACAAAAACCGTAACTGGCTAAAGTCACTATCTTCTATTTAAAAATGAATGGCAAGATGGTGAAGCTGCAGATTTCTTAGGGCTGCACTCTTAGGGAGTAAATTGTACATAAATCACATGAGAGTTCTTAGGCTATACCTCTTTGCTTTTATAAATGTAGTTGATGTTACATAAATGAACTCACCAATTTATGCCAAATCAATGTGTTGAAACAATTCCAGTGTTGCCAATTCTTGACATATTACCAGATGACAATGCTTTCTTCACAAGGACACTCACTATTAAAAACCCAAAAGGATAGGGTAACAGAGAAATCCTAAAAATCCTAATTTTTTTATTGTATTATAAATTATAAATACCTGTATGAAAATATATAGACTGCCTTAAGTTAATCAGTTGTTCATAACTTAAATTATTTACCATTCATTAGGAGCTGGGATGGGGAGAAAAGCACGTAAAAGATGGCTCTTGATTATTCTCCTTTTATATATAGTGCAGTTCTCATCAGTAATGAATACATTAACCAAACATATGACACCCTGATTACTCTCTGAAGAATTCTGACACCATAATTCATGAATCCCTCTGTGGGGAAAGTATACACTCAATCACCAACCAGCCTTTTTGTTTGTGCCTTACTTTGGTTTTGTTGTAGGTACATCTTGGCTGGTATTAACTTGTGCATTTTTTTAAAAAATATGGCACAACTGTGATTGCATTTCATGTGGTTTAACATGTTTAGAGAATTATTTTAAGAAGTTTTACCATTGTAATTAAGTGCAGACATTTATAAATGTTTTGTGTCTGAAAGTTGTGTTTGGCTGATGCAAAGTCTGAAGTTAAATCAGCCTGCCTATGTCATAGTAAAAAATAAAATTTCATATTTATAGTATTCTACTTTTTTTGTAGCGTCTTATCACTCAGTGATAGGGAGTATGTTCTCATTGATACCTGAAGTAACTATAGCTGCTGTAGCCCGCCTCTTCCTGAAGAGTCATGAAATGAGCTGTTGCTCATTGAGCTGAGCATGAAAATTCAGCCTCTCTGTAGGACAAACCTCACTGTAAGTTACTCAGTCATTCTCACTGGCACGGCTGCCTCAGCTCTTCTGTCTGCATGGCTCAGAGAAGAGCCATGGGTTGGCTCTCATTTCTGGCTGTTAGCCTTATGGAAAGTTGAGGAGAAATCCATGGCCTTGAAGGTGTCTCTTATGTACAGCAGAGGCCAGCAGCAGTTTTGCCTTAACTGGCACAGTGAAACATGAGGAACAGTCTAGTGGATGTAGAAATAGTGACAACGGAGGTCACTCCTAGAAAGTTTTGTGATTTTCTGCCATGTGGTGGCTGGAGGATTTTTTGTTGTCTTTAGAAATGGAAGTAGGTTTTACAACCAGTTCAAGAATTGTTTCTGTTCCTTCTCTGGAGGCCCTTGAGTACCACACTATTGGGAAACCCATAGGAAATCCACAAAAATTCTGATGAATTTTTGTGTAGACATTGTTCCAGGAGCACCCCTACCCATAAGAGAGATGTCCTGTATGTCTCTGCTTATTAGATGAGAAAAAGGTGAAGATCACAGGTCTGAGAGGCCAGAGGAATGTGGGGGACAGGATAGGGTATGTGATAGTTCCTAAATTTGCCTTTGTAAAGTTCATAATTTTGTAATAAGCAGAGATATCCCCAAAGCAAACAGCAATTCTGAGTCAAAACTCAATGAGTTTGTGGGATGTTTTGTTTGGGGTATTTTAAAAGAAAAAGAAAAGAAAGTTGTGCCTTAGATCATTGAAGGCATTTTCAGTAGTGGATAGATCACAGAATAACAAAATGGGTAAACTTGGAAAAGAGGACAGTGGGTCATCTGGTCCAATGATGATTATTTTTCTTTGAATAGTAGGGAGTAGGGGAAAAATCTGTCAGGAAGCCTCTGGGATTGATTGGAGTTTTCATTGAAAAGGCAGAGAAAACACTTTCACATCATTTTTTAAATTTTTATTTTTATTTTTTATTTTATTTTTTTTCCTCTCTGTCTTCTTTTTGAATTTTTATTCTTTGCTGAATGTACTGGGAACTTGCCATGTTCTGGGTCAGGAAAAAGACCACAGCCAGTTTATTATTATTTTTCCTTTTAATGAAGCTGATTTCTTTTCCCAGCATGTGCACTTTGCAGTCCATTGGTTTGGACAGGAAAATCTGTCCTTGTTAAAAAAAAATACTGAATAAAACAGAGCTGTTAGCCCATATCCAAAAATATTCTATGTTTTTGTTTTGGGTTCTGCTGGAAACACTACATTAACTTTGCCTCAGGACACTAATTAACAAACTGGCCATTAATTGCTGGTAATAAGGAACTTGTCAGCAGTCATTGTTCCCTTAAACTGCCTAAATTCAAGAGGACAAGTTTGGAAGAAAGTACCCCTCTGAAAGATCCCTGTCTTTTCTCTCAAACAAGAGAAACTCTCAATAAGTGAATGAAAAAAACCTTGGGACCTCAGATAATGTTATTTTCTGAAGAAATAGTGATTTGTCCAGAAATGGCTAGTAATGTGATGCTAGAATAAATTATTTCCTTGATAATGGTTTTTGCCTTTGACTGGAAACAAGCTTCACTAAAAATAGTCATGATAGAAAGTGATTCCATTCCCAAGGATTGAAGTATTGAAGGATTGAAGTATATGTATGTATTTCTTGCCTGTCTTCAACTCTCTTGTTTGTATAAATAATGAAATGGTGACAGATAAGTGTGGTGACATTACAGACAGTAATAACAGTTGCAGCCATTTACTCTAGAGGTGAAAATTTGGCCTGAAATTGGAACAGGTATCTTAGGTCCCCGGGCATTTGGAAAGGGGATGTAGTGCTCAGAGTTAGGGGTGAAAAAGCATTACACCATACACAATTAATCATAATCTTAAGGCAATTCATAGGCAGCTTCTGACTTCTTGTATTCCAGAGGATACAATCTTCTGACTTCATTGTATTCCAGAGGATACAATGCTTCTATTTTCATAGTTTCTGATTTTCAAAGAAGATGTGAAAAAGGATATAAAACCAGATAAAATTCTCCTTCACAGAAATTAGCAGTGGGCTCTTATATTGTGTAAGTTATGAGAAGATGTGTAAAAAAGACCTCAGACCCACAAACAAACAAACAAAAATAATCCCCAAAAACAATGCCCCCCCCCAAAAAAAAACCCGAAACCAAACCAAAACAAAAAAAAAAACCCAGATATTTTTATTTAGAACATAAATCCAGAACTCTTGATAGCGAGAGTTTATTGCTCTGCTAATGTTTGGCTTTTCTTTTCTGAGTTAAGGAGACCAGTTTCTCTGTTGATGAAACATGACAAAAGTGATAATTTCTTATTATCCTCCAGCATATAACCTTTTTATTTCTTCCCATAACTTTTAAAATAACCTTTTAAATATCTGGAGTTCAAGGAATTTTACCTTGAAATTACTGTGAGAAGGGGTAGATTTCGGTTATTTACTATAGTATCTTTGTCTTTATTTTAACATCTCATGTTATTGTGGGAATGTTGAGATCACTTAGATATACATTGGTGTTTGGATTATAAAACTTGTGAAATAAATTTTGATGATTGCAAAATGGATCAATGGAGGAATAAAACTTGCTAACATTTGAAATTTAAATGTATTAATGCATAGAGGAGTGTTATTTCATATTCAAACTGAAAAAGTTTTTTTAAGAGCCACAGATCTTAATTCAAGAAAATAAATAACAAAATTAGATGCCATCCCTCTCTACTTCCTTCTATCTTCAATTGCCTTGCAAAACTTGGGGAAAAGAACTTGAATTTCTGGCAAGAAAAGAAAACATATGAATGCACATATCTTTGCCCCAAATCACTGTTAGTTTACTTATGCTTTTAGTTTATGTATATTTTTTCAAGATATTTTGATATTATGGAGAGGTTTGGGGGTTGGGAGCTTGAATAGATTTTTGATTAATTTCTGAATATTTTTTCATTTTTACCTTTATTAAAGATGTACAGTGGAAAGAAGTGTAGAAAAACAAAGTTTTCCCAAACCCAGACATTTGTAAAAGAAAATACAAACAACAGGAAATAGAAATTTAAAGAGACTCCAAACTGAGAAAGATTTAGTGACCTTATGGTGCCAAAATCAAGATCTATTAAACCGAACAGACTTTCTTTTTAAAAGGGCTGAGTGTTCATCCCTATTAAGCTTGATTTGCTTAAATGAGTGTGGTTGGTTGATCTTGACTGGTTGCCAGATCCTCACCAAAATCTCTCACTGCTCCTCAAATGGTCAGGGGAGACAAAATATAATGAAAGTCATGAGTCTTATCAGGAGACAACATAAAAACAGGGAAAACCAGAGTTGACTGGGGCAAATTAATGACATTTATTCAATTTATTTCCAATCAAAATCATAGTAAGATAATGAAAAATAAACTCAAATCTTAAAATCACTTCCCCCTATCCCTCCCTTATTTCTGGGCTCAGCCTCACTCCTAATTTCACTACCTCTTTTTTACCAGTAGCACAGGGAGATGGGGAATTGGGGTCACATTCAGTTCATCACACCTTGTCACTCTTCCATTCTCACTCATTTACCCTGCTCCAGCACGGGATTCCTCTCAAAGGAGACAGTCCTTCATGAACTTCTCCAAGGTGAGTCCATCCCACAGGCTACTACTTTTCCCAAACTGTTCCAGCATGGGTCCTTTCCGTGGGGTCATAGTCAGCAAATCTGCCAGCAAATCTGCTGCAACATGGGCTCTTTCTTCATGAGTCCACAGGTCCTGCCAACAAACCTACTTCAGTACAGGCTTCTCACAGGGTCACAACCTCTCTCAGTCATCCACCTGCTCCAATATGAGGTCCTCCAGAGGCTACAGGTGGATATCTACTCCTCTGTGATCCTCCATGGGCTGCAGGGACACAGCTGCTTCTTTCATCATGAAAGCAAAATGAAACAATCTTTATTTTAAATAAAGGATTCTGCTCTACCTCAGGTGAAAAGAAAAAAAGTTATTTTTAAAGGAAATTAATAACATACTCAAAAGTTCTTGTTCCATTCTAAGAATATTGTGCAGAGTAGGTATAACCTGCTCATCAGCTCTATTACAGTGCCAAACTGTAAGGCTCTTTTCAAGTTTATAATTCCATAATTAATTAACTAAATATTTTACATTGGCTTTGCTTTTGGAATCATAATATGAGTTTTCACAGTCCTTTATTCTCCTCAGTGTCATCTAACCTGAACTTTCACTACTCATGAGAAAAGATTAGGGAGTTGTGTTTAGCTCTCTCTTCAGCAAAACCCATTAAAATACAAAGCTTGAGCTTGTTTTAGTATGAATATTCACTTGCTTTCCCCTGTGCTAAATGTAATAAACCTGAAAACAGGTGCACTGGGTCACTTGGCATATCTTCTGCTTGCTCTCAGAAAGTCCTTAGAAAAGATGCATTGCATGATGGTGCACTATCTCCTATCCAACCAAGTGGCTTGAGTTTTCTAATATCCTGATAAAATTGTCAGCAGGTAGAATTCTAGCTCTTCAGAGCAAGCAACATTTTACTTCCCCTTGCAAAGCCAATTTCTTAGCTTTGCCCATGAATAAGACTAAAGTGAAGGATGCAATATGAAGTTGGCATAAATCCATCAGAACCTCTGTCCTTATTCTATTGTGCTATGAAAATCTCAACCTCCACTGACATGGACAGCAAAATTGCCGGGTAAATTATGTCCTGTGTTTGCAACAACCATTCTTTGAAATTTTCAGCTAAAGCAGTTTGCAAATACAGCAAATTCTGCAAATTCTGCAAATTTTGCATATACAGCAAAATTTTGTCATACATCCAGGCTTATAGTCTCACTTTAGAAAAACAAGGTTTAAGGAATAACAAAATTTCTGTTAACTCATGTCATTACTTAGATTCCATTGGTAAGGCCTCAGCAGTCCACAGGACAGGTTAAAACATATTTCCACTGAAAATGACAGGTTTAAATTTTTATTTACTAGTAAAAATAAAAGTGTCTTGCTTTCTGGTAATTAATTAATTTGATATATTGAGACATTACCTATAAATGGTATCCTACAATAATTATGTCTGTTGCCCTGTTCTTCTAAAGTTCTTCTAAGCCTTCTGATATTTACATTTTTGTAATGGAGTTTCTCATGCACTTTCATGTAAATAATGATTGTTTTGCATTCTTTTCTGGAGGAGGAGAGAGCTGATGGACTGTTGGTTTGACCAGTGTGGTTGGAGAGGTGGCAATTTCATCCTCCAATCCATGGTCACTTTTGGAATTCTATAAATAAATGTTCTCTTTTTGCCTTGGACATCTCAGCGTGTGAGTGTCGTTCATCGTGTGTCGCATAGTGACAATGCCATTGGAGTAATATCACTCGGTGTGGTACTGTTTATGCATTTCTGTTACGGGCAGCTGATATTTTACCTTTAAATTAACATTAAAAAACCTAAAAATGGAAAATGAAAAAATAGAACAAAATAATTGCCATAACAAGAAGAAATTCTGAGGATCTACTGTC
Source organism: Urocynchramus pylzowi (assembly GCA_013397555.1). NCBI lineage: Eukaryota > Metazoa > Chordata > Aves > Passeriformes > Fringillidae > Urocynchramus > Urocynchramus pylzowi. Next base: position 1,145,566 of record VZRH01002379.1, read on the forward strand.
TCTAATTTTAATGGAGACAAATATGAACTCTTTGGAATAATGACAGAATGTGTCAATGTATCAATGTATCAATTTTTAAGATATTGTGATCTTTCACTGACAAAGAAGTGGTTTGAAAAATTAGTTTTTCTATTAGGTAGAGACCATGTTCTGGCAGGGCAAAGTGGTATTCCAGAAGATGATTGTAATATTTGGACATGGAAGTAGAGACAACTCAATTAGAATAGAAAAGATTGTTTAACTGTGTAGAAAATGCTTAACTGCCTCTGGAGTAATGGCTTGTTAAAACCTCTGGTTTTTTTCAGAAATGTGCTGGGCTTTGGAACAGTATTTAGGAATCATTTGATGTCCAGAAAAGACATGCTAGTTAGAAAACCTAAGGAAACTCAAAGGGATTACTACATTGAAAAGCAGGTTGGAGGCTTACATGATTATCCTTCTAGTATTTACCTTGTAGAACAAACTTTTAATAGGCTTTTATTACGTCTAACAGAGAATCACATAATGAGAGCCAAATGGTAGAAAATATCCTCAGACCAGAAATGTGAACAACTCTTAGTAGAGAGGGTAAGCAACACTGGACAGCAATGTTTAAAGGCAATTAAGATTTTTGATGGAAAGTAGCAACAGGCTTTCTCCACACTGTGTATGTTTTACCTTATAGTATTTATTTTGGCTTTGGACTTCAAAATGTCAGTATCAATGACAGAAAAAATCTCCCCTTCTTTCCCTTTTAAAGGTGTATGGAGCAGTGGTGTCACCTTGAAAAAATCTTGATTCTAAAAGAATCTATGAAAATTTCTGAATTTTGCCATTAAAAACAAAGTAAACATCACAATGCATTTCTACACTGAATGTGCTGGTTACATAAGAGCCAAAAAACCCTCCAGCTCTGAAATACTCTGAAACTGTGATGACGGGGAAAATGCTTACAGTTAAACCAAATGGATTGATTTGGTAGAAACTGAATCACACAGACTTGGATGTCCCTCTGCAACCCTTCAACATTGTTTGATTATTTTGCTAATTCTAGAATGCTGCATCCATTCTCAGAAGATGACTATTAAGCATCAATACAAATTTGTTTTCCTACCTGCTGGGCATTTATTTTCCCAGCCTACTCATTTTCAGAACTGTTAACACCTTTTGATCATTATCTGTTTTCAGCTACTGTTGCCCAAGAAGCCATAAATGAGAGTCTTCCAGCAGTGTCACAGAATCACAGAATCACAGAATCACAAGGTTGGAAGAGACGTTCAAGATCATCGAGTCCAATCCATTCCCTAACACCTCAACTAAACCACAGCACTGAGTGCCACAGTCTTTTATTAAACACATCCAGGGATGGTGACTCCACCACTTCCCTGGGCAGACCATTCCAACTCTTTATCACCCTTTGCATGAAAAATTTTTTCCTAATATCTAACCTGTATTTCCCTTGATGCAGCTTGAGACTGTGACCTCTCGTTCTGTCAGTTGCTGCCTGTCCATTACAGAGGATTAAATTTATAGGGAAAGATCCACTGTAACTTGTCACCGCCACCCCTTTTGAAGCCTTTGTCAGCATCCAGCTGCAGTCAAGCAAGCTTAGCTTTTCCTGGTGTGCTGAAGTTTGCTGAGGCAGACCCTGGTGAAGGTTCAGACTTGCTCCAAATCCATACTCAGAATCTTTTCCCCCACCTTTTTCAGAGGCCTCTTGTGAAAGAAGAGCCCTGGCTTTCCCCAAGGTGGGGCTAAATGTCTTCAGACACAAGGCACACTTTCTTTCAAGGCAGACATGATTGTGACATGGGATTATGCTCAGAAAAGACCCTTTAGAGACCCATTCAACACAGCCTTCTAATTATGCAATGATACGGATTTGTTAACTGCTCTTTGAACACAATTTTGAAGCAACTAAATGTATACTTAGGGCTAGTTTCCTCTACAGCATATTTTCTAAATTTGAGTCCTCCTCTTGTGTGTCCAGACCCCCCTGTTACTAAAGCTGAGTCTAGGATCAAGCGTTATTTTTATCTTGTCAATATCTTGATACTAACATAAAATTTTCATTTCCATGTAAAGATCTATAACAGCAACTTGAATCCTAGAAGGAAGGATTCTACCTGCCAGAGATCATATAAATCACATCAAGAGATTGTATTAAATGGTATGTTTCTCATGAGTGATATATACTTTACAGAGTAGATGCTGCATGGTGTTTAAAGTGCCCAGTGTGTGGTGATGCTTATTTTCCCCATTCAACACACATCCAATATTGATTTGAGGAGATATCTTGCAGGCTGCTAAAAGTTCAGCAATACTGAGAAGCTCTGTCTCTTCCTTGCATTCTGCTTTATGCTTATCAAAGGCACTTTCAAGCCAGCAGTCTAGCCGGCAGAACTAGCAAAAGATACATATGCATCCAACAGCTTGTTCCTGGAAGATTGCAGCCTGGGATTTTTCAGGCATGGAGCCTCCTGCCCTGGTAGACTGGCATGTGCATTAGCAGCAGACCAAGAACGCTTAAGAACACTGAGAACACTTCAGGGGGTGAGCTAAAGCAAACACACGACTATTTCAGTGCAGATGTTCTTAACTTTTATGTACCATGGCTGTGTTCACAAGATTAATGTCCCTAGAAGAGATTCACACAGTAGATTCAGATATCTAGCTGAATTTAGAGGTTGAAAGCTGATCTAAAGCATGCCAAGTTATTATGTCCTTATCTGGATTTCTTGCTGTCAGGTTAAGGCCAGAGAAAGTCCATGTGAGAAACATTTCACTAGAGGTGAGTACTGGAAGGAAAACTAGGTATGTTACAAAAGTGAATTAATTAATGTGAAGCTTGTAATGATGATACCATTCCAAGATGAAGGTGGGAGGAGGATTTCACCAAGCAGGAAAGAAACAAATAGTAGACTTGGCCAGTGGTCAAGTGCTCTGTACAATCTAATGCTGACTCTTAACAAGGCTTCTTCTTTAGACTGAGAAATACTAGAAACACTAACCCCAGCAACACATTGGGGATGCAAGCTATGCAGGCCACTCTGTCCTATAGGTATCTACCTGAGGACAGTGAGGATGCTGATGCCAGACTTCATCAGGCATGGCTGTATTTTTTGCAGATTTCCATCAGAAATTAGTTGCTAGAGCTGAGGTCAGTAAGTGAGATGTCAATCAGGTAAGTACACCCTCACACCAATCAGTTAGTTTAGCTAAGAGCCAACTGCCCTTTTACTCCAGCACTCCCTTTCAGATTGAAAAGCAGCACTACTTTTTTTTTATTTTTTCTTTTTTTCTTTTTCAAACAGGAATAGTCTCTTTAGAAGAAACTGTTGCAGCCTTACCAATGTGGCCATTCTGTTTCCATGGTTCAGGGCAGTTCCTGGAGGAACAAGTTCTTATAGTAGGCTTGGGATAGCAAAAGTTGAAAGAATAAAACAACTCATGCACTGGCTCCTTCTCAGCCATATGTTTGATGCAGTTTGTTATATTTTCCACTATGTTTAATCTGTGTTTTCAAGAGAGAATAGGAAGAAGGTGATTCTATTGATTTTCTTTTTACACATGACTGATAAACAGTTTAGCCATTTACCTCTGCTCAGTAAAATTATTAATTATTTGATTATTGTAATAAAAAGGGTAAACAAATAAGTAAAGATAATTGAAATTCACACAATTTTTGTGTTTAAAAATGCAGTTCTAATTTAGCTCTGTTTCAAATCACTGAACAACTGTATGTCATTTGAAGATTTTATAGACCTGACTTTATAAAAAAACATAGAAAGATCAAAGCCAAATAGTTACAAAATTTTCTCAGGAAACCAAGGAAGGATGTTCTGTTGGTACAGTTTGAAATATTGAAAAATAAGCATTAAGTTTTAGGGTCAGAAGAAAGAAATCTCAGGGAGAAAATATTATATGCAGTCAATACAAAGAAGCCTTTCAAGAAAATAGCCTTTATAAAAACAAATGAGAACAAGAGGTGAACAGCTTTATAGGGCTGAATTCAGCAAAGAGGGATTACACAATGACAAAGAACAACGATAACTGCACTGCAGAAACCAGAGACATTTCATTTCAGTTCTGGTAAAACAAAAGTTCAGGTAACAGCTCAGTCTCTATATGAACTTGAAAACCTGGGCAAGAATTCTCATGGCAGAAGATTCAGTCACGATGGGGACAGTGCTTCCTGCCTGTGACCCTGCATGAGGCATTGTTGTGGTGGGTTGACCCTGGCTGGACACCAGGTGCCCACCAAAGACACTTTATCACTCCCCTCATCAGCTGGACAGGGGAACAAAAATATAGCAAAAGGATTGTGGCTGGAGATGAAGACATGGAGAGAGATTACTCACCAGTTACCATCATGGGTGAAACAGACTTGGCTTGGGGAAATAATTTTAGTTTATTACCACTTGAATTCTTCCCCAAAAATGGAGAATCTTTCAGCAACTTCTCACAGAAGCTATCCTTGTAGGCCCTCATTATTAAACCCTTTCCACACAAATGCAATACAATTGTGGACCCTCTTACATTAGACACTGAGGTCATGAGATATATGTTGGAAAATGGGAAGAGAATTATTGATGATTTCTGCTGCATTTACAAGCGTGTTTTCTTAGTTAAAGCATACCGACCAAGATATATGTAGCAACACAGCAGTGTAGGAATATTCTGGGGAGAAATCAGCTGTAATATTTAACAGTATGCACCTCTGTGAGGATATATATCTCTCTGCCACTTCAAATTTTACTGTGTATCTCATTTGAAAGTGAAATCATGAGCAGAGACTGACATTAAAGGTACAAACTGTAGTGCTGGGAGCTGAGGGTACCCTGTTAAGGCTGGACCCACAACAGCAGGCTCAGGCTGAAGGGTGCCAGCAAGGCTTGGCCTGTCAGCCACAAGGCTTTACTTCAAACATAAGGAAAGGGCAGCTCAGACCAGAGAGCAAAAGTAGCCTGTTTTCCTTCAGATCACCCATCAATCCCTGGGGATGATTCCATAGAGAAGAATGGGTAAGACTCCTTTAAGACAGAAATGCCCTATGCACGTTTTTCAGTGTCTCTTTCCAAAGCCAGCCCACCATACCTCCTGGACTGAAGAGTTACTGAAATTTCTATCTTATTGCAATTCTCTGTGCCTAGTTTCAATGCAGAGCAAGGACCAGCTGATTTACTGTTTTCCTGAAGAACCCATGCACTTTGCTACTTTGCCAAAAAGAATTTAAGCTCCCTTACTGAGCAGACAGCCAAAGCACTGGGAACTATGAGTCAAAATGCACAGCAGCTGTAGGGATCTGAACAAGGTGGGAGAAGGCCTCTGCTGGAGGGAGATTGGACATTGTGGGACAAACTACCAGGGAAGGAGTCAGTTTCTGAAGATAGCAGAAACTCTAAAGAAGCTGATAGCCAAGGCAGCAGAAAAATCAGAGAAAAATTTTTAGCACGACTTAAAGGCAGAGATTGTAGGGAGAGAATTTTTCAGGGAAAAAGCATGGAGATCTTAGAATTCAGCAGCATGAGGGGCAAAGGATTGGTCTCCCTTCTCCATTAAGAAACAGTCCATCAGCAGAGGTAACTAAGGTTCAAGACCTCTGGCAGTGCTGGTGATTGATCACCTCAGGACCCAGTGAATTGCAACAGCTCAGCCTAGAGAAGACCTTATATTTATGACATATCAGCTCATCTGACTTGCTTTTATTGAAGCAGAGAGCACTTGACTGAATAGTCATGCCAGGAGGTCCCCAAGTCAGTAGCCCCAGCAAATAGTGCAGATAAACATCTGGGAACAAGGCAGGGCTGGCAGTGTCTTCATTTGGCTCTGCTGCAGTAAGGTCAGGATGTGTCACCATAACCTCAATAGCCACTCAGGTCAAAATTGCCTTCGGAGATGCTTTGTTATTTTGTGCTAAATTGTGAGAAAGCAGAATTACAGGTTTTCCTCCTTTACTTGATCCTTGAGAAAGAAGAGGACTCTTCACCATTTTTCTATGATTACAATGTTCAAAAATAAGCTTCACTTCCCTTTATTAAGAAGATCCAGCATAAATTATTGAAAATCTTCCGGCAGTTTTTCTAAATGAGCCTGCAGTTTGCTGAATGACCATCATTATCATCACCTGCTAGAAGCTTCCACCTCCCTTTCGATGAAAGTTTGTCCTCCCTGGTTACTCTTCTCCATGGTGGGGAAGGTGATGACCTCTGCATGTGAATGTTGTGCTCCCTCTGTCACACTCAGGTCTCTGCATTGATACTGTGGAGGCACCCAGGAAATTTTTCCTTTCCTCAGCTTTCTGGATGTGTCATGTTTTTGTTTGGTGGCCACACTTACCGTGTCCCTACCATTTTGGCTTCGCTTTTCTTTTGATGTGTGTGCATTTCCCCCTGCAGCTTCAACTTATTCTGTTCACATCCCTTTCAGGATTATGTGGTGCTGAAACTGCGATGACTCAGAGAGTCACTCTGGGCAGCTGGAATTGCAGCAGAGCAGAGCACTATGCGGGGGAGGACAGGGGGCTTAGGCAAGGCGTGATGCTGAGCCCTGAGGTTGGGAGGCTGCCTGGCAGCTTTACAGGCCACCAGGGCAGCTCTGGGACTTCTGTCTGTGTTTCTTTTGATTCTGTCTGAGCAGTTTCTCCTAGTCAATTTTTTTTAAACTTCCTTCTGCAGTCATCAGAGAAAAAAGATTGAGGGTTTTTTTTCATTTAAAAAAGAAAAAGTACAAGAAGAGATAGATTTAGGCATATTTTCACCAAATTACATAATTCCTCAAAGAAGGCTCTAGGAAATTGTTATCTGTAATGATGAAATAATAGGAACAGAAAGACTTATGGTGAGCTGATTGTGAACTCTTTGTTGGTTAGAGTGGCACCCTATAGATTTCAGACTGGGAGGAACTTTACCCTCCCAGAGGGAAGCAAGGGGAGTTCCAAAGAAGTTTTTATTTTTTGCTACTTGCTGCAAGTTATACTTGATGATACTCAGAAGGAACTGTACTGATTGGTGGCCAAACAAAGGTTCAGATACATAAAGCTAATATAATATGGTTCAGATATATAAAGATTCTGAAAATAAACTATCATTCTCATCTCCCATGGCTTTATCAATGTAAAAAGACCTTCAATATACGAAAAAGTTTGATTTTCAAACTTGTATGACTTGTAGTTTTGGTCATAGCACTGTAATACTTCTTTATCTAGGTTTGTTTTAATAATGTCTGAAGCAGGTACACTGAAAATGCATCTCTTCTGTAGGAATAAGGCTGTTTGACCCTTTTATTGCAAAACTTCTGTTGGTCTCAGATTTATGGATCAGTGTTGTTTTCTTGTGTGGGATTTACTTGCAGTCAGGCTACTTGTCTGAACTTCTTTTCCTATCAGTGGAAGGTAATACAATTTGCTCAAGTATGAGTCATCTCATCATTCAGCAGATTTCTAAGACAGGTCAGATGAATCATTTTCTTGGTACCCACTTCGATCTACTGACAATAAAGGGAATCTAACAGAGCAGCTCTGATACATCCCATACATGTTGTGAGTGTCTAAAGCTACTTGAGATGAAACCCACTTCCAGTGTTTGTGGAAAATATACACAATCTGTCAACACGAATTGGCTTCTGGGTGAAATGGAAGCTATGGGTACATAACCTTCCAGCAGAGGTCTGTCCTTCAGTAATAGAGTCCATGTAATCATATTGCCTACAGTTGTGACTTTTGTTTCTTCAATAGTTTTGTTGTGTACCAACCAATGTCCTGTGCAGAAAGGCTTCCTGCTATGTTTCAGAGCAAATAAAACAGAGTATTTAGCCTGAGGAATTTCATTAAGTGTGCGGCACTTTTCCAGCAAAACCTCTCATGTCTTTTTTTTTTTTTTTAATTGGAAAAATTCTGGCCTGTTTTATTTGGGGCATTTGCTAACTTGTAGGAGCAGTAGCAGTAACATCTGCCTCAGATGTCTGACATTACTTTGAATAGCTGAACTTGGGGCACCTGTATGGTACTTAATCAATGCAAAAAATTATGTTGTGGGCTTAATTAAGCAGTAACAGACCATTCAGTAATGTTAATGCATACACACAGAGTCAAAAAGAGTAATTAATCTGACCTGCAGCTTCCTCCATCATTTATTATTAAACATTTGAGAATTCAGAAAAATGCATAATGGGCTAATCAGATACAGCCCTTTAAAATTAAAATATGGACTACGTGAACTCAAGACCAAAACTGTAAGACTTGGACCATTGCTAGCAATCAAGACATCCTATTACCAATTCTATTCACAATTATAATTTTACAGTCAGAATTGTTGCATTTTTTCCCACATTATAATTTGTAATACTTTTCTTGGATTTGTTCTGCACTTAGACCTTCCTTAAGAAAATGGGAATATATTCATTTGGCTTGCATAACCCAAAGGTAATCATGAGAGAATTTGGAAGATGGCCTTCCATGGGCTATCTCAAGTTGGAAGTGATCTCAGACAGGCATCTGCTCTAACATCCCACTCAGAGTTAATAGTGAATTCAGCATTTAGACCAGGTTGCTCAGGGCTTTGTTGGGTCAGGTGTTTAAAGCCTCCATGGCAAAAACTCCACAACTTCCTGGGCAGCCTGTCCCAGGGCTTTGCTGTCCTCACAGAGATCCTTGGACAATTTGTTCCAGTTGGAACTTATCCTCTTTTAGTCTGGGGCTGTTGTTTCTAATTAATCTACCATGCCCAACATAAGAGGAATTTGCATTCTTGCCAACTTCCCTGTGGATATGGGCAGACTGCTGTAAGGTGTTCCCAAAGCCATCTTGTCTGTAGGTTGAACAACCTCTCTCTTGCAGCTTCTGCTCACAGGGAAGGTATGCCAGCCCTGACCATTCTGTTGGCCTTCACTCAACTCACTCCAGTTTAGAAAGGTCTTACACTGGGAACCAAAACTGGGAGTATTGAAAATGAGATCTAATGAATATCAGATAAAGGTGAGTAATCATTTTCCTTTGTCAATTGGCTGCAATTTTGTTAACAAAGCCCAGGAAGCCAGGATACTACTGACACATGCTTAGACAAGCATATATTGATGTAGTACCAGACTATTCTGCTACACCTCAAGGATCTGCAGGCAAACACTGGTTCTGAGCCAAAAACAGCATCTTTGTCTAGACAATCTTGGACTTTTCTGTGACAAAATATGTCAAACCTACCTGGCTGTCTGACTTCAACCCAAATAAATCAGATGGCCTCACAGCAAGCAAATCTACTGTATAGCACATGTGCCAAGTTTCTGTTTACAATGCAAGTATAAAATTACTTTGATCCTTCCCCTTTTTATTTGGCTAAAGGGTATTTAAGAAAATCTTTCCTAAATAAAAAAAATGCTTTTCCACAGAGTTATCCCTTATTGATGGAAACTGGCTAGGAAACTGTTTAAAAGAAGAAACCCAGAAAATACTGGATGAGCCCTAATGACCTTAACAGGCAACCTGACCCCTGATAAGACACAGGTGAACTAATTACAAAACAAGAGTAACAGCCTTGCCCTTAATGGGTAACAGCTGTGGGTAATTAAGGTAAATGTGATAAAAGGGGTGGGTTGGCTACGCAGAGAAGACCTTAAGGAAGAGGATCTTGTGGAGGTAGGAGACTCTCTTCTCTCCTCCTCTCGAGTACCAAGAACCATTTGGAAATGGAAGGTAAGAAACTTGCTCTGTTGTGCTGTCCTACAGAGGAATCTCTGCTGTGATGTCTGGAGTGCTTCTTTCTCCTCTTCCTCACTGAACTTTGGGTCTGCAGAGCTATTTCTCTCATCTATCCTTATTCTTCTCTCACAGGTGCTGTTGGGCTGCACCCAACAGAGTGTTTTTCTCCTTCTCAAATATGTTGTCCCAAAGGCTCTGCCACTGTTGCTGGTGGGCTCAGCTGTGGCCAGTGGCATTGGCTACATAGGTTGTAGAGAAAGCTTCCAGCAACATCCTGTAGGATCCTAGAGGCAACAATCAGATGACTTAAGGTGTTTTGAATGATGAACTGTTGCCTTAATTTGGGCCTGTTTAAACTAAAGTAGAGACAATGGAGTAAAGCTATGATGAAAGTCTTAAAATATTTGGAAGACTGACGCAAACTGTCAGGAATTCTCCTTTTGGCATGCCCATGTAGCAGAAATAATGAACTTATATTGTACAGATTAGATGTAAGGAAAATCTTTCTAACAGTAAGGATGCTGTAAATTTCTGTAGGCTGCTGGAAAACTTATGTTGTTCATAGGCATATTTGATGAGTTCTCACAGATGTGCTGGATGAACATCTGTCAATAATGGACTTTTGGAACTACTGTGGACTGGATCAGGGACTAGAGGAGCCCTTAGGATCTTTTGCAGGCCTGTGGTGGTTCTGGGCACCTAAATGCCTTGTAGATCCCAGTCAGCTGGGAGGAAAATTATTTCTCTATCATCAGATGAAAATCTTTAAGAACTAGCAAACAAAAATCAAAACACTTATCAGTGAGATGATGAGTCTATAAGAACACATCTAAAGACAGCCAAGAGAAGTACTAAGATTTGGTTATAAAGGCTTCAGTTATTGTTTTGTATTATAATAGGAGAGTAACTTGTGGAGATCAAAGAAAGGGTTTACATTGCAGGAGCACCCTTGACCCATTTTCTGGAGTTTGAATTCTCATAGAGATAATACCAAGATATTGAAAAGAGTTTACTGTGCTTCCAGAAGATTAAAACCTAGATGGGTTACAAGAAACAACATGTGGATGAAGAAATTGGTAGAATTGGATAGTGGTAGGATGAGCTCATTTACAGTGAGCTCAGTGTTTGGTAGGCCTTGTGGCAAAAGCAAGCTTTGACATGGGATGAAATCCAAATTTAATAGCTCTTTGAGTTAAACATACTCTAATCTTACTAAATTATTAGGGAAATTTCAGGGAATTTTAGAGGGACAGGTAAAGGAGCAAGGGGTAAGGCTTGGTAGCTGGATGAGTTTCTGAAGAAACCTGTTTCTACTGCAAAAAAGGAAGTGAGGGGTGGAGAGCCAATTCCTCCTTTTGCTGGCTGTAATGGCTGCACACTAGTGTAGGTCAGTGAGAGGCTTAGAGGTGCCCCGGCAGAGTGTGTCCTCCTTGGGCATCCTGTCTGTTTAGAGGGGGAGGCTGGGGTGTGCCCTGGTCAAGGTTAATCCACCTCCTTTGCCATGCACAATTGAAGAACCCAATGGTTTCAGTGCTGGAGATGATTCTCAGAACCCTTAGGTTTCAGAACAGATTCTCACTGATTTTAAATTTAGCCATAATGAGGAATGAGGTAGTTCACTGTACTTTTTTTATTCATATTTCTAAAATAAAATTTGTTTGCATATTACAGAAAGATTTTGAGGAATGGTACATTACATGTAGGGTTTGAAAATAAAGTGCTGGTTGTTATTGTCAGTAAAACTATGAAAATCTATCCAAGTACTATATAAGAAACATTAATGTGGTGAAACATTTCAGGAATTTATGTGGGGAACACTTTTTTTTTCTTTTTACTTTTAGAATTAGCTTTATTTGCATTTTGTTTTATTTGTGTTTCATTTTATTTTCTTTGGGCTATTTAAAAATCCTTGGGAGTTAAACATGACAGGTTGTATGTGTGCATTGGAATATGATTTACCACATTTTTCCCATGCCATAAGTGTATGAATTCCTGCTTACATAAGAAAATATTTGAACATAAAAAGCAATAATTTGGAATCAGATTGTGCAGGATGAATCATGAGACAAAAATCTCCTTAGAGATCCAAAAACGTATTCTGGTATTCCTGCTGGAGTGTTTTCATAAAATGTTTTTTTTCTTGAAAGGAATTGCTCAGAAGGTAATAAATAAAAATCATAATAAAAGGCAACCAAAAGTTGCAAAATGAAGAAAGAAATATACCTTTGCCCTCATAGATAACTTTTCCAAGCCCCTGCTGAATCACAGTTAAAGAAAAAACTTCTATTTTGGTGTCTCACTTCTTTTGTTGATTAAATATAAATAGAACTATTGGATAGTGGAATAAAGTAACCTACAGTCTTCATGCTAATTTTTTTTGCTTCTTTTAAAAGCCAAAGTTATCCAAATTCCCAGGTCTCTTATAATCAGAGTGAACATCATGGGCTGCAAGTTGTCAGCTTGTTTTCTTTCTTACATTGTATTCCTGTGCTAAAAGCATCAGCCTGTCTTCACTTACCAGCCAATTTCTGTGGGAAATGCTGCTTGAAGTTTCTGCTTCCATGATAGTCTCACCAGGATCACAAGGGAGGTACAAGGTAACGAGTCTAACACGTACCTCCAGGAAAACACTGCAGGAAGACCCCCATAAGCCTCTGATGGGACTCTTGCAAGAATTGAAATGTGCAAAAAATTAATGTGGCTATTTTTCTGAGAAAAGGCAATAATTCTCTTTTTTTTATCCCTTCAGAATGAGGTAAGGGATGCCACATTTAAAATGTGTTTTATGTACAAAATACAAAAAAATGACTGCAGTTTTAAAAATTGTGCACCAATAAAATATAAAATAGTAAGTCTCTGGCAGTTTTGAGTTAACTGCATGATAGAAATAGTAACTTCAGAATTTTGTGGGATTTGCTGTTGAAGTTATTTGAAAGAGTAGCTCCCTGTAACTGGACCTATACTAGAGCCTCAGTTTATGTATAACATTTGATGAATCTTCCAGTTAAAAAAATTAATTTTTTAAAAAAAATGTATCAAAACATTCAAATTTATGTTTTAAAATCAGTTTTTTTTAAAAAAATTTAAAGCTATTATCCATTTGACAATATTGGACAGTTCATATTTTAAAAGAAAAAATAATCTCAAAGTTTAGCATTTCTTTTAAAAAATTGATAGTCCCAGTTTGGATACACAGGCTCATTTCTTGCTTGTGGGAAAAGCTTAATGCTTCAATTTTTCATTTCAACTTTTTGAGATCATAAAAATTCTAGAAATACAGGAAATCTGTTTTCCACTCCTTCATGCAGAGGCACAAACCTGTGGCCGTGCAACACATTATTTATTGGAAAAAAAGGCACTATATTAGTATAGTACTGTTTTACCAATGTATGTGCAAATACCTTCGTGATATCAGAGAGGTAACTGTTAGTATGTAAGAGTTAGGAGCTAAGAAAGAGCTGCTTAGCAAACATGCTGGGTTATCAACTTAAATGGCAGTCCCTGTTGTTCAACTTTCTGTAGTGGTGTGGGCTACATATGGAGCACATTGGAAAGTTCTTAAACCTAAACTAAGTGGGCCCAAAAGTCCTTTCAATTCCTCTTGCATGATTTGTGTGTGTAGGTTTTTTGG
>VZRH01002379.1:1158942-1203915 GCA_013397555.1 Urocynchramus pylzowi
GGTGGTGTTGTTTTTGGGGGGGGGGGGGGGGGGGTTGGAGGGTGGTGTTGTAATTATATTGATCTTCAGCTCTATTACTTTCATTCCACTGTCCACGACCATCTGTCCCCCAAATAATTTTGGATCTACTGTCTTACTTCAGGTAAGTTTGCTAGAGGAGTTAGGTAGCAGAAAGAGCAAACACCTTGTCAATGTCCCCACAGAGGAAAGGGCACTGGTGTGAGCTTTCCCATAGTACATGCCAGAAAATTCACAGGATACAGAAGCCACCAGAATCACTGAAATTGCTGGGAAAAGAAGGAATTGGAATTTACATTTTGCTAAGCCATTGTTTGGACTTTACACAAGGAAAAAAATGTGTAGAAATTATCTCTAGCGCTCACAAGCTACTTATTTCAGCCAACCTGTTCTTATTTTTTTTTCTCCCCACTTCAGTCTCTTGTAAGTACAAAACCTGTTTGCAAGCAAGCCAATTCCAAAGTAAAATATTCCAGTGACCCGGAAAGAACGGGGATGCCACATAGGGAATATAGTGGAAAAACTGATGTAGAAAAGTGCTGTGTGATTGGAAGGTGCTGTGCTTAGAGAGCACAGCAGAGGACTGACCATCATTCAGTGTTGCAGACTGCCCTGGGACACTGAGCTGGCTACAAGTGTCTTCATGCCAGCAGGCAGCCTAGAGCTGAATAAGTGGCCTGGGAATGGCTGCATCTGCTTTTAAGTACATTTTCTTCATTTCAGAGATTGTATTATAAAGCCAGAGGGAGTGTTTCAGGCAGAATATATAAATTAACTGGTTACTGAACTGTGTAGGAGGGACTGAAGTCCTGGAAATGGAAGCTTACAATAAAACCTCTGTCTGTGCTGCAGAAAGGCATTCAAGCTGTTCAGGTCAAACCTCATACACTATTTTCAGCAGACGAAAGTGGTGGCCTAGAACAGCTCAGGAGACTGAACTGGTGAAAACAGAATCTTGGCTCACCACATGGTTTTTCAACAATTGTGTTAATGTAAGATTTTCAGCAGACATGGGTGGAAGATTCAGAATGTGAATCAAAAGACGCTCTCAAACTATCCCAGAGTTTGGAAATGGTGTTTGGCTGTAAGTCCACTATAAAAAAAGGAATTGTGTAGAGCTCAAATCCTGTTCAAGCTATCAAGTGTCCTACAAAATTTAGAGGTATCTGGATCAAGCCTTCTCGCTATGGTCCATCTCTAATTTTCATGAATTCTAAATCCCCTTTCTGTCCTACTTTTCCTTCCTGACTGTATTTTGACTCTATTTCCTTTCTTATTCTTGTCTGTTTAAAAATGTCAGTTGGGGTTTTATCAGAGAGTTTTATTACTTTGGAATGCATTAAGTTTTGTTTATCTGGTTTTCTTTCTTCATGTCCTCTCCCCACCTCTGTCCCCCTGTCCCCATGTCCCCCTCCCCGCCCCAATCTGTTCAACAAATTTATTTTGTTCTTCAACTGCAGTTCCAAGGAATGAGCAGCAGTCACATACATTTAACATTTTAGTCACATTACACTATCTTCTCATAACTAGATACAGTGAAATACTGTTTGTGCTCTACACTACCCAGAAGTTTGAGTGTTTCTTAATTTCAAAACATCTAAGTGAATTCATGTTGCAGTTGGAGTAATTTTGAACTGTTTCTCCTGCAAATGTTTTAGTCTGATTACAATATGGAATTATATATGGATGATAGAAAAAATGCTATGACAAAAATATTCTGAAGCAGAATTTTCAATAGTATTTATCGCCTTCGTATGTGTACAGAATGTGAGTTTATAGTGGAGCTTAGTTCATTAATTGATGATTTTATTATCTATAAAAGCAATGAGTCACCTCATCTGCATGTTAGAAATATACTAATCTACTTAATCCATACATAGTTTTCAGCAGCAGTCTAAGCAGTGAGAAGATACAGGTCAATAGGAATGTGAGATTACACATTTTTACACTTTTTCACAATGGCTCTGAACACAAATAGCAATAGTGAAACATGTATAGCCTCTTTTAGAATTATCCATAGGGAAAAAAAGATGTCTCTACAACCCCAGCTTCATGGGTACAACTGTAGCAATATAGAAGTAAAACTAGTTTGAAGTTGCGTTCATTTAGTCATACAGCAGTAACAAATTCAATATTAATATGTTAATATATATCTGTATGTGGAATGGACTCTTTCTCCTGGAATAAGGCAAAAAACCTAGAGTGCTTTTTGTCAAGCTATTGAAATAGATCTACTCATTTATTTAAATTTAAATACACCATCTTTGACTCTAGGTGCCAGAAAAGTTTAAAGTACGTTCTATGCCACAAACATAGTGGTGACTGTTTAAACAGAAAGAAATGAAACATTTTTAGAAGTCTGAGAAGGCAAAGAATGAAGAAAAGTATGTATCTTTGTGGTCTTAGTATCACTTTTGTTGCTTGTAATAACATTTATCAGTACAGGGCCTTACTAGCATAGAGATTTTGACTATGCTTGTACAGTGCTTAACACAGTCATCAAAATTTGCTTGGGGTTTTCCAAGTTCAGCTGTGTAAAGTGTGTGCATAAAGCTTTCCTCTGCTAAAGAGACTATTAATAGAAGTTTGAAGATTCAATTAATCAAGTAGTAGGAAGTTGCATTCTGTAAGGCTGTCAGCATGAAATTTGGGTGAGTGCCTTATGTATCTATGTTGAAAAAGATTTACTCAATCACACAATCCCATGCTTCTCTTTCTGCATAACGTTTTCAGTATTGATTGATAGATACTATGCTTGGAGTTTACAATAAATCTCAATTAATGCTTTTTGTTGTTGTACAAAGTAATTTCATGTATTCAGATTGTGCTTCAAATAATGCATTGTTAATTTCCTCAAAAGTGCATTTTTAAGAAATTATTATCAGTGCATTTTCAAATTGTGTCAAGGATTCTTTCCTCACCATACCAGTGAAACAAATGAAGTGTTTGCATCCTGGAAACCAATGTGCAGAGAAATTAAGCTAAATGTATCAATTAATTTTTGGAAAATCTGAGATGTCTACGGCCTGATTTATTTTCCAATACTATTAATTAGCTTGTTCTATGCAACATGGAATGGATGCAGTCACATCTGACCAGCACCTATGTAATTCAAAATTCAGCTTTCATAGTAGGCATCCAGAAAATGAGTTAAACAGAGCTTGTGACTATCTCTGATGGATTACATACGAAAAGCTTACATGATAATTCAAAGGCCATCATTTGAGTTTCTTTTCATAGAGATTAGAAAGCCTTGGAGCTATAACAAGAAAGGTTACTATACTTGTATCTTGTCAAACATGACTTAAACAATTTATTTCTGCTTTCTCCAAAAAATTGCACTCTTGGAAATAGTGAAACCCATTTTATTGAATTTAGGGATAACATATAATTCAGTCCACAAAAGAAAACAGTAAACAATTCAAGCAATAATAATTTTGTCAGTGTCAGAAGTGAAGAAAAGTGGGATTGTGCATAAGGCTTCGGTGAACAGTGGTTAGCAGGAGAGCTTATTGTAATACCTGCAATAATAGACATCTCAGAAGTCACTTACCTCAATAGAAATAATGAGAGTAAAAAAATCAGTACATTATACTGCGAACACAAAAAGAGATAGAAGGGATGCTATACTTCTTTCTTCCCCCTGTGTTCAGACAAAAAAATTAGATTGACTATTAAGACAGGTCCTGCACTTTTATGTAGGCCTGCAAAACTTCTCCTGTGGTTAATTGATTTGCTCACAGGGATTATAGCATTATACACAGAACCATTTGAGGATGGCAGGTCAGCAAGTTGATTCCCTGAAGGCTATTTAAACTAAAAGTTTGCTTCAGGCCTGAGAAGTTTGCTAGAAGAAAAATATAATGGGAAAACACTGTATTTATTTGCTTCCTTTTACTTTTATATCACATAGTCTTCATTCTCAAATATAGCTGCAGTGAGCTTCAAGGGTTGGCAAGAAGAAACAAAATGCCAGTCTCCAAATAAACCTGTATTCTGTCTTCCCACCCACAACTGGATTTACTACCCACCTTTCCATAGCATGCACATGCTCTGTACAAGTGTGAGTCAACCTGGGAAACTCTTGTCAAGAAACAAGACTCAAATATGTTTAATCCTCCCTTCCCTGCTTAGAAATTTGGGGAGCCAAAAGCGATGAAGAACAATGTTAATTCAGGTTTGCCTCTTCCATCTGGAATCAAACTCACCTGTGATGTGGACCTTATGCTGCTGTAATTCTCGGGCTGAAGTAGTTTAATTGACTGTTGTAGAACACTGGAAGGAGGAAGGGAGGCATTCCTGTTGCCTAGACTTCTGTTTGGAGAAATTGAGCTGATTAACTTGCTGATTTCTCTTTTCACACCTCTTGGCAGACATTCAAACAGCAAGGACACAGTTGGGTCTGCTTTGGCAATGTTCTCTATGTCTCTTTGTGCATTTAATTACAAACTTCACTGAAAACCTGCTATCAACAGTACTTTACCATGCAACACTGAATTTCTAATGCAAAGACAGCTTTGGAAGAAAAGCTTTTTGTGCATTTTTCTTCTACGGACAAGGTAGCATTTCAGTAGACAAAGCTGGATTCTAAAAGACTGGGATTTGAGAATAATGACATCCTTAGAAAAGACTGTCTAGGAACAAACTAATGTATGCTCCTGATCCAAAGGGAAAAAAAATAGTAACTAAAAAGTCATTTGAAGAAAATACCATTTTGGCTTGCTGAGGAGAGGGATCTAAGAATCAGATTGTTTAATTGAAAATAGTTAGCTTGAAGGTAGGATTACTTTTATTGTCTAAAAACCTGAACTAGAAAGCCTTTAAGATTGTGAAGAACTTCAAGCATGTAATTTCAAGGTTCTAATTACCTCTTACAAATTAAGCTAAGGTCCCCAGGCAAATAAGTAAAAAAGAAAACAACTTCCAGAAAAGAGAATAACCATTCTTTCTTTGCTTTTTTTCCTTGGTCTTTTTTTAATCCAGTGTGAACTCATCAGTTATCATGACTTTGCATTTGTTAAATATTTTGAAAGGATTTTCCTAGAAGTCTCACAAATTATAATAATGCCATGGTGTTAGAATTCTTGGAGCTGCATAAATTCTTCCAGTCCGTAATTTTTTAAAGGAATATTTAATGTGAAAGGAGACACAAGAGGACCATCCAGTTCCAAGTATTGAAGAAAGACAGAACAGTAGTTCTCTTTGCTATAGGCAACTCATACAAGTAGTGCCCTTTTGTTATGCAGTGACAACCCAAAATAACACAGCTGAAAGGAGCTTTACTGCATACTCTGTTATGTGGGACACCTTGTACTACATTTAGTTACAGAGGTGGACCCTTCAGACTCAGCTTGGTTACCATCTGCAGCTTGGTTCTGTGGTGCTAGACAGCAGTTCTCTAGAGCCTGTCAGAAAATGGAGAAGCTTCTTTATTCAGTTTGAAACCACTAGAACAACCCTGGATACTTCTAGGCTTACACTCTCAAGAGGGTGTAGTAACTGCCTGGAGTTTTTCAACAGCAGCTAACACACTCTGCCTCCAAAGTTGTCCAGAAAGGTTTTTATCCTCCAGAAAGGAGGATTAAGTTTCTATGAAGCTAAGACA
Source organism: Urocynchramus pylzowi (assembly GCA_013397555.1). NCBI lineage: Eukaryota > Metazoa > Chordata > Aves > Passeriformes > Fringillidae > Urocynchramus > Urocynchramus pylzowi. The sequence goes on from VZRH01002379.1 coordinate 1,164,566, forward strand.
TTAATTCTGAATTGAGATATCATAACATAATGCACCCCAGCCAGGTTTGAGGTTCAGGTGTAGGTGTGGAACGTATTTTGCAAGTGTGTCTCACTGTGATGGTCTGAATTTATAATGGACCCAAAGATAACTCTTTCTCTCTAAATTAAATGCATACTTTCTTCATACAGAGCAAATGCAACAACCTAAGATTAATGAGCAACTTTTCACCAGAAGTAATATAATTCTGAAGTTCAAATCATTAAGTATAATCATGAAGGAATGTCTGACTAAATAAATAACATCTATGAATTTATATGCCTGACTCTGCATGTTTTAGTGGGTTTGGGCAGAAGTAGGATTACCTGTGACCATGGTAAATGGTGATTTAAAAAAAAATTAGAAATTAATAAAAATAAGTGGGATGTGGGCATTATGTCACCTTCATTTAATGCTCTCAGGAAAGACCAAAGTATGCCAGGCTTCTGGGGACTTTGTAAAATCTCTTTTCAACTGTGTCATGCAACACAGGAAGTTAAAATGTAGGTGGAAAACCCCACAGAATGTGAGATTTATTTGAAAGCCTTATCACAAAATTTGAAGCTAAAAATGCATAGTTAACCTTAAATTTGGAGGTTCTCTTCCCAATACTTGATTTATATTGTAGATTTTTTAAAATATCTGTATTCACTTCTACTGCTTTTTAGTACACAGTCACAATAGTTGGCTGCTACAGGTTTGATCCTGCTGTGCATGCTACTGGATGTATTTATTTACTATGATAAGCAAACCTAACAAAGCTGTCAAGACACTGATTTATGGTAGTGATCAGCTTGATATTTTTATTTTCTTTGCACATACGAAGGCACTGCCTGCACAACATCAGCTGCTTGCAAATTAATTCCTGCCTGCACCCTTTTGCCAAAGGCATAACTATCTCTCCCTAATCTCAACCCAAAAGATGATTTCCTGTAAAGTAGATTCAATTGCAATGTGACTCCTGCTTCTCCAGCCCCTCTGCGGTCATCTGAGAATCAGAGAGTGAGGGAACACATAGTTACCGAAGAGGAGCAAATAGATACATCTGCCGTGACAGCAGATGTGCTGTGTGAGCTTTTAAAAACCATGTCAACTACTTGTTCTTCCCTGAGCTCAAGGGGATAGTGAATGGGCAACATTCACAATCCATATGCTGAACTGAAACTGGGCTGTTTTAGAAAAGAAGTTAAGAGGTTGTACAAAACCAGTAAAATGAAGTTATGTTCCCCTTGGAAACATTTTTTATACTTGAAATAGAAGGTAATTGGGCATTTGACATGGTTAAGAGCCTAAGTTTATGCTTATAGGGTGTTCTTCTAACAGTGTATATTTGTAGTTTTTGATTCATGTTTTGTGAATGCATGTTGGTTTAAACAGAGACTCCAAAATATTTGACTGGCAAAAGAACTTATATTTGCAAATATTTATATATTTGCAATTTGCATATTTAGGGATGTCCAGTTCAGGATGGATCTACTTTGCCATAAGTGCAAGAAGAACTGGTAGAAAGTATTCAGGTTTCCTCAGCACTCTCATAAATGAAAGACAATTGTTTTGGTGAAGGGCTGTGTGAGGACCTAGGAAATAGTTTCTCATAATAGAGATGAGGAAAAAATAGTCAATTCCTTCTATTCATAACTTTTGCCTTGAACTTTTAATGATGCAGTTAAAGTGAGACCCTATATTCAGCAACTCTTACTTTAGAGTCATCAAGAAAAAGCACAGAGTTGCTTTCAATAATTCCTTAACTGTTTCACTGTTCTATACTTTGGGTCTCTGTAAGAAATTACTCAGTTCTCTATCATAACTCATTGTGCAAGGTTTTTAAAAATAATTCTCCTGGTCAAGTGCAATTTGCAAACCATTACATAATGCTCCAGTGATGTAGTAGTGGGATTTTTACAGCATTGCTGAATGGGTCATTGTTAACATTTGGGGGGCAATTTGCAGCAACTCTTGAAGAGTTGGGTTATCATATTAGCAATACTACATCAGTATGCCATCTTCATATTTTATGAGTTCAGCTGATTTTTTAAAATTGAACATCTACTCTAGTCAGGTTATAAGTTTCTCCTTCATAATTTTCATTCCGTGAATCATTGAAACAAGCCCCAACTTGGTATGAATGTTCTACCTGCCGCTTGCTTACAAAGACATAATTGGCACTGCTTCAGCAGTTAAGCTCAAGGGTTTAGCTGGAACATTACACCACACTTGACAAAACTCACCTGGTTTCCAAGTTTCGAAACTTGTTAGCCAGTGATTTTTGAAGATCCTGAGTAAATGAGAATTATCTAACTTCATTATAGTCTCTAACGGTTCCTTGATCTGCCAGCTACAGTAGTCTGTGTAAGTTTCTGGACTTACTCTTAAGTGAGGGTCTCCTCAGTTTGACTTTATAAAAATGTCCTGGTTCAATTAAGCTTTATTTCACCTGTCATAACTGATATCTCAGTTTACAACTTCTATCCTAACTCAGATGATCTTTGACAAATCATTATAATTCCCATTTCTTCTCTTTTGTGGGTATTTTTTCAATTAGATAGAAATAAAATGAAACTAAAATTTTTCACTCTGCTTCAAATCCTTTTTTTTTTTTTTTTCCTGCAAGGGACTTATCGGCCTGAAGACTTTCCTTTTACATTCAAGAAAAATAAATGTGAGATGAACGAAAGACCACGTGAATTGTAGTTGTGAAAATAACAGCAGTGAAGGTCAAGCCGAATTATGACGTTTTCTACTTGTTTGAACAACCATGGTTTGCCTACACTGGACTACTTTTCTTTTTTTCACTAATTGCCTTCAATTACCTGAGTGCTAATTTACTCAAGGCAATGAACACATCTCTAAAAATTAGTTTGGATGGATATACTTCAGCATAAGAATTCTTTCATTCCAACTCGGTGAAGCCCAAGAAAAGGAAGCATGAGCATCTTGGAAATATCTAGGCTAGCTTAAAAATATATATTTTTTAATAAATTAGTTGATAGGCAGTAAGTTAAAATTGCCATGAAGAAAAATAGGTTAAAAAAACCCCCAAAGCTCAGCCCCTTGAGCATGTCTCATTTTAGACAAAGGGTTCATAATTGGAGTGGTGGAGAAAGAAAGCACAAAATTAAGAAAAATCACTGAAATGTAGCTGTAGTTAAATATAAAAACCTGGCTATATTCTGCATCTGTATAGCATTGTATAGGCTTATGAAGGGGGACCATGATTGGTACATACAAAGGTCTTTGATATCAATTCAGTGCTATTGAGACTTATGAAAGGAGATTTATCTACCTGTTTTCTAGGGCTAGAGTCTGTCCTGTTGTCTTAGGCTGGAAATGCAAGATGTGGCTGGGGGTGTGTATTCTATTTCCATCTGTTAGAGGTGGGGCAGTTATCTTCTGTTAATTGGGCCACCTGTTAAAACCAGGTGGGGTAGTTTTCTTTATCTCTTCCACAACCACTCCTCCCTCTGGAAAATACCTTCTGTTAATGGGCCATTGAACTTTATTGCATGACTGATAAAATTATATCATCCCATTGTGAGATGCTCTGCTCAGGGGGAGGAGCCAAGCATTCCTACCTGGATATAATCTGTGATTCAGAACAACACAGGCAGACTTTTCCTGCTGGATTCCCAGAGGAGCAGCTATCTTTTCCACTGGATTCCCAGAGGAAGACCAGGCCCACCTATACCACCCCTGGGCTTTCAGAGGAGAATTACACCCTTCTACAGGATCACTGCTTCAAAGGAACCACATCTGTCACTCCAGGAGGACTGCAGCCAACATTTAAGGGGACTGCTACTAATAGCCTGACCCCCAGGATGTCAGGGTGTATTCTGACTTTGTCAGTGTTCTTTTGCATTACTGAATTTTTATTTTTCCTAATAAAGAACTGTTATTCCTACTCCCATATCTTTGCCTGAGAGCCCCCTTAATTTCAAAATTATAATAATTCAGAGGGAGGGGATTTACATTCTGCATTTCAAAAGAGGCCCTGCCTTCCTTAGCAGACACTTTTCTTTTCAAAGCAAGACACCTAATGCAGTGTAAACACAAGAGAATTTGTGAAGCAGGGCAAGAGATAAAAAAAGTTTGGGTTTTTTTTTTTTTTAATACAATTGGCAAGGTAAGATTATTCCACACAGAAGAATCATGTTTCATATTTAAAGAAGCTGGAGAGTGACAATTTAAGGCTAAACTACGGAACAGAACTTTCCTTTACAAAAGCAGATTAAAAGCAGCAAATGGCTTAGTCAGCAAACCACAGTTACTTGTTCCAGAAAGAGGAGTTGAGTAGAATTTAAGCAAATTAACCACAGCCTTGGACACCTGATCATAGGAGTCCAGGAACTGTAAAAATCACTGTTCCAAAATGGAATCATTGACTTGTGATCAGTGGAGCACTCTCCAAACCCTGGCTGGTCTACCTCTGAAAATGTTAGCTGTAAAAAAGTCCCCTCACATTTTTAAACAGAGAAACTAAACAGGCACTGCAGAAGACAGGCCTACGGGCAGGTTTTTGTGTCCTTTGGAGGGAGTATGCCTGCAATTCCTTTGCTCTGGACACCAGTTAACACAAGCTACTTGTTCCATCCATGCTGTCTGTATGTTAAAGGCTTTTGGACTCTGTGTTTTGTTTCCTTGGGCTATGGGTATTTTGCTTCATTAAATTAAGCAATCAGTAGGCAGGTGTGTCAAAAGGATGTCACAACACTTCCATGAAGCTCAATATGAGACAGTTTAGACTTCAAGAATATATGTTTCTCTCTGGGTCAGTTATGATGCTCAGTTCTGGATATATCAAAGTAAATCTTATGCCAGGTGTGTCGTACCTGAGCTTGGAATGTCAGAGGTAGAATTTGTTTCAGATTTCAAGGAAATTCCTGCTCTAAGTTTACAGCATATAAAAGTCAGGGCTTTATTAAAGTGGCTTCCTTCCCTCACCCCTACATCTTCCCCCCCCTTATGGGAAGAAAGCATCCTTCTGCTGCTTGATTGACGTTGCAGTTCTGGAGGGCAGCCCACACTGTTTGAACATGATCCTCACAGTGTGGGGATGCATGCTAGATTTCTTCCTAGTTATGCAACATATTGATTTTGTGCCAAAGCTGAATAATTGTCATTCACAGGGCCACAGAGGAAAACTCTGAAGTGTGAGGACTAATCTGGGGGCCACGGGGAGGCTAATTCAAGGCAGACACTAGGCCTCTCTGGAACATCCAGAAGGTGCCCAGGCAGACTAACAGAGACACCAGCAGAGCTCAGCCCTTCTTGTTTCTTTCCACAGGGTTTCCTTTTTCTAGCACTCTCCTCTCCTTGAAATGAGTGAAAATGACTTTACAGGTTAGGTGCCAAGGGTCATTGGGTTTGCATTCAGTCGTATTTTCTACAGCCTGTTCAGGCTACTGTAAGGCACTACTGGTAGTGTTATTTGTTTTCTTTCTTGAATCATTAACTGACTAATGACTTTCTAGGTATTAACATTTAGGAACCATAAATACATTAGTAAAATGAACAACATGTTTAGCATCATGTAAGAATAAAACTGCAACTTACAAAAGGATGGAATGATTTCCCCCTCTCATCAACCCTCCAATGACAGACCCTAATTGATAACTCACTGAAGCCAAAAGAGGTTGTCCTCTCAGAAGCGGGGATAGTTTCTCCGGGCAGCCAGGGTGGTATAGGGGCAGATTGCTCTTGATCTGAAGAATGTCTAACAGTTGTCATTCAGAAATCACTTAAGTACATTCTGCTCAGAAAAAAATTACACCCTTCAGACTGAAGTCCTATAACAGATCTGGACCTTTTGCTGTAGACAAAGGAAGAAAGGGTCTGGAAAGCAACTGTAAGTATCCAGCTACATCACTGAAGAACTCTTTGCTGGCACATACATGTTGGCTTCCAGCACTACACATCCTACCTCTCTTTCCAAGCCCTCATGACCATGGGATGTATGCTCTTGAGAAATTCAGCAGCTCCCAAGAAGACTGCATTATTTATGCCTCTGTTTGAAAAAGTGCACTAGAATAACAATAATGAGGCTAAAAACATCCAGAAAATTAGATAAGCATGATAGTTTTTATTTTCCATGAATGTAAATGAGTATGATGAAAGAATACTTACAAGAAACCAAAAAAAGCTAAGTAGAAACTAACCTTTTGAACAAAGGCTCAAAGCAAATTCTCAAATGAACATTTATAGCTGGAGGAAACATCATATTTCTTCATTACTGGGACTTTGTGGGGTCTTTTTTCCTGCAGAAGGAGGAGAAGGAAGGGTAGAGTATTTAAATACCCAAATGAAAGGAGTAAATTGAATGTATCTGTCTTAGCATCAACTTTCTTATGCCCCAGATCATGTCACTGATATCACCATCAATCCCCTCATCTGGTGATATCTTGTTGGAACGTGTCAAATGTTTGCATTATTTTGTTGTTAAATGTCATGGGATTAGAGCAAATTATGTAAATCATCAAGCTTCTTAGAGATTAATTTTTTGCAAATCTTCTTTGGTCACAAAATGAATTGAGTTACATGTTCTCTAAGACAAAAAGGTAGGATCCTTCTTTCAGACACAGAAAAGAGAATTTTACTTACAGCATTTCAAGTAAGGCCACAGGGTGTTTCTCTATGTAACCAAGGCTAAAATTAGTTACCACCTTTCCTGTATTTGTTTGGGTTAACTACATATATGTGTGACAGTATAAGAAGACTGAGGTTTTTTGACCTGCATATGAAAGGCAAACATGAGTCCACCTGAGGGAAACTCATAACTATTTCCTCTGCAATCCCCTGCCTAGGTCATTGGCTAGTTGTGACATCCCAGCTGCTCTTTGCTACCATGGTTTGCTCTAGCTGGTTTAGCACCATGTTAAACCTTCGGCTGTGGGTATGTCCACACTCAAATCCTGACCTTGAAAAGAGATTAATTTTGTTGTCTCCTTCAGCTTTCTTGGTTTTGACACAGTCTCAGCAAATTTATGCTGTCAGCTTGGACACTTGCTTGTTGTGAGGCACGCTCTTTAAAGAGCAAGACAATATAATGCAATTGCAGAAGGAAAAACATCTTATGGGATTTTTGACAATTGGTTATTGTTCTTTTAGATATTAGAGAAGTACTTATTTTTATTCCGTATCCTACATGTTATGTCTCAACATTGAGGAATGAGAAAACTTTTATTTTGTACTGATCTTTCTCAAGAAAATAATCTTTTAGTGATCCTAATGAGATGGTATCAAAAATAAGTTATTTTGGGTCTGTGAAGTCTTGGAGATAATAGAAATCTGTTTTCTCTTTCATGAACAGAATTCAATATCTACATACTGATGTGCCTTTCTTGCTTATCTGGCTGGACCAGAGACAGATGTTCTGAGTTTTCTTCTGCTTTTCTGGAATTTGCCTCATTGCTAAGAAAAATGAGGTTCACTTAAGATGGCCTGCAAGACCAGGGAAGTTTACATTCTTTTCCCACAAAGTTACCAGAGGGAAGTAATAAAAGTGTAAACATTCAAATTTTTGTGAAACTGTGCATTTATTTCCCAGAGAAAGGGAAATTTCCGAGCAGTTGTCCCTGTTTTCTTTCTGCCTTAATTTCTATTGAATTTTGGCCTAAGTCAAAGAACTTATTTTTGTCCCCTTGATGTTTTTCAGCCATGGACATCCTCATCAGCCACCATCAGAACTAATGACACCCATTTAATGGCAATTTGTTCCCACTTAAGATACATTGCTATTTTTTGTTTTGCTAAGGAGATAGTGCCTCTTCTTGTGTTTTCACATACTTGCTGGTGCAAACTATGGTAACCAAAGGAAGAATCCTGCTGTCCATGTTCAATACATGGATAAAACCCTGCCTTTCACTCTCAGAGTTTTGTAGAGAATAAAGATAAGTTGTCACCAGTTGAAATAAGTTGATACACAGTTGTTTTCTGCATCCTGACAGCATGAGAGATTTACTGTGCCTTAGCAGTAATCAGGCCCAAAAAAAGGAAGTTATACTTGCAGGATTTGTTTTCGACCCTGTCCAATTGTATTTTTGCTCCTGGAACTCCAGTGGTATTTTTCTACCCATTGTCTTTTGTCCATCTGACAACTTTGTGGAGCTGGAAGATAGCATTACTCAAATTGGAAAGAACCATAATTTAATTCCTGCATTTCTGCAAGAAAAGAAAAATAGCCCGTTCTGGCTGTGAGGTGCAGGGGGTTGGAGGAGCGCATTCAGTCAGTTCCTAAACTCAGCTGGAGGCAACCCTGGTAATCCAAACTTTCTGGGATGCATTAACACTCTCCTCTGCAGTAACCCTTCATTTTACATTCCTATCTTTTTGGTCCATCTGTCTTTCTCTATACAACTCCTGCATTCCTTGTTTATTTTCTGTGCTACTCAGTTTTTAAACTCACACATTTTCCTTCATGTTCTTTCCTCCTTACTTGTTCCCAGAGTCCCATCTGTGAAATAGGAAACTGTGCATAGTCCACTCTGTCCTCTCTGCTGAACTGCCTAATGTCTTTTGGTGAGTGAAAGAGGAACTTTTGTTTCCTAAGCTTTATGCTGATGGATTCATGCCACTGCACAGAAATGAAATGCCATTTCAGCTGTCTCTGTTTTTTCACCCAAATTTAAAGAGCATGTAGTTCCTTCTTCACTGTCTAATGGAAAGTAATTTCCTGTTAAAGACATGAGGAATTCTTGTTTACACTCCTTGCTTGCTTTATGCAGGGAGAAGACAAGCTCTCTCACTTTGTTCCTCTTTTCATAACCCCAAGGTTTATTGGAAGGTTTTACTTCTGGTTCAAGTCTCTGCTTTCTTATACAGACTGTGATGAACACTTCTATGTATTGTAAGGTTTTTGCTTGCTTTATGTTAGGGAAATTATCTGGCTAAGGATTTCTGATTGCTGGTTTCTTTTGAACAATAATGAAAAGAACTTTTTGGTTTCTCTTGAACTGTAATGAAAACTCTTTCTTAATTCTTATTTCATGATTCTTTTTTACACAGCTGAAAGATTCCACACTTCTACCTGGAGATCTAAAGCAATTGCAAATACAAGAAGTATTCCCTGCCGTGCCCCCTTACTGTTTTTTCCCATGCATGTTACCATTTCTTCTCTTGAAACCCATACCATATAACAGAGAGTAGAAATGAAGAATCTTTCTCATAGAACTCAAGGATTCATTCCTCCTCTTCTTATCACTGTTTCAGTTAGCATTGGAAACTGTTGTAAAAGGTTATGGTTGGAAGGTTTTAATGTTTTCTTTGCCTGTTTTTTAAACATTTTACTGTGCATAGTGTTTGTTTTCCCAGGAACATTGTGATGTTCCAGTTTTGACATTCAAGGGTGACCTTGAACTATAGTTTCAGATGCTTTACATACAAGTAAAAAAAAGTAGAACATTTGGGTTCATTCCTGTAACAGAGCAGCCAGTGAAAATGGGGGTGTGGTGTGGTGTTTTGGTTTCGCATTTGGAATGAGTATTTCAGCATAGAATTTGTATATATGAGAAAGTAAAAGTGTGGTAAGGTAGAAGATGCCATTGTGGTAGTGTATATGTATCTAGCTTGCTAGAAAAGAAGTATTTTCTCAGTATTGCTGTGACACTGGGGCAAAGTTATTGCAAAATATAGTTTGAATTATCCTGGAGAGTGTAAAAACAGCTGGCAAAATATCCAAAGTTAATATCTTGTATTATATAAATAACTGCTTTTATAGATCAAGGCTTTAAACATAAGCCCTTGGGAAAGGAGACACTGAATTTCAAAGCAGGTGAAGATTTTAAAAATGCCTTTTGTTAAATTCATTGATGTATTTATATGAACAACTCAGATGGTCATCACTGACACAACTGCCTCCTACTTTCCAGAAGCTGCTTGAACCTGTTTATTCCTCTCTTGCTGAACAAGGAGATAAAAATTATGTTGGGAAAGATAGAGAAAATCAACTCCCTTTGTTTAATTTTCCCTCAATCTGTTGAAATAAATAGTACTTGCTGACACAAGCATTTCTTCCAGATCTGTACACGTGAATCTTGTCAGAGATGATAGTTACAATAAAGTGAAAGAATAGAATTCTTAATATCTTTGATTGCTATATTTTCTGACAAGTCGACTTTACATCTATGATGGTATTCCTTTCTTGCCAAGCAGTATTTATAGGTAGCTTTGATTGGTAATTCCCACTTCTACAGTCTTCTTGAGATGAGTTGGTTCTAAGCTACTTTGGCCAAGTTGCAGTTTTCATGTGGTTTAGGGCCTAGGAGTAGAATATCCAGCACCAATTTAGATTCAGACCAGGTGGTATGCAGATTAACCTATTGTTTCAGAGACATTTGACATTATTTCCTGCTCAAATACATAATTCATGTAAGCCCTGTCACAGGTAGCCTTTAACATTTTTTCTTTGATTTCAATAAAAAAACTAACCTTTCTATTCCAAGCAGCTACCTAGCTGTGAAAATAAAAACCTTCTGGAGATGACCCTCTGGGGCAAAAAGATTCTCAGAAGCTGCTTGCCCACCCACAGCAGACCTCCTCTTGATGTATATGTTCAGTCACAGAATTATGTGAGTCAGCAGTCACACTCCCCAGAACTGTTCAGCCAGGTTTTGGATGTTTCTACAGATGGAGACTCAATCACTTCCCTGGGCAGCCTGGACCAGTGCTCAGTCACCCCCCTTACAGTGAAAAAGTGGTTCCTGATCTCCAGAAAATCTACCAGGTTTCAGTTTGTGCATGTTGTCTCTTCCATCATGGAGCACCACTGAAAAAAGCCTCACTCTGTCTTCTTCCAAAATGCACTGCTTGCTGCTGACCTCCAGCCACACTTCATACCACCCTTTGGGCCTGAACGTTCAGTGAGTTCTGAGCCTGATTTACTGTCTGCTCATCCAGCCTATTTTTCATCCATATGAAGATCCTATGGGATACAATGTCAAAATGCTCTTCTGACAGGTTGGCAGTGTCTACTGCTCACCCCTCAACTGCCAGCCTATTCAATTTATTGGAGAAGGTTATCAGGTTGGTCAAGTATGATTTCCCCATTTCAAATCCATACTGACTACTCCCAATTGCCTTCTTGTTCTCCACATCCCTGAAAAGCATTTCCAGCATTAACTGTTCCACAACCTTACCAAGAACTGAGGTGAGGCTGAACAGGCTGTAGTTCCCTGGGTCTCCCTTCTTGTTCTTTTTAAAAACAGGACTAACATTTTCTTTCCACCAGTCACCAGGCACTTCTCCAAGTTGCCATATTGTTCAAAGGCAATTGGGAGTGTCCTTACATCTCATGACAAAAGATGTCATTACATCCCCCAGCTCCCTTAGTACTTGTGGGTGCATCATACTGGGGCCCAGGGATTTACATGTGTCCAATTTGCTTAAGTGTTCTCTAACCTGATCTTCATCCACCAATAGCACATCTTCCTTGCTCCAGACTTCCCCTGGTCTCTGGGGCCTGGGATCCCTGATTGCAAAGACTGATGAAGTCTGAGGCAAATGTGGCATTTAGTACCTCAAATTTTTCTACGTGCTGTGCCTCTTTCCCATTCAGCATCATGTCTCTGCATGATTGGATACAGTCCTATGTCCTCTCAGGTTGCTTGTTTCTACTTCCATCTTTTGTACACTTCCTTTTCATATCTAATCTTTGCCAAGAACCTCTTGTTTATCCATGCAGGTGTTCTGGCATTTCTCCCAGGTTTGCTGCTTTTTGAGATAGGCCACTCTTGAGCTTGAAAGGGGTGATCCTTCAATATCAATATTTGATTGGACCTATCTCCCACCCAGAGCCTTATGTGAAGAGATCAAAGACTACTCTCTTGTTGATGCACTACATGATTCCTAAGCCAGGTATATGCAAGTGGGTCTCACAGTTGTCTCTCATTTTGGCTCTCCCAGGCTGATCCAACCTGCCCGGAAGTCAGAATCTAGGACTTCTACCTTTCTGCCTTGAAAACAAGGGCCTGAATCACCATGAGGTTGTCAGCCTTGCTGGCTTCCGATACTGCTCAGGTCACACAAGAACATGGGGTCACACAAGGACACTGGTTTTCACAGATCCATGCTTCCACGAACTAACCAGCTCTGTGGGCTAACCTTTGTGTGCTGGATGAAGGAAAGGATAAGAAAGGGGAAAGAGGAAATGAGCAATAGAATGGTGGTATAAGTAATCCCTCACACAGATATTGGCATTTCCAATGTCAAATAAAAAACAGCAGTTATCTTAAACTTGGAGTATTTGGTGTTTTTTTTTTTTTTCTTTTATCTTTTCCCCCCCTTTTTTTGATCAGCTTGACTATTCACAGTCATTTTTAAGCACCACCTCTTTCTCTTTGGAACCACCATGCTATAACTTCTTAATTTGTCAAAAGTCTGCCTGGACTTTGCTCACAAATCAGAATCATAATGTTTTTACTTTCATTTTTTTTCTGACTATTTTCTGAACCAGAACTAATGAAAGTCATCTTATGTGGTCTGTTTTCCTGGCACTTTAGCAGTAGAACAGAAATAGCTGAAAACTGAGAAGAATATTTTCATAAATACTTGCTTATATATAAAGATACATAGTTTTAGAAAATACACTAAACAAAGGTACTAGGACTCCTGCTATCCTGACACATTCAATTTCTATTAATGACTCTCAATGGCAGGATTCAGATTTTAGATCTAAAAGTGATGATTAGCTCAAAGATTCTAAAGAGCATAATGTATAAAATTCAGGGAAACTCTGAATTCTTTCTTAGACTTTAAGGATTAAGTTGATTCTAATAATATTCCTATTGTCATCTAAACAGTTGTGGGCTTACCTGAATCTAGCATCTGCTCCTTCAATTTTCATAGCAGAGCTGGAATATAATGTCTCTTTTTATAGGAAATGTCTACAATATTAACAACAGCATAGGGTTATGATTATTAAAATCAATCACTGTTAGATCTGTTGTTTTTTTTTTTTTTTTCTTTTAGTGAATTAACACACACAAATTCTCTCTGATTTGGAAAGAAGGTTCTCATGGAATTAAATTAAGTTACCCAGATAATTAATTTTTTAGAGAAAATAAGAGAATTTTATTAGTGTGAGACATTACAGTGCTTTGAAATTGCGGGTGAAAATTTTGTTTCAACTTGACAGCAGACAGCATACATTAGTTGTGGTCTAAGTGCTTTCTACCATACATTCAAAACAAATTTTAAGTTATTTCATGGGATAGGTACTCAAAAAGCAAGTTCCTGCTTCACAGAGTAGGGACTGTTACAGAGCACTCTGTTGTTAATGGTTAATAAATGAGAGCCTGGAAGTGCTGAATTCAGACCCACTCCAAGACATCTTGTCCTGCTTTGGTCAAATCTAGGCTTCTCTTGAATGAAGACTGTTTCAAGCAAGTAGAACCAAAGTTTTCTTCTTTGGCCTACTACCCTTTAGCAACCTACAAGAGTGGACACTGTCTAACTCAATTATGTGTGACCTAGGACTGATTTAATTCAATTCCACAATGGCAGAGAACCAAGTGTTGGGCACCAACAAACCATTATTCCCACTGAAAAAATACCCTTGTGGTACTATTCTTTGAGGAGGAACATCTGATTTTGTGCTTCTGTAGCAGAGTCTGGCGGGAATTTGGTCTGGGTTCATTCAATCAATTATGTTGGCATACTGCAGAAGTTGCTGCCATTTGAGTCTTACGAAGTGAAATGTAAAGGGTAGTTAGTTCTGTATACAGGACTCAAAATCTTTGTTCTCTTTTAAGGATCCACATGGGTTATTCTGGAGTAAAGAGAATCTCCTTTGGACAGTGGCACAGATATATAATATATTGATTTTGTAAAAACAGTAACAGTTGTAAAAATTTATTGGATTTTATTCACTGTATGATCTAACTGCAGGAGAAATTTTGTACCAAATGCAAATGGAATTAAGAAAAAGTAACACAGAGCATGCTAACTGAAATAAACTTGCCATTGATTATAACAGCACATTTCATTTTAAATAGGAGGTGGCATGGGAGAAGTGAAACAAAGCAGTGGGAACACATTTAAGGCACTAATTTTTGAATTAGTGGCTGGTCAAATTATGAACAATGGCTAGTCAAATTCATGAAAAATTGTGGATGATCAAACACCAGGTGTGTTTGCATTTCTAAATACAAAATTATAGATATATTAATGCAAATTTCTAACACCTAGTGAACAAATGAAAAAGAGAGGAAGGTTCTCTGAGTTTTTAAAAGTGTTTTTATTTTCCTGGGTTTTTTGGTGCATTTTGGTGAAAAACTTTGAACAACTTCTTGATGCTCTTTACTTGAGGTGGAAAACTGATGCAGAGTTAAGTAGTAGAGGTTGTTATTCTTGGAGGTTCCCTCAGCTAAGGAGAAAGGGGTAAGTATAGGTGATACAGGGCAGGCCTCCTGGGGGGCACGTGGTTGTGCCCAAGACTTCCGGTTCTACAATACAACAATCTGAGCACAATCCTAGATCTGCTCACTCAAAAAAAGCATTTTAAGCATGTTCTGTCATTGACCTTGTATATGGAACTGGATGTTTTATCAAGTACAAGCTGACTGAAACAGAGATAAGGATTTTATCCTGCATTCATTGAAATCATCACTAGTTCTCCTGAACTCATTAATGCAGAAGCTAGTTCTAAAATATGCATTAGGGGAATAAATGCATTTATAATAACTTAATAAAAGGGAAACCCCCCCCCCCCAAAAAAAAAAAAAAAAACCAGATAAAAAGGTTTTCTAGGGTTTCTTTCATGCTACTCCTGCCAAGTGCTTTTCCAAGATGCTACCCTTTTTCTACATGAGCTTAAACCAGTGGTTAATCCTCAATATTTGACACTGAAATGTGAGTAGTAAGGGCTGATAAATGTGAGTTTCATCATTAGTTGCTTTTCACTTTCTCTTTGCATAACATTTTGAGAAGTTCTCAATTATGCAACGACTTGTGCTTTGCCTGAACAAGACCACCCACAACTGTGATATGATAGCTGCAAAAAGATTTAGTGGAAGTTGTTGCACATCAGTGAAAAGTAAATGAAATATTAATGATCTCATCTAAATAAACAATGCATTTATTTTGCGAAATATTTTCATCACTACAGTGAAATTATCATAGTAAAAATAATAATAAACTTCAGAAATACTAGATTCTTAAATAATCAATCCCACTACATTGGGCAGTGTGAGAGTTAGTGATTATGTGGTTTGACCCCCATATGGTACATTAATCATGGCAATGCTCTTTCCCTTTGCATCCAAGTAAAACCACTACTTCCCACGCAACATGTCATTACCATCACAATAGGATCTGCTTGGTAATAGCATCTGGAAGGGATCCTTCACTTTAAAGCACTGTTTGAAATCAAAGCTCTCTTCCTGATGCTTTAACTTAGCTTTAAAACAGACTTCTAGTGATCCTGTCAAATACAGTGCTCTTTTTCTTTACCCTCCTCAGTTCTGATTACATTCATTGCCTTTTGGCCACATTTTTTAAAATGGAAAACCAAAAAAGAGGTTTTCCAGATCTTGAAATGGTATTAAATTCCAAATTTCAGAGGGGAAAAAAAGAATTTTCCAGTTGACATTTGCCTGTGTAATTTTGGAACCTCCACAGTATGTCCTTTAATTGAAACCATCCAACAAACTGCAAAAATCTCCAAAGAATTAAACTGCAAAATTCTACTTTAATACAGTTGCATTATAATGTAGTAAGCTGCAAAAAGGAAAAATCCAGAAAACACACTAACTCCACCTGTTGCGGTAAACAGTAGCAAATGGTATTCACTTACAGCCTTCACTGTTTGCCAACAAATTGTGCAAGAATTCCATCTCTTTTCCTTAATTTTAAATACTGAGTCATTAGTTACTACGATTTGCACCCTCTCACATATTCAGAGGCTAATTTTGCAAAAAAAGATAGTTTGCTTTTATGTTTTTGCTTTCAGTACACACGGCTGCTGGTTTTTTGCTATCATCTAACCAAGAGTATTAGAAGTGAACCCAGCACTATGCTATATGGGAGGTCCACAAACATAATGGAAATAGTTATCTTTCTTAATTAAAAAGGATGAATATTTCCCTCCTTTCTCATGTTACAGCTGTTCTCCTAAACAGGATAAAATCCCCACTGGGCTTTTGGGACAACCTAGCTGGAGGGAATCATTTGTATCTTAGGAGGGAGAGGGCCTGCCTGAGGGCATTCATATTGTGCCACGTTTTAAAGCTGTATCAGTCTGATTCCCAGCTGGAGCTGGATGCTACAGGTCATTGACCTCTTCTGAGAATATCCAACCACTGTGAATTCACATAAAGCTTCCCCACAAACTTATCTGCTGGTCAGGGAAAAAAGAAATGGCTTAGGGTAGTAGAAGCAGCTGTAATTTTCACACCTATGTATTTCACACCTATGCATTAGAACAGCACAGTCAGCTTATAAATAGAATTTGAATTTGTCTATTCACCTGCCACTGGCCTTCTGGTCTTCTCCACTTGGTGATTACTGAATTTTCATGGGTTTGTGTGTTCTATTTTTGTTTTGGTAATTTGTCTGGTTGGGATTTTTGTTGTTGGTGGATTTTTTTGTTTCCGTCCTCCACATTGTTACCCAGGTTAGTGGGTGCTGCAGTAGGCTAATATAGTTGATGAAAGCACATACTTCTATACCTAGACCAATAACACAGCTGTGCACTAGGTCAAGAGTCTGTACTTGTGGACTAAAAAGGATACAAGCATAAAAATCATATCAGGTTGTGTTTATTGCTTCAGTGACAAGTATTGCTGCATATGTAACAGTGTACTTATAGGCCTGTCTCCATGATAGGGTATTTTGGGGGTATCTTTTGTTTATTTGTTTTGGGTTTTTTGTTGCTACGTCTTTATGGACAGCAGAACAGTGTCTGCATGAGACATGTCTAAGGACTGAAGAGAAAGCAACAGCTTTCTATCACCAAACAATTGTGAATGGAACGATTGCATTATTGCATTCTCATATATATAAAAACATTATTTTCTATAGTTTCTAATAAAGAGAAATGCCATATATTTAATATAATTATCCAAAATTACTTGGATCATTTGAGGTAATTATTTCCTCAAACAAAGAAATTAAAGGAAAGCTTACTTAGGAATTTGTTGTTAGCTATGAGTGTCTTCTCTATAACAGAAAACCTTTCCATGACTACTTAACATGAGCCTAAGAATAGGGAAGCACTGCCTGGCTAGTAGGTGCTGATGGAAAGTGCACTTACCAGACTCTTGGGAAACACAGTATAAACACAGTATAAAGTGGAGGACTTGACCCTCAGGGGAGCTGGTCTAAGGGATACACCCCTCAAGGGTTCTGGAGCAAAGCACTCTCTCTGTAACGCTGTGAGAGGGCATAGCAGCCAGAAAAAGACAATGTGCTGTTAAGGACATCAGATTAATCTGCCCATTCATTGCAGTTTTGGATATGAAATAGTGAGTGCTGCAGCTGGACAGGGAGCTATTTCAGCAGTTCCATCCATAGAGGCTATTGCTGGCATATTCTGGGAAAAAGGCAGTATTGCCTATGGGATTGTTTAGGTTTTCTTAATCAATTTCCAAAATGTTTTGCTCCTCTTCCAGTGTAATTCTCCTTATTTAAACCTATTCATTTGACTTGCTGCTTATAAATGGGAAAGTATGGCTCATTGAGTACCTTAGCAATATAATTTGATTGCCAGACTGCTGGATAATGGCTTGAGTGTTTTATTTTGCGCCTTTCAAAACTCTGTTGCTATTGCCTCAGCCCTGCTGACTTTGCTGAAAGGCTAGGTTTGTGAAAAGACAGGTCAACAGTGGAGGGTGAATTGGGTAGTTTGCACCTCTTGTGGTTTTTCATGAAATTTGCCTTGTGTGGATGAATTTTCAGGGAAAAAATTAGCTGACCTCAAAAAGGGGTGAGCTGGGAGATGACAGGCTGTTGACAGTTAATTGGGGTATGGAGGACAAGGCTGACAGAAGAATTTCAGAAGGATCCAACAGGACTGAATGACTGGTCAATAAAACAGCCGATTAAATTTGGTGTGGACAGAAATATAGTGATTCACAGAGCAGAGAAAAATAGTCCCATCTCTAACTTAAGGACACTGACAGCAGAAGGACATTGGTCTAGTCAGATCTTTGCTCTAATCTAGTAAATCTTCTCTATCTTTCCTTTTCCTGGCAAGAGTAGGACTACAAAGACTGTCCCTCTTTACTTTGTAAACTATGTAAATTCACAACAATTTAAAAAAGAAAAAAAAAAAAGAAGGAAAAACAAAGTGCCTGACCCTGGGTTCATAAAGAGTTACAGGCTTCAGTTAAAAGTCATAGAAAAGCTTGTGCAATTCAATTTCTCCTTGCAGAACCTTTATTCTCTTCTTTGTGCACATCTTTGTGGGAGAAGGAAAGTGGAGCAGAGGGTGTCTTTTCTATGTCATGTGTCTCAGCATCTGACTCTAGGAATTTACATCATTGTTTTTTCTAGTCAATTCAGAGGAGAAGAGAAAGAAGAGAGTGTTTAAACTGCAGTGACATTCTCTGGTATACAGACTACCTAACTGTTTTCAGGTTTTTGTCTGAAAGTGAGAGTACTTGTGTACAACTGGAGTATGGATAGAGTGATGTCTACAAGAACAGGCTAGGCAAAAACTAAGTCGGTCCAAAAAATCATGCAGTGTTCTTGGTTTAGAAGGTTTATAAGCTGAGAGTCAGAATACATTAGCTAATCCAGAGAGTAGCATCTACGCTGCCTTGTCTGGCCTGCTCAAAGAGGAGTTTGTACAGTCTGTGATTCTCTGTGCTTATATTTTAGGATTCTGAGTTTAGTCTGGGTTAGAAAACTTGGGCTGGACTATGAACTCTTAAAAAATTCTTAAAAAGAACTGAGTGCTTAAAAAGAGCACTCCAAACATTTCAAATGTCCAATCTTGAGTGTCATTTCCTTTCTCAAGAGAATGTAGTTTTCCTAGATACAAAGTTTAGCACGAGCCTCAATGTGCAGACCACTAAGGTTAGGATCATGACTTTTGTCTTTAAAAAACACTTTATAGCATTCTTAGCAGCAATCAATACTACGGGATAGAATGCTTTATGATTTATTGCAGTCACGAAGCGCACACTTACACACAAGGGACTGAGTACATCCTCAGTTGTTTTGCAGATGACAAACTGGGCAGGAGTGTTGATATGATGGAGGGTAGGAGGGCTCTGCAACTGATAGGCTGGATTGATAGGCTGAGGGCAATTGGATGAGATTCAACATGACCAATTTCCGAGTCTTGCACTTGGGTCATAGCCCTATGCAGAGCTACAGGTTGGGACAGAGTGGCTGGAAAGCTGGGAGAAAAGACCTGGGGGTGCCAGTCAAGAGCAGCTGAACATGAGCCAGCAGAGCAGTGTGTTCAGGAGGGCTGGCTGATGGCATCATGGCCTGTATCAGCAACAGTGTAGTCAGGAGGACTGGGGCACTGATCATCCCTCTGTACTTAATGCTGATGGGGCTGTGCCTTAAATCTTGTGCTCAGTTTTGTATCCCATACTTCAAGAAACATCTGAGGGAGTTGGGATTGTTTAGTCTGGAGAAAAGGTGTCTCATGAGAGACCTTATTGCTCTCTGCAACTACCTGAAAGGAGGGTGTAGTCAGGTGGGGTTGGTCACTGCGCCCAAGTAACAAGTGATAGGACAAGAGGAAATGTCCTCAGGTTGTACCAGGTGAGTTTTAGATTGGATATTACCAATAAATTCTTCATTGAAAAGATTGTCAAACACTGGTATAGGCTGCTTGGGGAAGTGGTTGAATCACTATCTCTGTAGGTATCTAGAAGATATGTAGATGTGTCACTTAGGGACTTGATCTAGTGGTGGATTTGGCAGTGATGGATTAACAGTTGGACTCAATGACCTTAAAGATCTTAAAGGTCTTTTTCAATGTAAAAAATTCTATTATTACAACTTAATATATGACAGAATTTTCCAGCCATTTTGGTGTAGAGCTCCAAAGCATAAAAACCATTAGCAAGATATGCTAATTTTCCCCAGTTCTCTTAAATAGTTATGATTTTTTTTTTGCATTCACCTACTGTTTCTTTTTTGAGGGAAGTATGAATTTTTTTATGTGGTGAACCAAAATAAATTTAGTATTTAATCAAAAGTCATTACTGTTCCTTTGTAATGTAAGTCTTTATTGATGTCTTCATAATAGATATACTAGATAACCAATGTGTATGTGATGTAGACAAACAGAAAAAAATGATGACAAGTGGAAGTGTATTTCTAATTTTAGTGGGAGTTTGAATTGGCTTCAAGTTATAATATTTATTTGATATAAATTATTAGATAGGCTAAAGCATTGCCAGTAGCTGAACCTTCTATTATTGGGTAGAAACTTAGCTATAGCACAGAGTTGAGTCTTTTTTGTGTGCTCATACACACGTACACCCAGAACTATTGACATAAAACAGGTCTCTGAACCTAAAAAGTTACTCCAGATAGTGTTAAAGAGTTGTTGGAGTAAGTGGCACTTGAGAAGTTCACACAATTTTTGGTCATTTCTACCTCTTCCAGAAAGTACTCTGCCTCTCAAGTTGCACCAATTCATGAGTTTGGTTTTTAACCTGAAATTTTCAGTGATCCATATTCAGGCTAGTTCCACATTCTCCCTCATTTTAGTGGGCTTTGGATGTAAGCAAGACAAAGAACAAATAGAGAAATTGATTTGTGTGGTATATCACAGGCAATAAAGCTATGCATACATTTCTCCTGAACTGAGTACTATGACAACAAGAGAATCCTGGTATTAAATCACATGTGAATGTTAAACTCTATTCTAAGTGATTTGGTACACTATAGAAACGTTTCAGGCAGTGAAAGGACAGTTTTGTAAATAGAGTATATAGGACCTAGGAATATCAGTAGGCATTTGGTGTTACTTTGAAGAGCCTGTTTAATTTCGGACTGAAAATCAGATGTAGGAACGTTCACTTCAGAGTATTGTGAGGTCTAGTATTGTTTTCTCCAAAATCCTTTTCTGTTTGCTGCTGAGGGCATACCTGGTAGGAAGCTAATTGGTTTCTAAATGCATAACAGTTGCCCTAAGTTATGAATCCATCCCCTACAGATACTGATTTCTCAGATATTGAATTTGATCAGAGGAAAAAATACTCAAAGGATTTTTATTGACAGATTTGAAGAGTAATTGGGTTTTAAAAGTTACCATTAATTAAAATCCAGTAGATCTGTTTACTTTATTGTATTGCATTTCTTTGTACATATATCCACATACTTTCTAGCTTGTACTTGTACTTATTTCCTATGATTGTCTATTTAAGATGAAAAGCTTTTTGCTATGGCTTCTGAGAAGAGGGTACATTTTGAAACAGTTTCTCTAGAGAAATGAAGAAACAGTGTTTGAATTTAAACATCAGTTGTGCTTGTAAGGTTTTACAGTGTTTAAGAAATGCTGCTGCTGAAAAACAATTCCAATAACAAACTTAACTGAACTTTGTATGCTGGTGTTGCAAACATATTGTTATTCTGTGAAAAACTAGCAGAGAAAGAAATTATCCTAAGATATTGATTTTGAAGTTTGACTGTGAAGAAAGAACAGGTGGTTGAATTCTGCTGTTAGTGGCAGCAAATCAGTTAGAAATAGCAGTTGAAAAGGAAAAATGGAAGTCTGAAAATGAAATGTATTCATTAAGCTAAAAAGTCTTTGGTGTACTGTAAAGAATATTGGTATGTGTGCCACATATGCTTTGTGTGTATCAAAGTTTGCTGCCTGTTAGTCCAGCATGGCAGACAAGCTTGAAGTAAGACAACCAGTTTTCCATAAGGCTATTTCAGATATCTAACTGTATAGGTAAGTAATTGCCCAGCTGTGCAGTGCTCCCTGTGCGCTGCTCAGTTTAATCTGTCTAGCTCTTGTCATAGGTGATGGCAACATACTCTATTCCCTAAAAGTTCAAACTTTGAACATTTTATTCCCTAAAAAGTTCAAAGTTTCTTGGAAGAAACTAGAGTTTTCAATTAATTGCTATGCTGACATTCATTAGAAATTCTCCATTAAGTGCAGGTAATGCCTCAATACCCAGTTTCTCATTCTTGCATATAATCACAAATAAGAAGAATTATTAACACTTATTGGTAATTTACTAGCTATAGGAATGCTAAAGGCAAAGCAAAATTTTGTTATTTCATAACAAGGAGTCCAGGTAGTACAGACCTTAAAATATAAACAAAATTCTGAAACTACTGTAATGAATGTTTTTTTACTCTGCTGTTCACATTTGGTGCTAATGTGATTTAAAACATATATTTATTTGTGTGAACTATTTTAAGGGAAATATTGAGAAAATACTTTTAGGATTAACTATTAGGATTTGAATGCATTACCCATTAAAATTTGGGTTTTTACTTCTGCCACTCTAAAATTGGGTAACCTCGTGCAAATCAGGGCATCACTTGGAATCTGGGATTTCCATTTTGACAATGGGGATAACCTTGCTTAGTCCCACCTTTCTTCTATTTTCTTTTGACCTTTTTTTAAAGTGTTTTGCTATTACTAGCCTCTTATGAGACAATATTTTCTTGCACTGTGAATATGCAGAACATGCACAGAGATTCTAATGAAGATTGATATGTCTAAGTATTAATGCAGTGCTAAAAAAAACCCACTAATTTTTTTTGATGTTTCACACCTCCTTTCTACTCCAGTGGATCTTTTCTTTAGTAGGCTTGTTTGCAATTTGAAGGATTAAATAATGTAACAGTTTTACCTTCTGCAATTTGGTTTTCCCTGCTGTGTTTCTTGCTGTGGTGTTAAGGGAGCTTGTGAAGAGAACACAGAGCAAAGCAATAGATATTCGTACGTATATTGAGGACTTTCAGGATGGTATTCAGGTCGCTTTGAAATCAGTGAGAATTCAATGGCAATGCTCTCTCTGTTTAAATGGAGTAAGAATTTCATCTTCTTTATGGTCTTAGAGGAAAATTCTGTATTTCAGAAAAGAGCAGTACTTCAGTTAAATGTTTCAGCAGTGGTTCTCTCAATCCAGCTGCACTTGAAGCCTTAATTTTTTGGTTAGAAGTGAGACTGAGTAAATGCTCAGGAAAGAATAAAAGTTTAACTTTCCAGCTCAGCTGTGATGAGGAAAGACATTTAAAAAATCATTCAGGAAGGAGGAAGAAGGGGAATCTCAGATGTACTTTTTCTTAATGTGTAACAAGACACAATAATTTTATATTTTAATTTTTTTCCCTTGTTCAGGAACACTTAGTAAGAATATGTGCAGTTTTGGCTGTATTTTGAGATAATTCACTGAGATGAGCTATTGTTGTGCAGTGAGATCACTGCTAATAAGATAGGGGATTAATATATATTATCTAGCCCAAATCAGGGTTTTGTGTATGTTTCCTTGTTTGACAGGAGTGGGGGTGGGACTTCTGCCGCTGTAGCACTTCCTGAGCATTTCCTGCTTTTCATGAAACAGCAAGCAGCAGGTACATCTACAAGAACCATCAAGCACAATTAGCCAAAAGCCATCAGCTATGTCCTGTTTTCTTCATGATGGTGTTAAAAATCAGGCATTAAATAGATCTCCAGAGAACATAAGGATCATCTGAACAGATATTGCATTCTCTTTTCAATTCAGTAACCCAAGAGATCTCCAGTCTCCATACTTGACTTTCCACTATTGCCAAGACAAGAGCAGACATCTTTGTAAAATATGGAGGTCAATATATCCTTTAGACTAAGACAAGGTGTATTATTATCACAATATCTCATATAAGGTTATATCCTATACATACATATGTACACATAAATAAACCCCCAGAAGTTCATGTAGTCATAGATATTTTCTCCTATCTCTTTATTGTGCGTAGCTTTAGTTTTAATAAGGCAAACATTTGATATCAGGTATTCAAAAGAATTTCTACCATAAAGTGTCACGGGGTGTGGGGTGGAACTTTAGTTCTCATAGCAAGTAACAGCTGAATTCAGATCTGAATTTAGTTTCAAGCTTAGAAAAAGAGTAGCAAGAATCAAGGATGTTTTCATATGTGTCAGACTTTAAAGCTAAAGTCTCCTACACATGCTTTATGCAAGTACTAAATAACTCTGTATTTGATAAATTAAGTAGGTGGACATGATGTTAGGAAATTATTAACTGGCAGTTGGCAGGTGTACCTTATAAAGATGATGGAGAAGTACAGTCAATATAAGGCTTCTGCTGAATTTCTCAACTCAAGCACGTAGGTGTGCACATGAACAAAATTAGCCATTAAGTAGAAAAGTAGTAAGAAATTATAATGTTATAAAATATGTTGACTGTTTAACTTGTTTGCAATTCCTTTTTATTCTTTGGGTTGCAAAGCAAAATTTTGCCCACACTTTGAGAAGTTAATGATCACTGAATGACACAAAAAATATAAGTGGGACAAGGGCAAAGGTGCAGCTAAGTTTTTTTCCAGTACTTGATCAATTGTGTGTTGCTTGATGTGATAATTAATGGTGACAAAACCAAAACAACACTTTAGCTTTTAGGCAGCTAGAAAACAGCATGACACAGTGCCCTTCTTGCAGTGCAGCTACCATGAAAAAAAAGTTAGAGATGCAAGAAAAATACAAATTACTATGCTGACAGTTTTTCCTGTTCTCTTGCTTTTCTAGCTCTATAAGAGAAAGAAAAAGAAAGAAAGAAAGAAAGAAAGAAAGAAAGAAAGAAAGAAAGAAAGAAAGAAAGAAAGAAAGAAAGAAAGAAAGAGAAAGATTATTATTTTTACCTTGTACTTGATTTATTTAATGCAGTTCTGTTTTGTTTTCAGTTTTTTAGCCAAACTGGGGAAATGTTTTGTTTCAAACTAATTTGGGTAGATTTTTTTTTTCTAAATTGTGGCAGGAGAAATAGAGAAGACAGGAAGAAGCAGAACTTTTTATCTGGTCAAGCCTTTATTTTTTTTTTTTATTTGTACATTGGCAATTTTCTAAACAAAGTTGTCACTTCAAAATGAAAACAAATGAGTTTTTTTAGAAAAAAGTTTAAACTTTTCTGAAATGCAAACAATCCACAAAAATAAATTTACTACAACCACAATAACACTTGTCTAATGATAAAATTTCTTTTGTTTTTATTTTTATTTTTTGCTTCTTTAGCAAAGCATGTATTAAAGCCCTCAAAAACCATTCTACTGTTTAGTTTTAGTTTAACTCCTGGCTGACAACATGTCTCTTTTGCTAATCTTACTGTTGTTAAAAGTCTCCTTGTCTTTTTCTTTTCCCCCTTTCACCTTTCTTTCCTCTTGGACTTTTTTTCCATGCTGCTTCTTATAAATGCAAGTTCTCAAGGAATAATCATTCAAGGTATCAAAGAAGCCACAAAAAGTCTGTCAACACTGAGCAGAGCAGCACAGCTGTCATGGTTCTGTGTTAGGTTTCTCCTTCAACTCCACTCATCCATGAGCTGCCATGAGAAGAATATGGTAACTCAGAAAGGACTCCTGGAGGGCTGCTTGCCAGGTAAACCAAAGGGGAAAGCTAGTGAGCAAGTAATGTCTTTATTAAAATGTTCTCAGTCACATTGTTTCCACTGTATTGAGCAGAGTACTATTGTCTTTGTCTTCTGTACAATATCACATGGTCCTTTCACACCATATCAGGTTTACTCCCTGCCAGGCAGCACAGAGCTGTCATCCATCCTCCTCTTGCACAAGCAAACTAAGTTTAAGTTTGGAAATATTGCTGTACTACAGTACCTATCTTTTATTTAGCGAAAACACAAATATAATTGATTATAAGAAAGGACCCCTCATAACAGTCTGTTTTCCCCATGTTTTCTCTTGAGCTGCACTACTCCATACCTCAGGTATTCACTGGGCTGCACTACTACTTCTCATTAGGCCTGAGTCTAGCAAGGGGTTTCTGTGAGGCTTGATGTGTGGAAAAGTGTCACATGAAAATAGATGGAGTTCAGGTATGGAGCTTTCTTAGAAGAGTTTCAGAGCAAAGCCAAAGCAACAGACTTCAGTGCAAGATTACCCCTCATTGCCTTTCCATTTTATTTTTTTTCACCCTTTCCTTGGTACAATGACCTAATTCAGATGCTGGAAGCATTACAGTAGAGAGGTCATAAACTATAGAAATCCCAGCCCTCATTACCTGTCCTTTTTCAAGTTTGTAGAAAGTCTGTAAATTACAGTAACCTCTATGAAAAATAAAGATGTGTTCAATATTAAAGGAAATTTAATAATAAAACCCAAGATATTGTCATTCATTTTGTTTTTGCAGTAAAGATTGTGTAAAATATGGGTGCAACATTACTGTTTCCTTTTAAAATTCATCATAACCCACCCAAGCCAGCTCGATTCAATTTGGGATCTATTTATGTATTTTTTAGTTTTGGACCTCTTGGCTGTCCAAATGGAGTTTCAGAGCTTACAGTTAAACTTTTGTTCATTTATAGTTTGGTCTTAATTACAATATTATTGAATTGCTCCAATCAAAATCTCCATTGTTATGACTAGGATGGATGTGGGGATCAAAAAGAAACCTTAGGAAAGAAATCAGAGAGTTTGTTGTTTAACCTCATAAACTGAAGGCTGGAGGAAAATGTGTAATGGACCTTTATAAAGCATGGCAGAGTTGAATTGTAAGGTCAGAGAAGGGGTGCTTAAGCTCAGAGACAGTGTTGGCCCAGAAAAAAAAAGGGTATTAACTGACTAAATTTAGGCTGGAAAAGTTTCCTCTGATGGTAAGAATATTCTGCTAATAGTGTTCTGGAATTGTCTTTTAATGTTAGCACCAAGACTCAGGCCAAACCCAACTCATTAGAGTTTGAATTGCTTTCTGAGTGGGATTAAACAATCAGCTTGCATTAGCAGAGGTCCTCTCTGGAGGCAGTTTCTTTTCCTGTATTCAACTTAATTATTTTTTTATAACAAAAATTGTAAAAGTTTGTAAATTGGGAGCTTAAAACATTTTTCTTTAAGACACAATATTCAGAGATTTATGTAAGAGTAATGTGAATGAAAAGATTAGCTGAAAGAATGCATGATTGTTTGGAGTTTGTTTCTGGCATTATATTAAATAAATCTTGATTTTATGATATACTTTGTATTGCTACATTCTTGTGTGATTGCTCTAGATAGAACTGGTAAGTCATTGAAATACATAGTTAGAAAATACAAAGGACATTTATGTTCCTTTCAATACCTCAAGTACTTAATTCAAAAATAGACTCTTGCTATGACACAAGCTCCTAGATGTGCTGTGGTTTGTGGTCATAGTTTAGTAGCTTTGGATTGCAGCCCAAGGTGCATTAAAACAGTTTAGGTGTCACAAATGCTACCCTGTTTCCAAATAAAGATCAGCTCCCCTGTGCTTCTCACCTTGAAACCTTTGAAGATGTGACCTTTTTGAACTTGTTTGTGTGCAAGGATTATTCTGGGTACGCCGCCAAAAAGCATTTTGCTTTTAGCGAGTAAAGTCTATGATACCTCATGCATTTCCTGGCAGTCCATTATTCCTGAGTCAAACATTTGGGTTTCTCTGGACTTGGTTGTGCTTTTTTCCAAGTTCTGATATATAACAGTTCACTTTTGGAAGTCTTTGTTGTATGCAAAGCTTACTTAGACTGGGATAAAACTTCCATTCATAGGGTTTTTTTTCCTGCTTCTTCACCTCAAATGAAGTGGCAATATTTTGTGTAAGCTGAAATATGTGGCAAGCAAAACTTCATGAAGACATGCTGAAAGTCAGGTTTTCTGAATTTGGAAGAACGAATAAAAACCTGCCACTTGAGAGCCCAAAGATATTGAAAAGAAGCATTTGTGCCTGGGTCAAGGGAGAGTTTTAGTAATGTACAGACGGTAGCTATGGAAACAATATCTGAGTTTGCCTAGATGGTCTTGAGAAACATAAATAATGAACAAACTATACCAAATAAATGTACATACTGTGCTGAACAGAGGTAAAACAAATTCACTAAGAAATCACAGAACTGACAGCTGCACATTTATTTCTGTTCTGTGTGTGTGCAGTGAATACAATTTTAGCCAAGGGCTGGGTTGCACATCTGCCTTGACCCTAATGCTACAGGCTCCAATATAAACATTTAAAAAAATCAAAACCTATTTAATGTCTTCCAGCATAGCACACAAAGACCATTGCTCTCTGGAGTGATTTTTGTAAGTACAACTGCCCTTGCTTACAATGTTTTTAGCTTTCAGTTTTCAACAGCTCAACTCTGACCTAGCAGATAAAAGCAATGTTTATGTGTGATTTTAGGTAAATGGAGTTGGATTAAAAGATTTCAGGCTGGTCCCTCTTTCTTTATTTATTTGCTCCATGTTACTTTCACAAGAAGATGTCTGCTGAGAAATCCCACTGCAAACTTTGCCTCATCCTACCATCAGAACTTTATGTGAGATATCCAGACTGGATGACTTTCAAGGGCTAAGTCAATGCAAAGTATAAAGTAAGAGGCAAGACTGTTAATGAAATCTTTCATCTTTTCAGTTTAGCTTTGGTTGGACAAAGATAACTAGGTTTTTATATGAAGCTTTTTGCTGTCTGTTTTTGAACTGCTTTTGCCATTATTGCATATTCAGGTAGGGAGAGATTAATCAACAGCATTCTGTAAATAATCTCATTGCTATACCTTACTTGATCAATTACACAATCAAAATAATTGGTAAACTGTTTTAAAGGCTTTAATTTGGGAGGTTAAGGGTGTATTTGTCTCACTGAGCAGAAAATAAAAAAGATGTTCAGCAATTGTTAACAAAAACATGCTGCTTGTAAAATAAATTGTTTTCTTTCCACATATGTAAATTATTCAAAAAAATTGAGAGAAAAAAAAGAAGTTTAGTGTCGGCGGTTGGGACACTTTACCCAGGAAGTGGAATCACATGAGTTATCGTGTCTAGTCTGTTTTTTATTCATACTTACATATTTCTACAATGTGAAAAGGAATGAATAAAGAAGATTGAAGTACCCACGTAATCACTAGAATATCCAGATAGCTGTGCTGGAGATGGTAGGTTCATGTGTCATTTGGCAAACAAAAACTGCCTGTATCTCACTGTAAGTGACTGGGTTAAATCACTTTCCTCCATTTTAAAACAATTAAAACAAACTTATTTCTGAACAAATCTTTCTTAGTTTGGCTTGAATTTGTAAAGTTTCAAGCTGAAACTTTTATGAAACATTTTATGGAAATTTTGTGGTTTGTGAGTAAGTTTTGCCCAGCTCCCATCTGTATCCAGATCAAAGCACACCTTAATGTTCTTGACTCAAGCATCACCTTGCACACCTAAGTATAAAGAATTGTCTTTTTAATACAGGTGGACAAGTCAGCCTCTAAAAAATGTTCTATGTGCAGTCAGTCTCTAACACTAATATTTCCTGGATGATCTCTGACAAAGTAGAAAGCTGTGAAAGGAAAATTTTATAGTTTGCTGGTAATCATAATAGCAGGGCTTTTGTTCCAAGAATGGGGGCCTAATTACCTTCTGAAACTCAAAAAAATCACACTGACTATAGTATATTTTACATCATGTGCTACAGTTATTTTAAGATATGAGCAATTTCAATCTTTTTTTAATAAAAGCTTTTTGCATGGCACTTTAGCAAATCTGTGTATAAGTGGGTTTCCAGAATCACTTACTTTCTTGGCATATATTCAGGAAGATGCAAATTCTGTTAACTGGCATCTATATATAGATGTCACAAATGCACAGATATAATTTAATCAACTCTTGCATTTTTTTTTTCTTTTTAGAAACATCTTTAAAATAAACTAAAATTCTACGCTTCATCTTTGAGGTAATTTTAAATAAGGCTAATTTAAAACCCCTGGGAAATGCCTACCTAGACCAGCCTTTAAAAGTTTGTTTTCTATTCAACAACAAAATTGATTTAAAAAATACATCCTTAATTTTTGTTGTTTTCACTCAGGAAAAGACTGAGAAATAATTAACAGAATGGCAATGGTGGAGACACCAAAGAACAGTCAGAATAAATTTTTGAATACTGCAATAATTTTCAGTGGTTGCAATGCTTCAAAAACAATCACTCTCTCAAGGATCTCATCCTAGTCCCTTTCAAGCTGATGGGTTCTTCAATTAATTAAATGAAAAGCAGGATAGACACTAGTTAAAATGAACTTGTTAGTTGGAGTGTCACTTTATATTCTGCCTCCGCAGAGCTAAAATTTGTTGCCTACCAAATGAAATTCTCTTCATTTGCTTACTACATTTTTATGTTTTAGTGAGAAACATCCCTGTCTTGTGTTTACTTGGGTTTAATCTTCATGTGTCTGTGCCACTGTGGGAGGTAAACTCACAGGTTTCCCATTTGAAATCAGTTTCTTACCTATTTACCTGTGAGTTGCTGCTGACTATTAAGCTTTGGGTCACCAGACTGATGGCTTGTATAAAGTCACTATCTCCATCATACTACCTAAGTTGCATGTTTTCTGAACATGTTGGCTTTAATTTTCTAGTGTTCGGCGCACGTCTAAGGCAGCTATCAAATCTCTTATAGTGACTCAGTATAAAAATGGATTTAAGATCATTCCAGGCAGTGCAAGCACACAGCATTTCTCAATGTGGTGGGCCGCCTGCTAGAGGCTCACCCAGCCAAGCTCCCACTCCTCCTCTTCCACAGGACAGGAGGGAGAGTATAATGAGAGGGGGGGAAAAAGAGCTTGAGAGTCAAGATAAAGACAGGGAGATCATTTACCGAGGGGTGTAGGCGGACGGTTAGCTGCGGTCAGTCCGTGCCAGCCTTTCATGACCGCTCCTGCTCTCTTTCGCTGTTCCTCTGCTCCGGTGGGGATTCTCCAGGGCAATGGGAAGGCCAGAGCCCCTCCTGTCCCTCGTCCTGCTCTCCCCTCGGGGCTCGCAGGGCCTTTCCTCCCTCTTTTCCCCTCACGCCTTCCTGCCCGGGGCTGAGGGGCTTGGCTGTACCCGACTGTGGCCGGCACGAGGCAGCCCGGCGGCCTCCTTGGACAGCCGTGCGGCCCCTGTCAGCACCGGGACATCTGCAGCTCACACCCTCATCAAGAGACGTGCCGGACACACCGTGCAGACACAGCAGAAAGCCGTGCTGCTGCCCCAGGAAATTTCCTTCTGGTGGAGGAGCACAGCGGCCTCGGCAGCTCTGAATCCTGCGTGCAGCGTTGTAATTGATTTGTGACAAGGAGAAATGTCGATTTACGGACGTGATTGCAGAATGCAAATAGGGCAGAGATTTTTAGTAACTGTGATGATTACCACAAGGAAAAGCTAAACAAACGTTAGCAGTTGGAAAAGTAAACCTGCGGGCGCTGCTGGGTTGTGAAGAGGCTTTTGGCAAGGGGGTTCACCTGTCCCTGGCAGCCGCGTGCCCCCTGTTCCAGCACCTGGACCCGCGGGGTTCGGTGTTTGTCAGTGGAAATGTGCTGCTCCTCCCGACCTGCAGCACGGCAGCAAGGTTCCGTGTGGGCGGTTGCACAGAGTACTGTGGAGCCGTAGAAATTCTGTGTCTGTATTAAAGCACTCCTTTGGTGTAGAGCCAGGCTAGCAGTGCTAAGTATATGGATTTACAGTTAGGTAGTGCTTGTTGTGGTGAAGGAAATCTTACATATTTCAATATTTTTATAAAACTTATCAAAGGTTTATGTCTTTATAGCCATGATAAAGAGATCTGTGTCCATGGCTATGTACAATGCTGACTTATGAAGTGTCAGGTTATGGGGGCCAAAGAGTCTTTGTTAATGATCTTTGCTGTTTAAGGTGTGGAGAAGAAACTGCTTCGACCTTAATGATAATATCCTTAGGGATTAGCACAATGAAGTTCTGAAGTTCCTTAAAATACCTACTATACTACGTATCAAAGAGCAAGAGATAAGTAAGTGGATAATAGGGGACAGGACAGGATACAACAAAATGTGTCTGTTAACCAACTCCATTAGGATTTACAAAAAGCCCTTAAAAACATGCTTCCTTCCCTTAGAAGCACAGAGAAGCCAAGTAACCCCACTATGGAAAACAAAATGTTATTTTTGAATCTGCAAATGGTTAAGTCAAATAACAAAAAAATGAAGTGATTAGTGTTTATCCCACTAAAATGCTACCATCAGAAATACACAACTCACCCTAGAAGTATTATACTTATTTTTCAGCTTTTATTTATATGCAGAGAAAAAGGAATTAAGGAAGAATTTATATGAAAAAATGTCCAGAAGTTATGAAATATATGTCTATGCTGTAATGTAAATGTTAAAATACCTGAGTTAGCTTAAAACAAGAACTGGAACACTTTAATGGTGATAAACAAGCAGCTTATCAACAACAGTGAATTTTCCCTCCTATGTCTTTCAGTCAGAAACAACCAGGGAAGATAGCTGGGTATGGGCTTCTCAGAGTAGGACAGCTGAGACCTTTGCTGAAGTAGGTGAACTGCTCTCAGTATCCCAGCTTGCTCGTTTGAAAGCAGCCTGGTTGTCTCCCTACTTGAGTGAAAATTGCATCAATTTAGGAGGCACCATGGCTTGGAAAAAAAAGCCATCAGACAGCCAAATAGGAAAAAAAACCAAAAAACCCAAACAAAGAAACTAAAAATCCAGACCAAACCAAACCAAACAACCCCAACCCAAAGACACACACCAAGTTCCCCTAAACTCCAATTCTTGCAACATCTGTACATTTAAAGGATGAGGATCCAAAACCCATGAGCTATTTATGTGCCTTGCAAGAGTATAAAAAGTTGCAGTAATAAATTAGAAAAAAAAAAGTTTTGAAAGTGATCATTATCACTCTAATCAGTTGTGTTTAGAGGATAAACCAGCCTTTAGTGTCCGAGGTCAGGAGGAAACTTCTCGTGTTGGGGCAGCTCTTCCTATGGTCACCTACTGAGCTGCACCTCTTACTAAGCTGGGACTGCCTACAGTTGAACAGAGGATAACAGGGAATATGAACCACTGGTCTCTTTTAGTATGGGAGGTTTTTTTTTTCCCATAAAGCTCAACCAGGAAACCTGAAAGAAGTGTGGTTTGGGGAGCTCAAATTGAGGTAAGAGACAAGGTAGGTACTGCAGAGGGATTCTTTCATTGCATCAGCTTCTGTATTGAAAATGTCTGCTGTTTGTTTGTTTTTTGTTTGGGATTTGTGTTTGTTCATATTTTTGTTCAGTTGGGTTTGGTTTCTAAAATCTTTTTCTGTATGTTGCTGTCTTTTTGCTACCTATATCATTTATTTATTTTTAAAATTTTTATAATAAAGGAACTTTTTATTAGTAGATTTCTGTGCCAACTGTAGAATTTTAATATATGCCCAAGATAAGGCCCTGACAAGGTCCCATATAAACCAGATACAGCTGTTTTCAAAATCCAGTCATTCCTGCCTTGTTGTTTCCTAGTAATTACCTCATCTACAAGAAATACTGTATTCCTGTATTGTGCCCCTTAATATATTAAGTGTTTCTATTAGCTTGCCTACTGCTGAGACATCTCAGAGTTTTTGGTGTGGGATTGGGTTTTTTTAAATAATTTTTTTTTTTTTCATCTGAGTAAGTCATATAGGTGTTGGGCCTTTCATCACCAGTATTCCCACTGGTTTAAGAAAGTTTTTGGTGTACACGCTCCTTGCCTCCCTTGAGGTCTGCCTCTGGATATTTGAGATGAAGGCTTGTTTGCATACTGTGGAGTTCTGTCAGTCATAAGATGAGATGCCCAAATTTGGTATTCGGGCTGATCATAATTTTTTTCTCAACTTTTCCTGGTAAAAATATATCTGGTTTTGTCATTTAGTCCCTGGATTTTTGGGCAATTACTCAAAGAATTAATGTAATGTCAACAAATTACCCCAGTCTCTCTCAGAGAACTTTTTGCCTCCAGATGCAACATAGTTTGAGAGGTTTTTTTAAATGTTCCCCTCCCTGAAATGTGGGGCTTAATTTGTGTATTTGTTCTATGTCACTTAAGCCTGTTATGATTTTCAGGGTCATCTTGTCCTATTTCTGGTCCCACTACAATGAAACTCCTGAGCATTCATTTATCTTCAGGTGTTTAACTATTCGATTGTCTTTCACATTGTTTTGATGCTTTCATA
This sequence comes from Urocynchramus pylzowi, assembly GCA_013397555.1. Lineage (NCBI taxonomy): Eukaryota > Metazoa > Chordata > Aves > Passeriformes > Fringillidae > Urocynchramus > Urocynchramus pylzowi. Next base: position 1,198,667 of record VZRH01002379.1, read on the forward strand.
TGAAAAGGAATCTACTTCCTGAATAAAACCTGATTTATTTCTCAGAATTCAGTGATACGCTGCCTTCCTCTGGCAAATGTAGGATCTCTGTCATGCTTTAAGGAAAACATAAAGTTGAATATATTTTCTGTAAAAACTCATTTTGACATGGTTTGCTTTCTTCTCTGACTAGAACAGATCAAACCATGCAGAAATCAGACTGAAAGCCTGATGGGGACATATTTCTGCTTGCAGTAGTAGTAACCTTTTGTCCCATCAGCCACTTGGTTCTTTCATATACTTTCTTTTTCATACACTTTCTTTTTCATACACTTGGTTCTTTCATACACTCCATGTCCTTCTGTTCATATGGAATGACTTTTTTTTTCTTCTCTTTTTCCTTGTAAACATTTTTTCACAAGGATAACATTGGCATAATATTGAAAGTGAGATATACCGTGCAATTTCAGATGTGTGAACTTCACCTAAATTTTCCATGTTTTATGTCATAGCATTCCTTTACCTTTACTCATGTTCACAGTCAGTCCTGTATAAGACTTCTTGAAAATGGAAGATTCCTGACTCTGTGCATGATCCTTTTCTGTGCCTTTTGGCTTGCAGTGATTGCTGTTTTCCAAACTGCAGGGGTAAAAAAGCAGCTTCTGTGCTCTGTCTTCTACTGATTTTTCATTGCAAAGATGACCAAAAAAAAAGCCAAATATTGTAAGATTAATTAGTTTTAAAAGCCTAAAAACCTTTGTGTATATTAGTTTTTCACCAAGCATGTCATAGTTCAAAGACTGTTATGCAAGATCTCTCTATCCTATATTCCTAAAATGGTGAAGCATGAAACAGCCCATTCTGAATAAAGTGGATGACAAAATACCATTTGCACTTATAGCATGACTTTTTTATAGTATTTCCTATTAGCTTCTGGGTTTTAATTTTTCTTTATAGGCCTGTGAAAGAAACATTTCCAGCTACATTACTTTCCAAATAAGCAAGACCATGAGAAGGCATATACTAGTATTTTCAAATGTAAATGTGGGATAGCCTGTGGGCGCTAGATTAAGATATCTGTTAGTCTTGTACTTTTCAATAAAGCTATTTTTAGTTTTGCTGTTAATTTCTGTTAGCACTGGAGGTAGCTGTTTCAAAGCTGTATAAGTCTAAAGAAAGTGCAAGGAAAGAAGAAACTGGTTCCAGAAAGGGAAGATAGGAATGTGTCAGAATTTTTTTTTCATTATATTATACTGTTTGAACAATAGTGTTGCTTCATTGCAGTAATTTAAAATTTAAAAGTTTATTACGGGAAATAAATGTTTTGATACTGCAGCATTATATGCTCTGATGACTTAATGATTGCTACCAATTCCTAATAAAGAATGACTTGTTCCTAACATATTGACCCTTTATACCTCTTTTGAAAGCAAGTTAATGGGATACCAGCTGTATTTGTGAACCTCTTGGTTAACCCACAGTAAACAAAGCTTCTGTCATACCACTTGAACATCTATCAGAGGTTCTAGTTAGAAGTCACAAGCAAAAATACTCCATATTGACTCATGAACATTTCCACAATCCAGGGCCCTGGAAGAATATTGTGCCACTTGGAGTGATAAAGAATGCCAACTCTATTTATTTTCTGAGAGCCCTCCTTGCCAGGCTATGAGTAATGCTCTGTTATCCATTGTACATTTTGTGTTCTAAAGTCTACATTGTGTTCCTTGCTCCAAATAATAAATTCTGGACATCTTGCAAGCAAACCAAATTTTTATTACCCCTTGGTTTGATCCTTAGCTAAAAGAGCAGGTTAATTTAGATGACAGAGACAACCACAACCGTGCAATTGATAAGAAAATTGTGTTTCCTTGTGTTTCTTTGCTTGTATCATAACTCAAGCTTTTGTTTATGATGCAGGATAAAGGTGAGCCTTTAAGATCTTTGAATGAACATCAGTACAAAGCTTATAATAAAATCTGCCCTAAGTGTAGCTCTGATAGAACACTATCTGATCTTCAGTAAACACACAAGTGTATGTAACATAGATTAGAATTTGATATTTCTGAAGTAATTTCCTTCATCCTCTTCTTAAATAACTTGGCTGTGGATGGGCCATCAGTTTAAATGATAGAACAAAAGGTTCTACGGCTACAAAACAAACTATTTTGGCTTGCTTCTTGGGTGGCTGCTTATTGTTTTACAAGACAATGGGAATTGTCATAGTGTTTTGGATTATTTTCATCAATTTATTGAATATTTATTGTCAGGAATACTTCAGTTTTGTATTTTGAAGTTTGATACTACTTATATTTTAAAGAAGTCCTCTGGTACTTTTCCAGTTTTCCATGACTTTTTCTAACTACTTGGTCTTAAAATCATTTTCATTTTTATTTGTGAACTGAGTAGACAATCTGGAAGTCATTGATAGACAATAAAAATGGCACCCTACAATGCTGTTTAAAAAAAAAAAAAAAAAAAAAAAAAGGGAGACCAAAAAAACAANCCTCAAAAACTGTTTAAAAAAAAAAAAAAAAAAAAAAAGGGCGACAGACACTATTATCTTGTCTATGTTTGACATACTTTCCTAAAATTTCCCACAATTACTGGCTCAATTTCAGCTCTGCTGGTGGTGAAAAATGTAGAAATGTTAATATACACAGGGCACTGATGTGAGCTGGTGTTTCAGGTCATCCATTGTTATTTATTGCTATTTATTACATGTGTATTGAAGTTCCTGGGACCCAGACTCATGGATCAAGTATTCCATTGAGCCTGGCACCAGGCCAAGTCTAGAGAGCAAGACTGTCCTGGCCACACTGGGTTAAAACACCGTGGTTAAACTGCTGGTGAGCCATGCACATTAAAATGTCTCTTTGGTTAGCAGAAATGCAGAGGCAGACCAACACAGTGCCCAGGAAATTAAAATACTAGTTTATGCTTTCACAACAGCTTCCATGTGGAACTTGTGCATTCTTTATCACTGTAAGATCAATGGATGTTTGATTCTACTCACTACTGCAAGTATTTTAGAAATAAACATAAAAATTGTATTGGGGGAATGAAGGACACTGATCATGAAAGACTTAGTACTATGTAGGTTTTATTCCCTACTGGCAGATGTAGGAAAAACTTGTCCTTCCTGTATCTTTATGTAGGTTTCTGGAGAGCAGGAGAAAATAAATTTCAAGTAGGTTCTATATTTCTTGTGAAAATTGCTCTTAGACAAATACATTACTATATACACTGCTGTAATCTCTAACTTGGCAGGCCAAGTTAGCCCCTAAGCAGGGGCAACCACCTTCAGTAGACACATAACATGTAAGTAAACTGTGGAAGTACTACATTTACAGTATCACAGAATCTGCTATTGCTGGAGAGCTGAACATATTTTGACTGATCTGAGATGAAGTTGTTGCCTTGAAACTGCTTTTTTGCTCTGATTGGTTTTGACCAGAGGAAGTATATTTGTTCAAATGAGCCTTTCTTTCAGAAGAAGGTGTTTCATTACCCTTTGAGAACAGGCACATATGCCAGAATAAATGTCTTTTAACCTCTGTAGATTTTTCCTAAGGGGAAAAGGTACTGTCTTTTCTCTGTTTTTGGGAATAGATGAGATTTCCATTACTGTAAGAAGACAATAATTTGTGGACACTTTGAAGAACTGGTTTGTGTATAAATTTAGTGGGTAACAAACTGGAGTGGCATACTGAATTAAGTTAGTACAGTATAACATGTTAGCCTGGAGCATTTTTACTTATCCTGAAATACATTAGCCCTTGATAATGATTGGATTGTTTCTTCTTCTGCACCAAATGCAGCATTGCTGGGAATTCACCATGATGTGTAACGGGATTAACATTTATTTAAGGATTTCATTCATCAGTACTGAAGTAATTTCCCAAAGGCATTTTTGAATGCTTTATTATTATTATTATTATTATTATTATTATTATTATTATTATTATTATTATTATTATTGTAGCAAGTTTCCATTGTATCATCTTGATATTTTTGGTAGGGAGCTGGCAAGTATACAGGCATTTAAAAAGAATGCAGGAACTTGGAGCCCCACTGGAAGGCTTTCATTTGTCATTTTTTAATATTGCCAGTCTGCCCTAGATATTAATATTTCTGTTAGCAATTTTAATGGGTAAATAAACTGCTTTTAGTTAATTTCTAATTGTTTCATGGTTTAGACAAAAGAGAGGAAGGGTTCTTGATGGATTTCTTGTGAGTAGGACAATGATTGGTATCTTCATATGATCTCTATAGGAGTGACATTTAGAAATTCTAAACTGGTAAAGGTTACAGGTGTCAACCCAGGTGTCATGGGTTGACCCTGGCCCAATGTCAGTGCCCCCATGAAAGCACATTTTTCCGAATGGTTATTGTGAGATGTGACTTAAAATATAGTAAAGCAGGCTTCATTATTTCAGGGGTAAAGGAATACAGTTTTATACATCTACTATAAACACAAAAGAAAAAGGAAAAAAAACCATACATACATATACAATGTCTATAATGGAAGTTTTTAAAACTACTTCTCTTCCCCCCCCACCTTCTCCCATCAACACCATTAGTCAAGGCTTTACCTTCCCAATCCAGCAACTACCCCTCGAATACTTAATTCTCTGTTTAGTACCATCTCTCACTCTACCACCTCCCAGTTCATCAGGAGAGAGGAGTCTCCTTCTTGTACCACAGGCCTCCCCCGGAAGCACGGTGGAACCTTCCTGCGCTTCCATCGGCACACATGGCAGCCATCTAGAGAAAATCTGCTAGAGTGTAAATTTTCCTTCCATGTTCAGTGCTCTCACCACTGACCATGGATTTAAATTGTTTCTTGGGTGTCTTTTTTTAAGGATGCTTGGCCCAGTTCCAGAAGAGTGACATTCTCACATTTGGGACAGCAGTCCCCCCTATATTCTTTCCTCTGGGGCCTGGGGCTCTCAGGAGCAGAGAATCTCCTTCATCCTCTGAAGGCGGAGGGCTCCTCTTCACCCTCCTCATCCATCTCTGTTGTACTCCTCATGGCTCCAAGCCATCGTCTCCCCCTGGAAACAGTCTCTGAATTATAAAAAGAAATAGGCTCTGTCCCGTGGCTATGCAAGAGAAAAGTCCAGCCAAAAGCCACTCCAGTCATCTCCTCCATCCAGGACGCTTCCCATCCTCTGCTGACATTTTCTTATTTACTCGAACTTTCTCTCCACTTGCTCATTTCCATCTATCTTTCTCTTCTTCAGATTAGGGAGGATTAGTGCTTCTGT
>VZRH01002379.1:1204027-1273453 GCA_013397555.1 Urocynchramus pylzowi
CCCTGGGAATGCTCTGCTTTTAACCCCTGTGTGTTTTCAAAGGCGTGTCCAGGTTCCTAGTGGCCACTCCAGGTGCCAATATTCACCTCTGGCCATTGATTGGTTTGACCACCACCTTCCCAAGAAACTTCCTTCCTCGTCAAACCATCACACAGGGATGTACTTTCCCTGTCTTAAAGTCTTTTGTGGATCTTTAAGATTTAGCCAAGCTCCACCCTGTCCTTTGATAAGAAACATTCCCCTTTTGTTTCCTCCTGTGCTATCCAGAAATAAAATCCAGCTTGCATTTATTTATTTATTTATTTTAATTTCTCTGAAAATTTTCTTCTCTGAAATCACAGTTCCCTGGAACACCTCCCTTGGAAAGTGAAAGATACTTCATTTGCTTCATTACAAAACACTTTGATGTAATATTTCCATTGTGCAGCTTATTTAGCATGCTTCTGGCTACACATTTACTTTGCTATAACCTTCTGAGATTACCATTATTAAGACCTCGCTCATCATACTATGAAAAGTATTGATTTGTAGTAATCTTACTGGGATTGTTTCCAGTTTTTCTAAAAGATCATTGGGAGAAGCTGTCATTATAGATGCTAAAAACAGAACTGAAACCACTAGGTTGAGACCCACTTTTCTCCACCAGAAATCCAGCCTGTTTAAGATGCACAGCTACCAAGTCCTTGAGATCATTCTTTCCACTTAAAACTTTGCAGTACAACAGGGAAACAACTGAGAAGCTGCATGCTCCATCTCATCTACGTAATGAATGTAAGAGATCACAGAAATAAAGCCTAGCGCAATGAAGTGACATCACATTAGGAATGAAAAGAAAAGACTTAAGAGTTTAGTAATCCACTAATGGGGGGCATTTAATATTTCCTGACTAGAAGTTAGACTTTTTTAAGAGCTACGAAGAATGAGCATTAATCCTACTTCGAAAAAAAAAATAGAAAAAACTAATACGAAAACATTTTGAAACAGTTCCAGAAAGTCAGATATCATTATACTTGCCATTAGTGATGAAGCTTTTTAGAGACAGGTCAAATTCCTTCCAAGAGTAAATTACATTAGTGGGCACAAAACATCTGGAAAAATATGGTATGTCTAGAAGCACCCTCAATGGCCTGTTTTCAGAAGACTTGACTGTATAATGTGGTCTGGTATTTTCCTATGTGTTTGGTTGGTTGGTTGTTTTTTTTTCCAAACTAGAATATGGGCTAGGAGACGAGATATAAAAAGGTATTTGGAAGACTGTGGTCTATTTATGTAGCATTGACTATTGGAAAAAAAGAATGGTTTTGAATGGATAAATGAAGTTATATGTGATTGTGGGTAATTTGCAGTGGGAAAGGATATAGACTGAAGATAGGTCAAAAAAACACCCAAAACCTGAAGATCTTCATTGTGGGTCTTACCTTGAAAGGCTTACATTTTTCAGATGGACCATAAGTAGATCAGTTTGGAAGTTTTAATCTGGGAAATTCTTGTTCACAATTCATGAATCAGTTGTTTTGATTCCCTTAGGAATCAAGGGATGGCAAACATGGCTAAAGTCTTTTAAAATTATAATAAAACACCTGACTTATCTTTACTGCAGAAGTCAACTCAAAATTTTACATAGCATCTCATGCTTCACCTTGTTCTCCAAAGTGAACAGGAACTAAGTGTTTGCACCTGAAATTAAGTCTTATGTTTTGTTGTGAAAAGTGCCTTATGATATTAATTGGTCACAGCTGAAGTTGTGTATTAGAAATGCAGAGCTTACATTAACTTAGTATTGCATTTTCATTGACCATTTGAAGGGAGCAATGGCAAGAGTTTGGAACAAGGGTATCGAATTTTGCAAGGAATTAAATTCTTGCATATTGAACATATTATTGAGTGTGAGAAGTGTCCTCACTTGGTCAAAAGGTTGATTCAGATTAATTTTTGTCCTGATACTGTGTGGTGGAAAGAAGTAGGCTTGTGTTCATGTCTTATGGTAAAGCTTTAATTCCATAGAAGCAAATACCCAGGATAGAGTTTAGCATTACCCAGCTTCTTTCAAACCATTATTCTGAACTTGAGTGTGTGTATCTTCACTTTTAATATTCATGTGCACCCTTGTCCTCTACCATTCTGGGTCAGGGAGGTTTTAAAAAGTGTGCTGAATGCTGTGGGTACAGTTATGTTTGATTTTTTGTTGCTTAAAGTGTAAAGGAAATGTTAGGAGAAAAGACTTCAATTTAAAATTTCCAGCTTATGTCTTGCAAGTATGGCCAGGATTGGTTTTAGAAATGTCTGCCTCCTGGTTTATTTGTACCTCTTCAAGTCAAAGAAGAAAGAACAAGTGTGGCATATAAAAATTGTACTAAGGTGTATTTAGATGAGAAATTCTGTTTCCTCAGTTTCTAAGGTGCATTTGAATAGCTATTTTTGAATAACCTTTAAGGCAATTTCAGGCATAGAGCAGGAACATGGTCAGAGGCAAGCTGAAAAATGTGTTTCAATCAATTAAATACTTTATTTTCAAAATATTTTTTCACATATACTGTTTCTTGGTAAACAGTAAATATTTTAGAAACATGATAGTGTAAAGGAATAGTCACAGACCACATGCTGAATCAAATCGCTACTGGTATCAAATGATCCCTTCAGCTTGAGTGGACAATTTGTTGGCAGTACAGTTGAAATCTCTGCTTTATTGCCTTGCAACTATTAAATAATAATTTCAGATATTTAAGGCTCTATTCTATGTCTTACAGAGGTAAGAAACACCTGTCTATTTTATGCTGAATGCCCCTTTTATTTCACTCATTTTTCTGTATTATTTTTATTAGTTTCTTTGCTAATAGGGATAGTTCAGGATGCACTCTGTTGCTACTTAAAATGGAGAAAGAAACCATAGCACCATGCTCACTGCAAGCAAAACTCTTTTCACATCTATCGGGTGTCTGAACAGACAAAAGAGCTTTGATCACTTCCAGCCTCTTTTAACAAGAGACTTGTTTTAATTATAGAATGCTTTAGCTATTACTGAACATTTGCCTGGCACAGTTGGCATATGACATCATTTTGCAAAAGCTTGGGTTTCTTTAGAGCATTCCAGCCCTAGGCTGCTCTTCTTAGAACTAAAGGAGGAGCATTATTTTTCCACCAACTGAAGAAGGTATCTTTAAATTAGAGCCAATAAAAATAAGATGGTAATCCAGAACCATTCCCAAGTAATGACCACAATGCAGCAGTCACCTAATGAAGACCTATTTATATTCACTACTGCAGTATTTCCGGTGACCTCATGACAATACCAAAGATTTTCCTATTCCCTCATGCAGGAAAAAAAAAAAAAGGGGACAGAATTTCTGGTAATCTTCCTACCAGTTTTCACTTTACAAAGTTGTATTGCTCTCTGAAAAAAAAAAAAACCCAAACAAACCCAAAATGATGAAGAATGTTTTTCTATCCTTGTATATGCTGTATACTGTCACCCTGTTCTTTTGAGTTTCTCTAAGCCTTCTGATGTTTACATTCTTGTAATGGAGTTTCTCACACACTTTCATGTAAATAACAATTGTTTTACATTCTTCTCTGTAAGAGGAAAATTTTGATGGACTATTAGTTTGACCAGTGTAGTTGGAGAGGTGACAATGTCATTCTCCAATCCACTGTCACCTTTAGAATTCTATAAATGTTGAGGTCTGAAAAATAAAACTTTCTTTTCCTGTTCCTGTTCAGATGCTGGAACACCTTGTGTGAGTTATATTATTTCTTGTCACGAAGGTGACAGTATACAATGTATATTATAGATGAAATGGCATGTAGAGTGAGTATAATATAAGAAGAATCTGTCAGATCTGTAAATGAATAATGAAAACAGTAAATAATATTTAATGTTTCCGTTTGACTACATTGCAATATGCATAGATTGTATAGAAGTAGAGTACTAATATTTGTTGTCACTGCTAACTATCAACATTTTCTTTAGTTATTGAAGTGGAGTAAGATATGATGAAATTGGTCGTGTTAATTACATTTTAGCAATTCATTGGTAGAGCAGAATATGAAGACTATTCTTAATGTAATTTTCGTAACCAATGTAAACTCTACATATCCCATCATTTGGACTTATTTGCTCTTGTCTTCGTTCAGCTTTAAGACTTAAGTCAGGATTATATTTTCCCCTAATGAGATGTAAACTATTCATATTTTTCACACAACACAGTATGTTTAAAACTTAGCATAGTGTAGCTACAATATTATGACAGTGGCTGTCTGAAGTTAAAGTTTCATAAAAGCTTCTCAAGTTCATTGAAACATTTTTCAGAAATAAAGACAGCTGAACTAAAATTTTACACCTTTACCTGGTGTTTGTCCAGGTTCAGTCTTTTTCTCTATTCTTGGGAAATTAATTTTGTTTTGGATCTCTCAGCATCACCAGTATAGAGTACTGCTTCTAGGTAAAGCAAAAAACTATATAAATTTCTCACAGAATCTTGGTATTTCTGCATTCCTTCCTGTAGATCTCAGATATGATTTGATTGACTACAGAAGTGCAGGGTCAGTTAGGGAGAATCAGTAACCCAGGCAGAGGAATTTTTAACACTATTGTAAGTATTTCAGTCAAATTTTGTAGAAACTAAAATTTCTTACTTTTTAAATTACACACCTGAATGAGTTTCTTTAGGATTGTATTTTCAGCAGTATTAGTCCTATTCCAGTTGTATGTTGCATATGTTTATCACTACCCAGTAGCTCTCTGGTCATCTCTAAGGTAAGTTTATCTTTTTAACAATTTTGGTGTAAGTAGGGCCATATCTGCAATGTATGGTAAATTCAATGAAAATTAATTTGCTTGGGCTATATTTACCTGAATTTTCTTTAAAAAGCTTGTCAGCTTACCATCTGGTGAATTTTCTCATGCTAAGTCTCAGAGATTATTTAATTTTCTAGTTGATATTACTAAATATTTGACATAAGAAATCTTGTTTCCTCAGAACCATTACCAAAATACTCTGACCTGACTTGAATGAATTTCAAAAATTTTAATATATCAAACTATGTTTCCTTATTGTGATGGATTTTGAGCCACTTTTTAGAACACATGACTTCACTTACCAGTGTAAAGAAATGTTTGTGTTACTGTGTTTTTAATTTACATTATTCAAAAAGCAACAATTATTTACCTACATCAAACACATTGCAGAAGTTATAACATAGTTTTATAATTCAGTGCATAGGTTGTGCGTTACCACCCTAGGCACTACAGTTGACATCAAGAATCCAAAACTTCATTAAATTGGATGAGTGTGAATGCTATTCAATACCATTTTACATTTGGAGGTTTTAGCCTTCCATTTTCACAAGGTTGAATATGATCTTTTTTCTTAAGCTTTGGATTTGCCTGCCTGTGAAAGAGAACTTAATTTTCTATTTTAGAAAAATTATCTCTCTGCAGTGTCTGTAGGGAGCATCTACATGACAAAATTAAGCAGTAGAACTGTAGTCATCTTTATCACACTAATCCTTCCCCAGAGATTAGACTGTATTTATTCTACTATTTGAAGTATTTCAGTATATTTAACATGAATAGATTAATATTATCTTTAATTATGCTATTTAAACCCTGTTCAACTTAGTGCTCAGTTAAGTCATGTTCTTCGGGAGCCATTTATATGTCTAGGGTGAGAAGTTATTAGGATAACGTCATTGACAGTCATAGTAGCTCTGATGTATCTCTATTAGTGTGACATATTGAAACCTCATTAAATTTGTCTGTTACATGAGGAATGCCAGCCTTGTCAGTTGGTGAAAGTTGCACACTATAACCAGCTGTGTTTTCAGTTTAGGAAGGGATAAGCATAGGCGTGAGACAAAAGTGAGAGCCTCCCCTGTTTGTATTCACATCGTAGCTCTAAGCAGTGGGTGGAGGGTTAATGTGATGACATTTTGTGAAGGCTACCTGCATTTCAGGAGGCTGCCCCTTGTCTTCTAAGGTGTTGATAGGTCTTTATTCCTCCAGTAAATCTGATACAGTGCTGGAGCTCAGCTGCTGGTGCTGTGTTTTTCACATAGATAGCAGCCTTTTAAAATACTTTTGAAAAACATAATAAAAACAAATTTAAAAAGCAACGGTATGCCCAAAGTAGTGTTATTAATGCATAGGTAGCATTTGTAAATATGAACTGTTTGATTATATAAATCTAAAATAAGCTTTTTATCCAACATAGTTTTATTCTGCTGATTCTGGAATGGCATATGGTGTCAGCAAGTGTTTGTCCTGAGTTAACCACTTCCTGTATTTTCCCTGAGAAGCAGTGGTGCTGTCCTAGAGGGGAATGAGAAGGAACAGAAATTATTTGGGGATTCTTTAAGGTAGTTTGCGGGAGTTCTGGGCTAATCCAAATGTACACTAATTGGCCTGAAATCTTCAGATGCGTTCTCTTAATGCAGTTTTACAAGCAATAAACTTGGAGAGGGAGAACTGGAGAGAAGATAAAGCCAAAAAACCTAAAAAACCCCACATTTCTGTGTTTCTCTTGAGCTCTGTCTTTCCTTTGGTTTGGCATGAGTTTTCTGTCTCTCTCACTCATTGTAGGTGCTCTTCCTCCTGGAGGATGAAGAGCAAAAGTAGGCTTTGCTGCTTTTCATTAGCACCCGCCCTGGAGTGTCTTTGAAAGTTGACAGGGCATTCTTAGAGGGGCACTGTGTAGAAGAGGGGCAGCAGGGCTGCCAGTCTATTCCAGCACTTGTGAAAGACTTCAAAACACATCTCCTCACAGGTGTTATTTTTATGCTGCATAAAAAGGGAACCAAACCAGAAATTTTGTGCTATTATATGTGACAGTATTGTACAAAAAATATTTAGGTATGAATCGGACTTAATAATGCTGATTTTTCAAAGCTGCTCTTAACAGAAACATACATTTGAAAGGATGGAAAATGTTTCTGCTTTCTGTGAGGGCATTAAAAATTTTGATTTGAGAGAAACAGCTATTTGAATAGAAAGGTAGATAGTGCAACATGAGAAATAAATGTCTAGAATATGGGAAGTTTAAATCACATCTCTGCCATGTATCAGGTGATTCACCACCTTTTATACCCTTGGGTTTCCTTGGGTGGAACTAGTCCAGAAAAGAAGAAAATAAAAATTAAGGGGAATTTAAGTCTTAGTATTGCACAGGACTTTGTCAAATTATTTTCTAACTCAAATACTGTTTAATGATGACTTGAAATTGAACATGTAGAACAAGGTAGAAAAATATTTAGCTGGGAATAGCAAATCTGATGTAAGCCTCTTTCCATCACTTTTTTTGCTTACCTCAGTAGAGTTGAGAGCCAAGGGAATCCTGAGACAGCACTGATTTAGGCTGGTCTGCACACCAGGTGCAGGATGACGCATTCACAGTCTCCCTCCTGGTTAGCTCATGCAGTGCAGTTTCTGCAGTGAAATACCTGCTTCTTGGGCCACAACAAATGGGGTTATACAGCTTCTGGTTACAGATCTCATGTAGTTCATAGTATGATCTCTGCACAGGAATCACTTACACAGTGAAGATCTGTGCTTAAAAGACTGTCTCATCCGGTGTAGCATGGTCCCCTCCTTATTCGTGTTCCACACCTTGAAAAAATCTTTTTTTATCTCTTAGCTTTCAGCCTCCATTCACAAGATTGGAGGATGACTCTCTCTCTCTTTCTCCCTGAGAAACTTAGTTTATTTGCATAAGCTAAAAACCTGAAAATGTAACAAAAGCAGATTTTTTTTTTGAGATTGATAATCACTGTCCTTGGTTTACTGGTGAACTAAGATGCTCTCTGGCTACTACCATGGAATTGTGTGGCTTTTTCCTAATAATTATAGAATTTTAGGGTTGAAAGGGAGCACAAGAGAGCATCTAGTTCATCACCCTGCCCCAAGGCAACATGAGCTAATCCTGACAGATGTTTGTCTAACCTGTTCCAAAGCTTTACAGATATTCTTTAAGACCCCCAGGCAACCTATTACAGAGCTACACTACACTTACTCTTGGGTACTTTCTGCTAATGTTTAAAAAAACTTCTGCTGCTTGTCATTTCTTGTCACTGTGGATATGGAAAGCAGATTGCTAGCTTGCCCTTGGCAGTAGTTTGGGGTTGTTTTTGTTTTGTATTTGGTTGGTTGGTTTATGGGCTTTTTTAGCTCAAAAATCATACAATGTCTTTGCTGTTTTGCTTTGCTGCCTAGAGTTCCAATCCTTTCAGTCTTCTTGTGTGGCTGATGTTTCTATAGCCAATACATATTGCTATCCTGTATACCTGTAAGATCCATTCAGACAACTCCTGCATTTAATTTTTTACCATTACCCAGAATATATTCTACCAATCAGTTTGACAGCATTTTTCTGTACTAGAAACTCAGTTCTTAAAAAAACACTCTTCATTTGTAGTCTACTATTGAAGTGATGCATAGCAGCAGTGCAGATAGCTGATATATTCTTTGTGTTAAGAGATTACCACTGCAGGCAGTCGTGATATCTATATCCTTACTTAGTAGTTACTCTTTCCTCAGCATGTGCTTAAGACTGTTATTGGAGACTAGATACTGAATTGGATGATATTACCAAAAATGGCTGTATGCTCTAATAATCCATGGTTTACTGCTGTGCATATGAAACCTCTATGCAATATTTCTTTAATGCTTTAAAAATTAGTGCAATACTTGGGCATGTTAAAAGGCCTATTGAACATCCATTTTATAGTAAGTTCAAAATAGAAAACTGCACTGTTGGCTGTCTCACTGATGGTCATGTCATTCTGTTCCACAGAAAAGCCAGCAAATGCTGTGGGTCACGGGAAACCCCTGGCAGACAAACTCTATGGAATTAATTTTATCCCACCTTAAAATGGAGAAACTTGTGGTCATTCCATGTGCATCCATGGAAGCTAGGCATTTATAGATATCAGAGGCACTATGAATGATTTGTAATCTTCGGGGAAATCTTTAACAAGCATTAACCCTAGCCATGGTCTTGAATTTCCATTACTGTCTCTACAAAAATGTATCTCTGGGGGAAAATAGTGTTTTGGTTTGATTGTTAAATTCTGAGTGAAGAGTTCAGTTATTTGTGTAAGACTGTTATTAAGTCATCATGTCTCAAGAGTTAAGTGATTTAAAGGATTTTGCTATGAAAGAACTTTCATTTTCACCAACCCTGTCTTACTTGAAAGCAAAACTTCAAGGTGGGAATCCAGCTTCTGAGAAAATGTTCTTCAATAAAGAAAATTCTTTTTGGCTATTACTTTATGTTAAAAATAATAAAAGTTTCTTTTCTTTTTTTTTCTTTCCTTTCTTTCTTGTTTTCTTTTTGGACATTCATATATTATCACAGCCATGTCTCTGTCACTGTCCCCCTTTTTTCTTGAATGTTCTGTTTTAATATGTGTGCACCTTGTCTAAAAAGCCAGCTGGGATGCCACAAATAGTGTGCTCTATTTATGACTGCAAAGTAATTACAATGGAATTTAAAGACTTGGTTTATAGATCCAAGACGAGGATCTTCTGTGTACACTAAAACGATGAATCCTTTCCAGACCACTTCTTATTTGGCTGAAGATGAACTTGAGGAAGCATTTTGGAGTGTCAGCCAAGGCTGCTTTTAGAAAGACCTGGGTGGGATTCATACTGTTGATATCCAAATAAAAATAGGCCCTGATTTTAATCTCTTCATGGTTACTTTATTGTAGTTATGAAACCATGAATTAACTTTAAGGCTTTCAGGGATGAAAGGAGACACATAAGTAAGTGCCTGTTATCTTTTTTAGATTCATGGGAAAATATTTCATCCAGTGTCCTAGCAGCTTTCTCTTGTGGACTTGTCTTTTGTTTATTCTGTTTCTGTGTGGTATGCAGTTTAGTTTGTTTCCTGTGAGAGCAGAATCTCTGTGACTGGGAGAGATATGTTACAGGAGCAGAAGATGGGCAATTTGGGGAGGAGAGAGGGGCTAATCTGCTATGTATAAATGAAAGTGTACTAAGTATTCTTTGCTTAAGGTGAAGTTGAATATATCTCTTTCACTGTAAATGTCACTGAAAATTGTACAGTTTCAGTATTTTTCAGCAAAAGAGTTTATTTCAGAATTCAGTAAGGGGAAACAGTTTCAGAATACAGCCTTAATCATGTGAGGGTAATAAACATAATCATTCAAAGGAATATATTTTAGATTATCCAGAAACCTTTTAGAGTTTAAATACTGTTATCTTCCTGGTTTCTTTAGACACCTCAGCATCCCTCTTCCTGTCCATAAATCATATGGATGTCAGGCCATAATTTTTGCTGGTATTCCGAACATACAGAGACGGTCTCTTTCTGTTTTGCTTCTAGAGATATAGTCAAATGGGATTTCCATATCTAACTGGAAGGCAAAACTGGACTCATCTAGTTAATGAGCCATGGCCTATATGAGCCATAACATTTGTTAATGAGCCATGGCCTATGATGTACAGGCAGTACAAAAAAGAGCAGTGATACCACTTTGAATGTAGCATTGAGTGAACATACAGTCAAAAGGAGGCTTGCTTCTCCTCATCAGCATGGAAAATCAGATACTTCAAAGTCCATTCTGCAATCTTTTATGATGAAGTTATACTTCTTGAGCCAACCTGTATGATAATGACGTTATTTAAAAATGCCTTCCAAAAATGAAATTCTCTGCTTCATTTATTGTTCTTCATGGAGTATGAACATTTTTTTCCCTCCATCTGCTCCACTCTGTGTTTCAGCTTTCCTTTTTTTTTTCTACAATGTCATTTAACAGCTCTAATAAATGTATTAGGGTTCCTATATATAGTTAAACTCTAGGTCTTAGCGCAGTTAGGTTAAGACAACAGAAAATGCAAAATTAAAACAAGACTAGTGTGCCAAAAAGGTGGCCTAAATGGAGTGATGTGGTTGTCCTTGGCAGTCTGCTCAGCAGATACTGTCAGCGTCACTTGGAGGGGAGAGAGAGCAGGAGATGAGCAAAAAGAGACCATCTGCTGTGCGGTTTTTTACTCTGGGATTATACAGTTTTCCTAGTCCCTGTTCCAAAAGTGGCAGATCTTGAATGTCTGTGTGGTTTTTTTAGTGGTTACATATAGCTGCAGTGCATGTTGGCAAACAGAACTGACACCATCTTTGTCAGGAAGCAAACAATCATCTCCTTAGTTAGTCCAAATTTAGCAAGTACTCCTGTTCATCCTGACCATCTCTACATTCCCAACCTACATCATTTTGCCTTTTCACCCTTCCTAAAGAGGAAAAGTTATAACCAAACTCCAGATATTTTAGTGAGCCTCTACAAATATTATTGCAACTGTATTGGCATAAGTGATAATTTCTCTCTGGGGCAAAGGTTGCTAGTTAAACACACTTATGCCACTCAGACTGTGTATCAGTTACTGGAGCACTGTCAATTTTTATTTTTTTTTTAATGGGTGAAAATGAGGACACAAAAAATTAATAGATCCAAAGATTTGAAATTATTTATAACTTTGTAGAATGCAAAAATGTGTGGAATAAAGCACACTTGTGTAACTGTGCCATGTGAAACTTGTTCTTGTCCATACATTAGTGGGAATTTGGGTTTACAAACTTGGCATACCTTTTCCTTCTCCTAGGTCTACATGGCAGGAATTGGCTCCTGTTTTCTGCTCGGTCAGCATGGCAATAATGCCTTGTGAAATCAGAAAACTCAGTAATTGGAATTTAAAAGGGTAACAAGATCTGAATATAGGAGGTATAGCCATCATCCATTTTTGAGAGGAAAAAAAGTTGCCCTTAAAAGCTTAGCTGAGCCTAAATCATTTAGGTAATTCAGTTGACAGTTATTTAATGTTGGCACCAGTATGTGTGTATGTACCACTGCCCTGGTAGTCAGTGGAAGATGTCATAACCATTCAAGTGATTTATCAGCTTATAATTGTTATGGGTTATAGTAGCTAGAGGCCAAGAGGAAGATAGTAGAGATTCTGCTTTAGCTCAAATTTTCCCTGTGGAAACATCCTACAGAATAGTAGTAAGAATGAAATCAGTGCTTTACTATGGAAACCCAATAGAATTATCTCATCCAAACTCCTAGATAATTTACTGGCCATAATTATAATTCTTTGCTCTGTTGACCATAACACAGAATTGCTCTTACTGTGGGATGTTTGAGAAAACAAACTACAAAAGATTTTGATGAGGTTATCATTCTCCATTAAATTTGGCAGTATTCTTCCAAAATTATCTAAATAAATAGTGTCCAGAATTAGCACATCATTCAAGAGGAACTTTTATAAAGCCAATTATGCTACCATAATCCATTTCTACCAAAGAAAAGATTAGGTGTAAGAATAGGTCTAATCTAAAGCAATCAACTCTCAATTTACCAAGCCACATGCACAAAAAAAAAAAAAAAAAAAAAAAAAAAAAAAAAAAAAAAATTAGATGGGCTTTCTCCCTAGTAGAGTAATTTCTAGATGCTTTCCTTTTTATTCCAAAGCTGATACAGAATGATCAAAGACTTCCCTAATTTAAATCTCTTAAATCCACCAGTAGTTTCTTGGGTTATAAATATTACCTTCTGACTATGAACAGTGTTAAGTGATTGAGGTTTGCCTGAGTCTGCAGATGGCCTGAATCAAACCTCAAGGCTGCTTCTCTCCTGCCACTTTGGAAAAAAAAGATGATGCACATCATTGTTCCTATTATTAAATGTTTCCATAATGGCCTTTTTAGCAAGTAGTTTGCATACTTCCCCAGGAATTCAAATGTTCTCTCATTACCATGAGTGCAGAAAGCTCTGAACTTCTGCCATCCAGTCATAAATACCCTTAGCCCTCTCAAATTTTGCACATTTTTTAAACAAAAGTCTGCATTGAGAACTCATATTGTTTGCTTTTGTACATTTTCTTTAGTAGAAATGGATGTAAGAATTATGATGACAGAGCTGCCCTTACAAAGTAAAATGTAAAACTTTCAATCACTACTATTTTTAGTTTGGACAACTACAGAAAAATCTTACAGAATTTATTTTAGAATGCTAGCATATCATATGAGTAATTTATAAATTTTTTTTCGTTTTTTAATAGTCATATCCAGAATTGCTTATTCTCCAGGGCTGTTTAAAGGGTTGGAGTTTACAGTTAACATTATAGAAGCAACGAAGCCATGGGGACACTGGGAAAAAGTGATTTGAAAACTTTAGTATGTCAGTAACAAGTTGAATTTTATTATGAAAGAAAAGAGAAAAATAATCTGGGTTTTCTAAATGAATGGTATTACAGTAGTCAGAAAAATTGACTTCGATTTTCATATTTAGCTCAGCACAGCTCTATTTTTTGTGTTTATCATAACATGCTGAATAATTGCCCCTCTCTGGCACTGAGACATACTGAGATATGGGTGTGTGACATGTAATCAGAATTGATCAGTACTGTGCCTTTTTCTTACCTGATACAGTTTCTGCAAGGTGTATTTGCAGCTTTTTCATAGTTAGGCATTCTGAGCTTTTAACAAAACTAGCAAATTTGTTTTCAAATCACAGCTTCAAAATATGGACAAAAGTTCCACCGTTTTCATTACTCAGATGGGATTAAGCTCTCTGTGGCAGAGAGCTTAATATTGTTTCAGGTCACCACTACACAGCAAGTCTGATGTCCTGCTTTAACTCAACTGTATGTGGACAGGAAATAAAAGGGACAGGAGTGGCTCTGAGCCAGTTTTAGACCCCTCTGAAGTCTGGGGCTGTCCTCAGATGTACCCAGTTCTTAGAAGAAACCAGAGCAATCTCAGAACCTCACTGTCCATTGCTGTAAATGGAGCAGAGTGCAGCAGTGGTCAGGAAATTCAGTCCCTTGTTCTGTGTGGAGAGCTTTGTACAAGTGATCAGAGTTACCACTGCTACCTGTATAATTTTTTTTAATATCTTGAGAAATTCCTTTCAGGGATGCAGGTTATATTTTAAGTTGTCCTTCTTCTGCTTGTGTGTTGTAAAAGGGCTGGGACATTCAAAGACGAGTTAGGCCCAACACACACAGGGGACCATTATATGTAATTCCACACACCAGCAGGAGATCTTCTGTTGTAATGTTATAAGGTCTAGATTGAGAATGAATAGATTGCCTTACACATGTGTGTAGACTACATTTAAATAATGTGTCTGATTTTGCTGTATGAATTTTGTATCTCATGTACCTTCACTTTTATTTAAATGCCAGTAGAGAAAATGCTGTACTCTAGAAAATGCTTACTCTATGTGAGCAGCAAAGAGTTAAGAAACTAAGACAGTCCAAACATGAAGAAAAATGTAAAGTCTGATGAAGATTACCAGACCATCACAGCAAAGCCCAAAAGCATCCTTCAAACCTCAGGAAAAAATGCACTAAAGAGTTACCATGGGAACAACAAATTTAAAGAACAAATGAAAACCAACAGCTATTTACACCCCAACAGAATTATACAAACAAACAACAAAAACAGAATTGTAAATCAACTAAACTCAATAACTAAGCAGAATGTGGAAAAACGAAAATATTAAACATGGGAATAAAGGAGGGGGGCGGAGGGCAGGAGAGGAACCACCCAACAATCCAGTGCTAACTAAGACATAAAACAGAAAATAAAAATGCTGTATAGAAAACAAAACTGATCATTACCACAAGACAAGATATAAAGCTAAGCAAATGCTTCAATCTTGATAAATGTTAGCATATTTTGTGTAATTTCTGTTAATTCCTGCATCATAAGTGTGTTTTTTCAACATCAATCACGAGCAGTCCATACTGAAGTCAGTGTGTTATGCTGATTTAATGAGAATACCTTTTGTCCATCATACTGGTATTCATGAAGAATATATTAGATATTGATACCTTGAAAATATAGAGGATATGGGATTTTGATTAAAAGGATGTCAGCCTTTATTCCTTAGACATTCAGGTCCCCTTAAACTCAGATTCCTCCAATATATGCCTATTTATTTTTAAAAACCAACTATGGGAAACTAAAAAGTAGGGTTATAAGGTGACATTTCATATGAGGAGGAAAGGCTATTAACCTGTAGCTGGAATAATTTTTAATGAAGAATTCAGATATGATAAAAAGATGAGTGATAATAGGCCCTGAAAGATTAATTTGTGCATTGAGAATATCTTGAAAATGCTGTCTTCATCAACCAAATAGTTTATTTATGGATATGATACCAATAAAAATTTATACTGCAAGAAAAGAAAAAAAACAAACCAAACCCAGAAACTTATCATACTTCAGTGTGTTGTAAACATCCTTCTTTATATTTTACTTATGAGATAAAATGTAGTTTCACAAATTACTGGAGTCCATTAAGGAAGAACAAGACTGTGTGGTCCAAAGTCTCACAGGGATTCTGTTCTATGTTCGGGAAGCAGCTTATTCATTTTCTCCCAGACAAATATTTGTTATTTAGCCATTAAATCAAAGATGGGTTCATGCTGCCAAATAGATTTCAATTCAAACCATTAGAGAATTTTAGGTCACTCCCTTCCAGAGCTTAGATTTGTGCCCATCTCTTAATGTGGTAAGGCTTTTAAATTTCTGCTTGCTTTACCAGCATTAGTTAACAGATGAAACTGTGTGGACATGGAAGGGAGGGTGGGAGGAGTCCTGCCTTTTGAAAGATTCTATTAATTTTCTTTTGCCAGACTGAGTTTGCCTCTCTCCCCTTTTTGGCAAGGTCATGGTTCTCACAAATATTTGACTGAGCAGTTGAATCTGCACATGAGAGAACTTATAATGGAAGTGGGTATTTTGACTGGGTGCTAAGGACAAGTAACTAACACAATACACATTATATACTTGTACACTGTACTAGTAGAAGATAATCATCTGCACCTAAAAGTTGCAAAAACCTTTGTTGGGTGAATTTGAGTTACTGAATTTGATTCTCATCATACTTCTTGCAGAAGGAAATAACATGTTCATCAGACAAATTATTTATTAAAAATAGATTTTGATTCTATAGATCGTTTTAAAAAAGAGAAACCCCGCCTCTTGCTGGTTGGAGGCAAAATTCTTCCCTTGTTTGAAGCTAATCACCAATTAAAAATCTGTCCAGTCACGTAAAGTCAAAGAAGTTAGTTGTCTGCTTCAGATACCAGTTAGTGTCTGTGCCACAGTTAGGAATACATCTCAACATTTGTTGGGGTGTCATTGTATGATAACATTCTGAGTTATTCCAAGCAGGTCAGTGCCTCCTAGAATAGCCATTCAATATAGGAATCTGTGCAAAAGTGGAGATTTAGCAGCAAATGGAGAAACTTACAACAATGCTATAATATTAACAGCTTGAAGTGAATTAATTGTGCTTCTGTTGTAGAGATATCATACTGAGGTTAATCAAAAGAGAGTTAAGAGAAAACCACATCCTTTCCACCTTGAAAGGGTGTGATATAATCAATAGCAAAAAATAAATGGGTGATCAGTGAAGATCTGTTTCATTTACTGTTTACTCTTTGGTTGTTAAGGAATGTCTTGGAAGATGGGGGCCAGGTTTGTGAAATTAAAGTTTTTCATCCATTACAGATTTTGTTCCCTGTGTGTGTCTGCGTCAGTAGCACATAGTGAAATTTAAAGTTATTCCAGACTCCTTCATTACATGTGTGCTAACTGCTACTGAAAACCTCATATGATTTTAAAATACATTCTACACTATAGAACTCAAAAATTAATGCAACTTTTTGAATAATTTCAATTTTTTTGATGGGAAAAACAAACCAAAACAACCCAAGCCAAACAGCAAGGATTTGTTTCTTTTTGTTTACAAGGATATGATTGTGAAACATTGCTAATAAACTTTTATTAACAATAATAAATGACAGCTGTGTGTAACATGTACCAAAAGCCTGTTCAAAGATTCATTTCTAGGTTGCATGTCATGTTTAAAGCTATAAAGTATAATGACCTTTTCAGAGATCAAAGCTCTGTCTTTTTTTCCAAAAGAGATGTTTGAGGTTGTAAGAGCAGTGAAGCCACTGAGTGAAATTTCAGTTTCTACCAGAAGTTCATTGATAGAGAAGTTGAGAATGATAGTGCCATGGGTGAATAAGGGGGACAAGCCAGGTGAACAAGCAGTGGACTACGTGCACTTTTCCTCATGCACGATCCAGTAGATTAATTTGTTACCAATAGATCCTGCCCCTAACAGAGGACTCTGCAATGAACCTGCTGTAGGTGGATTTCCATTGTGCGCATTGTAGCTGGCACAGAGCAAGGCTTTGCTGACAGTCAGCTTGCTATGCCTCATGATAACTCTCTCATGCCTGCACAGAAGCATGGCTAATGTGGTGGCTTTGATGCTCTTAGTCTTATGGAAAGATTTCCAGGCTGGCTCCATTCAGCTGGTGTAAGCGTGCCAAAGGACAGCCACATCATCTGCATGCACATTCCTGTATCTCCATCAGTATTGTCACAGGCCTTGATAGTACTCCCTGTCTATACAGAATCTTTACTGGAACATGCTTTGGAAGTAGTACGTGTTCTTTCTATGGCATGTACTATGCACTTTGCTTTTATTTAAATTAGTGGTTGTTCAGAAAGGTATTAAAAGGCTCTCACTGTCCTCAAACTTGGCTTGAAGTTTATAAAGTACAAAACAGCAAACTGATGTGTGAAGAAGTGATGATGTTTGGAACAAGCTACCAGGATATTGTCACAGAGGGACAAGGATATTTTAGTTGGCTACCTTTGGCCTGGAATCTTGTCTGGAGAGGTCAGCAGTCTCCCTACAGCTGAAGCTTGTAGGTTGTCTTGTTCTGCTGTAACATAAACAAAGTAGCAAAGATCATATAACACAATCTTGCATACCACTACTTGCCATTGTAAAATTCAGATGTAATTCTTCTAGGCATTTCTCTGTTGTGTAAAAAACCATGAACCCCGTTACGAGTATTTTAACCACAAGGTTCCAAATTCCAGATAAAATAATTTTTTGAGTCTTCTGAGAAATAAGTAAAAAATTTATGATGACTGAAAAATATTTTTTTCTGTGTTTTTTTCTGAATGAAATTTTGTGTAAACCATCTCATGTTTTATGGGAAGATCAGCATGGTCTTTGCAGAACTTCTGTGGTAGAAGCTGTGACTAAGGGGAGATCCTTCTTGTCAATTTTAATCGACCCAGTAAGGTAAGATTTCCATCTCTGCTCTCTTTTGCGAATGTTACAGCACCACTGACTTTGTCTGTAATTGTAAGTTACTGAGTAAAGATAGCCTTCTCAAGGAATGTATTCAAACTCCCCACTGTTGAAAACTGTGCTGATGCTGAGCAGATGTTGAAAAGGGTAGTTCCAGTGTTGACTTGTACTTTCACTATCTTTGGTCAATATTCTTACCTTCTGTGCTCTTAGTTAGCATTTTTCTGTGCTGCATTCATCCTTAAAATTCTTTAGCTGAGCAGAGACAGCACAGGTGGGGTTCATCATCAGAAGTACCTGGTATTTCACTACCTTACTTTCACTCAGCATTTAGTTTTAACTTCAGCATCAAGTTTTAACTTCCTAGCATACCTTTCCATAAGCCAGCTTCCCAGCTTCTTTGTTTGCTCGCAAGTCCTATAGAGAATTACAGGGAGTTTGCCCTTCTGTGCTTAGGCTGGCATAACCAAGTGTTTCAGCAGCCAGATATTTTAGCAGCCAGGTTTGAAGAGCTGCAGCTCAGAATGAAGGAAGGGGCTATTTTGGGTGGTATTACTCCACTGCAGACACAGAGGCTGTGGATAAGCACATATATTTATAAGGGCTGAATTTTGGAAGACACCAGATACCACAGTGCCGTACAAGTACCTAGAAAAACTCTTTTCTGGCAGGCTACCAATATAACATCAAATGAAGTATGAAGTTAATACCTTGTGTTGTGTGGTGATCATAAACCAGGGCATTTCATCTTGAAGAGGAGAAATTGATGACACTGTGCTATCAGCAACTTCAAGTTTTACTACAGCCTAATAGAAAACTAAATCTCCATAATAATGGCATGAGAAAAATGATGAGATGGCATTTTTTAAAATGACAGTAAGAGAGGAGTCAATAGCAAGTACTAGCTGAACAGTAAATAACATTTAGTTATGGCGATACTTGCCATAACTACAGAATTATTATATACAGAATTATTCTCCCATCAATAGCAATCCATTAGGTTTGGATGAGACTGACAAGGCTTTGCAGTTCATATATAAGCAAACAAATGGATACATAAGTAAGTTTTCAGAATCTAAGAAGCAATTAAGGTAACCAATATACATTTGGAACAGACATAAAATGGCCATACAGCACTCTTGGCTTGGTCATAATATTGTGCATATATATTTGTGGTTCCTTTCTCTGCCTGTCTCTCTCTTCTCCCCCTTTTGGTTACATTGTCCAGATCTTCTTTCCTGCCTGTGGGGCCTCACATTAGGGTATCATATTTTTTTCCTATCTGGTGGCCTGCGGTTTGTCTGTTCGTCTATCACTTGAGTGTTTCTATTTTGGTGCCAACTTATAATATCCCAGACTTCACATCAAGGGTTTCTAACAGAGATTGTGCCATGGAGCTGCTTCCTTCCCATTTGTGATCATAAAACTACCCCTTTCGTTCGCAAAAAAACCCTGCAATATGCTGCTCAGGGAACCAAGACCTACCCTGACAAGGCAGAATTTCTCCTAGTGAAAATGGAATTATTCCAATGGAGTCATCTATATGCTTCACACTTTTCTCACCCAGGCGTGTAGGAGTTGTGTCTTAGCAGACTGGGTACAGTTTCTTTCTGTACCAGAATTAGGAGAGCAGATGGGTGATTTAGAGTCATATTTCCCTCCCATCTCTGATCCTGCACTGAATCCACATCAAAATCACTATTTTTAATCTCATCACCCTCATTCTTTTCTTCTAGCTGGGCTAATCCTTTTCTCTCTTTCCCAGCCTCCATAAGGAAATGTCCTAATTTCAACAAGAGATGGTTACCAAAAAGTTTCCTCTAGGCATTTTGAAAAAGAATGAGTGTTGATCCAAAGCTAGAAGGAGGTAGGGAGTATCTTCTTCCCCACCCCACCCTCCAATTCAAGTAGAATGAAAGTAAACTTGTGCTAAAAGCAGAATTTATTTTTTAAATCTATTTTAAAAGCTGGAGAGATGGCTGGCTAGAGTAATCTTGTATCCCAAGGATGAAAATACTGTCTTAATAGGGGAAAGATGTTCTTTGAGCAGGGAATTCAGCCTTCAATGTGCCTGCATTAAGAGTTCCCTCAAAAATGTTGCTGCTGTTGCATTTCTGAATTCCTTTGAAATGTCAGGTTTCTGGCCATAACAGCTTTGACTCCAGATTATTCCTCATGAGGAATCAAAAAATATTTCTATTTTCATCTTTTCACAACACATTTTTCACTTTTTTGGGGCTGCAGTGTTATTAGGAGAACTGGGATTTTTTTATTCTTGTCTATAGCTCTTTATTTCATAAAGCATATGGAAAGCCAAAGAGACAAAATGGAAACACAGAACCTATCAGTTATCTGTGCATTACTGTGGAGACTGTTCATTGCATCTTTCTATTGAGTACTTGGTTTTGTCTACATTTATCTTTAAAATTTATTTTTTAACAATTTAAATCACTCTTTTTACTATGCTGTCCAATCTTCCATTCAGTTATTTAAATCAGGTGCACTACAGTGCAGCTCTTTCCTTGGAATTGCTCTATAAATGAAATTTCTTAAGACCTAGGTTAAATTTAATATTGAAGTTATAACTAAGCAATTTAACAAAAATTAATGAGACTCCTCACAGGCATTCCAGCCTCTAATTTCTTTTAGAGAATTCCATTTTCTAATTTCTTTTACATGCAAAGCAATCTGTGCCTTGTAACCAGTACTATAGAAATGCAGCTGCAGTTTTAGGCCAATGCATTGCATTAGGGTATGCACTTCTGCTATCAAAACTGGCTTTTATAGCCTTAAGCCCAGTCTTTAAAAGTAAGGCTAAGCAAGATTATGCTATCTGATATATTGATGCTGTTATTTTGCTCTGGATGCTAAGTTGTATTATCTTATCCCTTAGATTTCATTCCTCTATCAACCTTACTGGTTTTTTTTCTTGTATTTTACATGCTTTGAAGCATGACCACTACCCTGAACTTTAAGGATACTCATGTCAAGGGTGTACCAAATATGCCTGTGTCATGAGAGGACAGCAGCACTATATAAAGTAAAGCAAGCTGAGTGTAGAAAGGATCCTCTGACAGAAATCAGAGCTTTCTCCCCAGCCCCCAACCCTGCTTATTTCACCAAGCAGAATATAAGAGCATATGCACAGACAAACTGGCGTCCCATTACATTCCTCCAGGGTAAATAATTTATCAGGACTGATGCTGATTAAGTATAAATGTGGAGAGTGTCAGGAATCCAGGTGACACAGTAGTGAGTGCTGGCTTTTGCCTCCAAGGAGTGCAAGTCACATTTCTGCATTTACATCCACATCTTCTTTCAGGGAATATTTGTGATTCTTGTGTGCTATTTTACTTTTGGTGAATAGAACTCTTTTAGAAGAAAAAAAACTATATATTCACTCAGGCTAGTGTCATAGCACACATGTAGTCCTAGAGTGTGTCTTCATTAGGAAGTAATTACATTTGGTTGGATCTTCAACTCACTGATTTTATTCAATCCTCTTTATAAGTCCTTCTGTTTCAGTCCTCCCTCCTGAATACAAGTTTTATCTGTCTATTTTGAAAATGCTCCAGTTTACTTCTGTATTAAGGCCATAAGCTTTAAGCAGGTTAAAAGTTGTGTACACATACCTTTCATCAGATGGCAATACTCACTGCACTGTATTGTTGTAATACAGGCACTGAGACAGGCCTTGGAACTCCAGTAGCTCATAGGACATCCAAAAGCTAGATTTTGTAACACCTGTGGGAGTGTTGATGTGGAGGTTGTCAAAGTATCCGAAGCCACTTTTCCAAATGGATCTCATCCAAAGTATTAATTTGCTTCTTGCACTGCTGAGATGGGAAACATCAAAAACAGCTCAGCATTTTCTTTCAGGAAAAGAGAGACATCCCTTTCCTTATACTTACAGTCCAGGCATTCTCAAAGTCCATGCCTTTTGGAATCCAAGACAGTCATCTCTTGAATTACCTTTCTCTATTTCCTATATAGCTTCTTGTAAGTCTGTTAGCAGGAAATCCAATGGAATGTGCAGAAATAACTTCCTGACTCATGGAAGACAATCCAATCATTTGTCCTTTGACGTGGGATATTTAGGCAAAACAAAGTTTTAAACTAATCAAAATTCTACCAACTGTTAGAAAAAAAATATTAAAAATCATGTTAGCTAAGTTATAAAACACTAGTCATTATAGAGTAGAAATATGTAACTCTTACAGTAGTTTTTATATTAGTTTTACTAATATTTTTATTTACACTGTATCTGCTCTGTCCCATTTTCTTGTTGTGTTAAACTGTGTTGACATCTATCCTAGTGAAAGTATTTCAATGCACTAAATAGACAGGGAATGACATAAAAGCTTCCCAAAGAATAACTGAGAGTAAATCCTATAAATAAATATAGAAATGAGCTTAAAACCACAAAAATTTATTTGGGCTAGCCTTCGCTTTTCCCAAATATTAGACATATTCAAATCTAAACTCCTATATATATCCTTTTTTGCTTGGAAAAATTTACTTTGAAAAAAAAAATCTAAGAGGTTTGAAATTTTCAAAATGTGTTGATGAAAACGTTTTTTTTTCAAGTTTTGTTTTCATTTATCAAATCAAATATAATTTCACTTATGTTTCTTTAAATCTGAATGCCAAAACAGTATTTTATATAAACAGCAACATAATTGTTTGAAACACTTTTTTCCTCCTGAAAACTCTTGGTACCATGCAAGATGTTTTTCTTTTTTTTCTGGACAGTCTTACATTGCTAGTAACTTTGTCCAGCCTCTGAATTACACAGCTGCTAGATTTTACTGTCAGTCCCCCTAATTCAGCTTTTCTTGCTTCACAGGATTTGATTAATCAAAATAATTATTTTAAGTTTATTGTGAAATGTCTGTTAAGTCTGGCAAGGGCTGTAGCCTAAGTGAGGAGTAATGCTATCTAAACTTAGAATAGAAGACTGAATGAAACATCTCGATGAAGGAAAAAATAGACTCAGAGCTTGCCTCTGCAATAATTTCTCATTTTTGCTGTTTATATATAGTAGTCATGTTCACCAGAGACAGTTTAGAGGACTGGGAGAATACTGGCTCCTCTGTACATGTCATCTTAACAAGGTGAAAAGAGAGCGTCATTTCCAGCCATTTGTGAGAGGAGCATGGAGCCCTCTTGGAAGTCGTACAAGGAAAGTCTGCACGTTGCACAGGAGTCAGTCCTTTTTTGAAACCTTTTATTAGTACCAAGCAGTAAACTAACTCGTGTGTATTCAACATCATGAGATGGAGTTTGAGTGTTCGTCCCCCTACTCAGAGCCCCACCAGTAGAAGTAACAATTGTAAGCAGTATGCAGCTGCGGAGCCATTCAGGCCTGACCCTGTATGGTCTGCTGTTGACTGCTGCCTGTTACTCATGTCATGTAATGTGTACGGCAGCTTAGGCTGATGCAGCCAGCTTACCTGATTTACCCTTTCTTCTAGGTGGGAGGAGAGAGCAGTAAGCACCTTGCCAGTGAGACAGCAAACTTCCAGTGTTTCTGAGCACGTGGCTGGAGCTTAACCACTTGTGGCTGGTTAAGTCAGCCTCGGATAACCGTCACCAAATTGACTGTATACACTACTGGCATTCTCTCTGAAGCCAAATCAGATACCTGCTCCTTGTGAAGGACTTAGATTGCAAAACCAGAGCTGTGTTGTATTCAGCATTTGAGTGGATTTGGAATGCTGTTTGGGGAAAAAAATAGAAAATAACATGACTCATTCTATGACAACCATAAAGTACAGCAGTGTCAGAATAATAAATTGTTGTCCATGATTGTATCACCCACCTAGCAGAGACAGATTTCTGCCAACAGCTCTGCCAATAAGAGATAGAGTTTGGCATAATTTTTAAGGTGGAACATGCTAGATTTAATTACAGAACTAAAGTTTGCCACTCAAAAAACATCATGGCATTGTTTTAGATTATTTCCTGTTCCATTCTCAGCAGCTGTACTGTGGAGCAGTAGCCTTCCTAAATATGTTTTGTGGACATTAGGAAAATAAAAGAGATCCTGACAACATAGTTTCCAAAGTTACCCAGAGGTCATTACTAAAATGGGACCACCAGCAAAGAGGCAGTGTAGAAAAAAATAAATCCATGCTTTGAACAATGTCACGTCTTGACTTCACTCATACAAGATATTCTGATAAACCCAGAAAAATAATCTTATTTGCCCTTATTTGCTTAGTCGTCCCCTTCAATGCTTAAAAGTCGGTAGATTCATACAACTGATCTCTAGCTGAATCACCCTAGTTACAAGGAGCAACCTGTATTTTGGCTGAGGTGGGTACAAAATATAAGCAGTTAAGGGCAGAATGGGATAGATTTTAAGGGGTGTTATATGTGCTCATGCAGAAGAAGGAAAAAACACACATCCTATTCCTACCTTTGCTAGTCTGCATGAAGCATGCTAGAGAATGAATACTGTGATTATTTAGATCAGCTTAAACTCAATTTATATTTTCATAATGCCTGTGTTGGTTATCATAGTCTCTTAGAAAATATTGTAATTCTGGGAATAACAAGTGCTAACTGTAGGAGGGACAATAAAGCAAGCCTGAGAGCTGATGTAAGGATTGCCAGCTTCTTAACTTTAAAGATGACATAATTGCTGTCAGCACAATCCATCGATGCAAAGAGGCTGGAAGCAAGCTGGCAGAAATACAAAATTTTCAGAGAGTTGACTGGTGGTGTAATTTATTTTACTGTCCTTTTGAGCAATGTTAAGATTCATATAGGCTCCCCATAGTGCACATACTGTATATCGTCCCTATGAAATATGATGAAGTGCAGATCTTTTTGAGCACGTTAGTAACCAGATCCAAAACAACAGGATTATAATTTTACAGTTACTGTGTACAATCCACTTTCTTACATCACTCGTCCCTTTTTTGCCTGTTACTTTTTAAAACATGAAATATATGCTATAGTGCAACCCTTCCTGGAAGAATATTTTATCAGTGCTGCTGTGTAGTGGATGGAACTGTCTGAAGATTTCTGTTATGTTTCTGATTTTCCCAGTGTTTTTCAAATTGTTTTGAGAATGAGACAAGTCAAAATAAGTTGAGCTAGGAAAAGGAGGAGCCACAGTTAAGAGTACTATATATAGTGTACTAGTGTACTTATATCTTATTATATATACTAGTACTAATAGTACTAGTATTTATAATAAGATTTAAGTTACTATTAGGATTTTCAGTGCCTTAAAAATTGTAGTAGGATGCTGGCTGAAGTGCTTTGGATGCAAGGAAGACTGTAAATACTTTAATTGCCAAAGTTAAGCTTCTTCACTGCTCATCTGTAATACAAAATCATCTAAGGAAAGTGAAAGTTCTGATGACTGGTGCCTCCTCAAGTGTATAATTTGAGAATCATCGAATAAGATGTGGTGCTATCATCTTGTTGTATCAGCACTGCAATGGCTTAGAAAATTTGCATATTCTAACACAGTGAGGTAAAGTATTATTTTACACCATATATGGGACTTGGCACAGTGCAGTGAGACAGACTTTTTTAATACCCTTTTTTTCCTCATTTATGCAGGGGAGAAAAAAACATAAAATTGAAGTAAATGCCCTAGAAAAATATCATAGTGAAAAAAGTTTCCTCTCTCTTATGCTATGTAGGAGTGCTTATGTTCCTGTAAACAGCCTGAGAAAGTGGGGACAACTTTCTGTAGGATCTCCAGAGAGTGCCAGTTCTGTTTTGCTCCTAACAGAATTTTCTGGAGGTCATAAGCAATACAATGGATTTTTAAGTAAGAGAGTATTAAAAGATTTCTCTATGAACCTTGCTGCCTTAGACAGAACCTGCCTCATTTGGCTGGGATTGTGATTCCATTTTCTTGGCAGTAAGTATGAAGACCATGGAGCTTGTGGAGCATGGGGGAAACTACAGCCTTATTTCAAAAGGTGCAGAGTTGGTATGGCAAAGCTATAACTTCTCATGCTCCTTAGAGAAACTAATTGTTGAACCGACCTGACACTGATGCATCTGGGAAAGGAGTGTGACAAGGAGTGCACATGAAAATATACAGGATTTGTTGTTTGAAATGACAGGTGGCCATCTGACTCAGGTTCCTCCTTGTCACAGGCAGTGGGGACACTGCCTCACACAGTTCAGTAGTTAAAATTTCAAAACCAAGCTGTGTGATTAAAGTCAGATAATATTCTGATTTGTTGAGTGTATTGCAAAAAATGATCCTGTAGGAACTGGCCTGAAATTGGCTCATCTATCATTCAATATGTAACATGATTTTTGCATTATGATTCATGCTGTCATTGCAATTGCTGTAACTATCAACTGATAGCTGACAGTGGGAGCCAATCTAAATCTCAGGATGAACAGGGAGGGTAAACATTACTTTCAAAGGAGTTGTGCCTGCTCCGTTCCACCAAGTGATTTACTTAGCTTCATGAAATGCCACACACCATTCTTTGTTGTGTTGTCGACGGAAGATGGGGATTTTAAAGGATGTGCAAGTCTTTCCTCCTGTTATGTGGCATAAATCAACA
Organism: Urocynchramus pylzowi; assembly: GCA_013397555.1. NCBI lineage: Eukaryota > Metazoa > Chordata > Aves > Passeriformes > Fringillidae > Urocynchramus > Urocynchramus pylzowi. The sequence goes on from VZRH01002379.1 coordinate 1,230,721, forward strand.
AGTCTTGTGCTCCAAGTGAGAAAATGGGCTCCTACAGTAAAATCCTGGTTAGTGCTAGGAGCTCTGCTTTGAAGAGCTAAAGTCTCACTGCTTAATTTTCAAAATTAGCAACCAAAGTATGAATGAATTTCTAAGTTGACAGTAAGGATAATCTGTTACAACGAAAAGATACTGAATCTTTGCATTTCTGCTGAACAAACTGAGATAATTGCTTCAGCAAAAAAAAGGTAAGATGACACTTCTCAAGGGTCCACTATTTGAACATATATCTAGTGTTTACTATGTCTTCTTACTGTGCTCCCTTTTTGCACGCAAAACCCCTGTTCTTTGTGGGGAGAATGTTTGAAAGCCCAGAGAATGCAGGACCAGGTAGAAGTTAGGCATGGACATAATGGCTGTGTTTTCAGAACATGATATATCATTCCCTTGCTAGTTTCTCATAATGCCTGGCTCAGAGAGTACACTTTATTCAGAGGAAGCAGTGTAGCTGGTCTGTGTCGTTGGGACATAGCCCAGATGTGTGTTAGGGACATGCAGCATGCAGCACTCGGCTATTTGTTTTCAGGGTACTTGTATGTCATCTTACTGCCCATACATAACTCAGATGTAAGTGAGCTCCCTTGTTGATCCATAGGGTCTTTTTGACTTTGTAGAAGCTTGCAGTGGCAGAAGGCAGTGGTAATTAGAAATGACCTTGTCTGTTCTGTAGGTTACATCTGTTTAAATTTCAGCTCCTAATCTGACACAGTGTTCTCAGAGCCACATCTTTTAAAACTTTCCAGTAATTTTAATAGGCAATGAGGCTAACCTGTGTCAATTTTACATAGCAAAGGATTTTCTCAGCTGAACTTTTAAGTATATACAGCACCATTTTCTATTGCTTATCTTTGTAGCATATTTGTTGTATAAGAATGATGTCTTTTCATTCCTCCCACTGCTACCTTTCATTCTTTGCCAGTCTACATAATGATTTTGGAGGATGATTGAAGAAGTTCTGTCTGAGCTCTTAGTGAAAACTCCCTTTTTATCTTATCTTCCACTCTCAAAGTAACTTTCTGATAAATTTGTTTGTTAGAGAGGATAAACTGTTTGCTTCAACTTTGGTTTAATTATGATACTGAACTGTGAAACAAAAAAAACTTAATGAGAACGTGCTTGGTCAGTGCTAGAGCTGGAAAAATATTCCTACATTTCTACTAGAGCTAGAAAAACATTTCGGCATTTATACAATTACTTAAAATTTGCAATTGACTTCACCCTTTGGGATTGTTTTGTACATAAAATCTAGGAAAAATTTTATTGGCAGAATACTTGCAAAAAAGAGCAAAGTTGGGACTTAAACTAATTCCCCTTGGTTCAGGTTTTAAATAGCCAATCTTTTTTATGGTTTCCTGCTTAATTTTTCGCTTTCTTGTTTGTAAAGTTGAGCATAAGAAATCCAGTCACTAAGGAGTGCTCTGGGGTGCTTGGTGCATATGTGTAAGATGACAGAATCACAGATTAATTTGAGTTAGAAGGGACCTGCAAGGATCATCAAGTACAACTCTGAAGTGAATGGCCAATATGGGGATATTGATGTTACTCAACCTTGATGTTACTAGCACTATGTTCTAATGTAGATGATGATGATCCCTGCTACAATGAGTCTAAATTTAAACACATCCTCTGTCTGGATATCTCTCAGTATCTGTTTTTCAACAGAAATGGTATTGAAATGGAAAAGCTTTCGACATTTGTTCAGGGTGTCTGAAGGTTCCAGATACAGTATGTGTGATCAGTCCATGGGACATGAGGAGAGCACAGGCAGGTACAGGCTGCTGGCCTGCATTTGCCTGGAAAACTGAGCTCAAATCACAGATGCAGTGCATTAGGGATGGCTATTTAGGAAGTGTTGTGCACGCACCACTGAGTGCAAAAATAAACATCTGAACCTGTGGAGCTGACATCTAAGACACCACATCAATAACTGAAACACAGGGAGTGACTTGCAACAAGCAGTTCAGAAAGAATCTATATCTATTCAAATGGTGAAATTTATTCATGAGCTGAGAAACAACATAGTGTTTTGAGAATTGTTTGAACCCTATTCTGACAGAAGTGATGCATATGCCTTATGCTGGTCCTCCACAGAGGAATGATATTCATCCAGTGTGAATACTTTTGAACAGAGAATGAATATTTAAACCACATGGAGACAACTGGTGAATAGAAAAAGAGGATAAATTATCAAATTAATTAATATTAGTAGTGAGTGCTTACAAATAGTGCTCATCATGGACTAGACCTTTTGTTGCTCTGACTGGGTGGGCCCCTGCTGGTTTGAATTATCTTTGTAAGAAAATGATCATCAAAGAAGGCAAAACATATTTTAAGAAACCCTTTTAATGCAGCATAACTCAGAACAAAATATACTATTGTTTAATAAAGCTATCACAGGCACAATTCAGAATTTATAAAAGTTAGCCTTTTGGCATGAAAACAGAACAATATCCTACTTCAATGCATTTATTTTCTTATTATGAGGAGTTTTATTCAAATATAATGCATTTGATAATAATAACCTGGAACATAACTGGCCTATAAAAGTCGAGCAGCAAGCCAAATGCTAATGCCTAATTTCTGTGAAGAAGTACTGAACAACATATTTATTAGGTTTTTATCAGTACCATTATTAACTCTTAGATGCAAAACATACAGAAAATAATGTAGAAGTTCTACACTGTTTCTAGAAGATTTTGATACTTTCATGTGTACTCTTTCTAAATATTATGCAACCCTCTCAATTTTAATCCCTTTCAATTTCTTTAATGTATGACATTCTCCCTTTTAAGTTTTGAGATTTAGTGTAATGTATGAAATCAATAAAAAGGAGCTTTTGGGATATTCTAAATAATTGTAAATGTTTAAAAATTTGTTGATGAAAAACTTAAAAAGTATATATGCATTTTAATAACAAAGCATACATCCTTTTTCATCCATATACCATGACCAAAAGCTTCTGCAGTGAAGTTTTTCAACCATTAAATCTAATAATTTCAATTTCAAGATCTATGTTGTTTCATTGAAAAAAATCTTGAATTTGCAGATTGTAAATTTTTACATTTTAGCAAAGATTTTTAAGTATGTAAATGTCCACAGATAATTAGAACATTGCATAAAAATGAAGCCTACAATCTTTCGTTTTATGAAACTCACCCCCCAAAAAATATTGCCAGTTGGAAGTATTATGCTTATTTGACTTTATTAATATATCCATATGAATTTATGGACCTTCTTTCTTCCAAGTCTCAGGTGAATTGGCTGAAAAGAGATCTTGCCTCTTAATAATTTTATTTTTTTAAACCAATATCCTTGCACCTAGATTTTGAGTTTTAATACAAACCTTTGGTTTCAAAATATAGCTGTGTCATCACTATAGCTATTGGCATAATTAGCACTTTGGATTTCTTCACAATAGAAAGAAAATCTATGCAAAATATATCTTCCCGATCACAAAGAGACACTGACCTGGGAACTAGGGAAAAAGCTACACACTAGGGAAAATCTACATGCTATGATCTAGAGGATAGAGAGTACATATACATTGCAAATAACCATGTCAGAGAGAAAAAATGTGCTGTGCAGCAGCTGTAGCCCCTCCAGTAGTCTAGAAGGTGAAGCTGCACTGAAGAGGCTGGATATGTTTGCATTTAACCTTCTCAGGGAAGAAAGACTGGGAGCTAGCAGGGAAGTAACAGCTAGTGTGTGGATCCAAAACTGCTGAAGGGACATCATACATAAGAGCAGGAAATAGAACCAGAGGGTAGTGAAATTTGACATCAACTCCTCTACTTCCCTCCCAGTGGTGGGGGTAGCCCTGCCCCAAAGGCTCCCTGCAAACTCCTCAGCCAGCTCAGCAATGGAGGGGAATCTGGCTCTTCTTGAGAGATAGGAGTATGTCCTCCCTTCCCTTCACATGATTCTTTTTTTTTAACCCACTTCTGTATTGCTCTTTTTCGTCTTACTTGCTGACTTGATTCTCCAAAATTTATTTTTAATATTCTACATTTTAATGCGTTGATCTGCTGCATGTCTTAAGTCACATACTTTTATTGGCTCTCCTTCCTTATTTGGAAAAGGCAGCATAGTAGGTCTCTGATAAACTGATACCCATCTGCCCTGAGTCAGTGATGTGATATTAATTAACCTGCATTATGCAGTCATTACCTATATCAGTACAACATTAGTCACCCTTCCACAAATAGTAAAGACTTTCACCTGGTTTCTTACCTTAGAGCTTTCTATCATTTCATACTCTTGTTTGGGGTTTTGGCTGGTTCTAATTTTGACACATTGTAATGTGAGACTCTCTCAGATATACCTTTTAATTGTCTTCCTAATCATTCCATTCCTTGGAAGAGTAAAAAATACAAGATTATACAGCTAAACTTCCAAATGTCCATGATGCAACAGATAAAGCTTTCTCAAACAGTTATAGAAGTCTTCTTTTCTTGTAAATTGCATTATGACTGCTTTGAAATCCAGTGGAAATAATTAAAAAGTGGTGAGAGCATTTGTTGCAAGCCCATCTTTAAAATATTAAAATCACTCCTGAAACAATACTGGCTATGGACTAAAGGTAGTGTTTCAAGAAGAAAATACAGAAGAAAATAAAGAGTTGGCCTGCCACTCCCAACACATGCATGCACAGCCTGCCACAACATTTTTGTAGATTGTCCCATTTTTAAATTACCAGGATGCAAAATAGACACTTGTTTTATTTTCCACATTTGAAGCAGCTAGATGATGTCAGAGACCCCCATGTAAAAAAAAATATTCTCATATTAAGTGGACTCAACAATAAGGTGAATTCAACTTTGGGCATCACTAATTCATAGATCAGTTTACTGATAATGGATGGATATGGGGAAATATTTTATCCCAAGCTTCTTCTTTGAAATTTTCTATTAATAGAGGAACATGTATATGAATGTGTGTGTGGCAATAAAGCTTTCTTCCCCATGTGCAGAGCAGACATGCTTTCCTAATGCAGTGTGTTACAATCCTTGCTCAGAGGTGTAGGACTTTCATAGATGGGTTTATTAACTGGAAGCTAATAGTGCCATAGCTGAAAGAAAGTGTATGGCACTGAAATAGAGAAAAAGAAAAAGTCTTTTCCAGTGTAAGAGAAAACTTACTCTTAATGATTTTTACATTAATATCTGGGCCTAGTGAGATATGTTCATGGCCTGATTTAAAAATCATGGAGGTTCTGACAAGGTGAGAAAAAAAAATAATTATAGATACAGAATACTAATTGTGGACGATAGTTTACTATTTAAATCCTGACGGAATTATAAAGGTCTGTAACTCACAAGTGGTGAAGCAAGAAATGCTGTGAATTGCAAAAGTCCTATTACACATATCTGAGCAGAAAAGTGCTTTATTAGTAGCTCCCATAAATTTCTGGACTCCATCTCTTGATGCTTAAGTGCATGAATAAATTTTTACCTTTTTTTAAATGTGTTTTTGTATATTTGACTAGTATTGAAGGCAAGGTAGGGAAAAAAATAGCTATTCCTCAGTGAGGTGTATCACTCCATGTGTTAAAGTTTGAATTTTTCTGTGGTTTGCAGAAAAAAGATTACCTGTTTTCTCCATTTTCTCATCTCAAGTTGGAGAGGTTTTTGTTTGTGGAGTTGGTTTTTTGCCTTTCACCCTGTGGGGACATGAGATCACAGATACCTAATCCATATTAAAGAACTCAACTTCTTAATATTTTCCACTGAATCCTAAAGAGAATCTGTAGGTGAAGAAAACCCCTGAGTTTCCTGAGAAGGACATTTTTGTCTTAATACAGCCATGTACTGTCTAAGTGAGCCATTATCTCTTTATATGATGCCATTTCAAAGACATGAACAATTCGCAGTTGTGATCCTATTGCCTTTAGGTGCACTTGCAGCTCTGAATGGGGTGGCCACTCCCCACAGATACAGACCTGGTCTGTGCTGGTGTTTGAAATTGCCCTCATTTCTGAAGGCAACCTGTATCTGCACCTCAAGATACATAGAATATTTTTGATGCTTTAGGTTAAAAAAAACAGGAAAAAAAAAAAAGTGAAGAAGAAAAATCCTGTAATCTTAGATTATGCATTTAAAACCAACAATCAACTATCCTCTTGTTTTCCTCTCCTTTACCTTCCTAAGTTGATAATTTTGGATCCCATGTAAATGCAACAGACATGACTGATTTAGACAGGAAAAAATGTGAAGGACTTGCTCTGTAATTTACTTCAAAGCAAAAATAAAGTGCCAAAAATAATATTATAGTATCAAGATACTTTTTCAAGGAGATATACTTTCACAGTAATTAATGAATGTGTAAAAAAAAAGCATGGGGATTTTTTACAGAGCTGGCTGATAGTTTAACATATTCCACACATAATGAGTACTTTGACATCTTAAAGAATACAGTATGGGTCACATTACACTGCTAAAAACATGCATGTGAACTTCACTAAGGCAGTTATTGAGACTCTATCTGATATCATCTCACAGGTTTATGTTGTTAATTCTGACTGTAAATGCTCATATATTGTTGTGAACACAACTCCAATTTCACATGATACTCATTGTAATCATACCCAACACCTGCCAGGTATACAATGGAATATGTTACAGTTTCTGTATAGATTTTATATAGAAACTATTCTGTAGATTCCTGTAATTAAGGTAAGAGTTTTATAAGTTGCTCGTAACTATTTTATTTGTGATATACTGCTGTGGTAATCCCCAAGCAATGGGATAAACACAGCAAGGATCTTATAGTCATGAAAGATGGCTCTTCAATAACAATTTTGGATAATTAATCACATTAGCAGTCAGTACTGTTTTTCGCTGCCTTCTTCACGCATTCAGTTAGGTAGAGTCTATATTGAGACTTTACAATGCTAAAAAGCAAAAAAACCACCAAACAGCCAAACAACAACAACCAAAAAAAAACCCCAAACAAACAAAACAAAATCACCAAGACCAAAACCCCAAAACTGCCGAACAACCAAAAAAAACCCCAAAAAAACCTTAGAAAACAAATGCAAGAGGAATATTAGCTTCTCAGACCAATACTGATGCAACAGGACTTCATGAATTCACATGATGAGATAGATTGCACATTTCAAGTGCTGCATTATAGAAAATCAAATCTTATTTTCTGTTAGAGAATATATCCTGATTAGAGATCATCATACATAATCGCTCTTGTTTTGAGATTTTGGACAATGGTCACAGAAGTTGTATGATTTTTGTGGTTAGCCTGTGTGGCCTAGGAGTTGGCCTTGATGATACTTGTGGATCTCTTGTATCTCAGGTGTTCTAGTATTCTATGATTCTGTGATAACAGAGCCCATAACTGAGATGGACTGAGAAAGACACCATAGCTTTGGCTGCTGTACACAAAAAGAGATTCAGATTTGGTGGAGACAGGAGTATAGGATGGAAAAAAATTGGATAATGTTGTCTGTGGATGGATAGCTAGCAGAAAAATTTCAATGAAGGTCAACATGTGCTCCCCCTTTCAACCTAAAGGAATTTTGTTTCACCAGCAATGATTGTTCAAGGATTGTTGTCATTGTGGGTAGTGTTAGATATAATCCTGATTTGTTGCTCTCGTCTTCACTGTTCTAATGTCAGGAAATAAGTAAAATACTAAAGGTAACTGTTGGTGAGACACTGTTATGGGCAGGATCCAGCTTTTGATGCCCTTTCTTGGGAGCTTTGTGTTGCTAAATCCAGGTTTCTGATTAGATGTTTGAATATGGAATACTTTCAGACGTTTGACATCTGAAAGAAAGACATCTCTTTAGGTATTTCCAACTATTTGGGTATTTTGCCTGTTAAAATTTGTCTGAATTGAAGACAAGATTGTACTAGGCTGACCTTAATCCATCTCCTCACTTCCACAAAAAAGTTGGTACATAGCGAAATTGCAAAATATTGGCATTACCCATTTATCTTTGAATTCCATGTTTTAACAAAATGCATCACTTTTTCTAGAAGACTAAAAACTGTACTGTGCAGATAAATAAACAAAGTTTTGATTGAACTTCTTCAATTTTCTATGTATTTGAGAGTTGATTTGAGATTTATTTGATTGCTGCTGCTACTTGAGATTTCTGACTGTACAGAATCTGGGAACATGTTTTTCTCAGTTAGGAATAAGCAACAAGAATAAATACATTCATATCTTACATCAAGGAATGGGTGGGCTATTTTCTGTAACTATTTTTACTGTGATATTTTTTCCTGTAATAAGTTTGCTGACAAGTTATTTTTCCCCACAGGAGCAGTAGATTCAGGGAAATTAGAGATGGAAAAGTCCTATTAAGTCATATTGTCAATTTTCCTGTCAACACAAGAATGCTCCTTGAAAAGAGGTTTTCTTCAGTATTTCTGTCTGCTGAGCCATATGAAAAGAGTCAAGACTATGCATTTTCTGAAGTAATAACAGCAGTGAGAAATGAGGACCTGCTATTTAAATACCTTTTTTTCAGGCAAAGATGGTCAGAACTAGTTGGAAAGAAATTCAATGCAGTTCTTTACAAAGTAAAAAATACTTAAAGGTGAAGTAGAAGTAAACAGTGAATTTTACTAACTTTATCAGAAATTAGTTACTTTTGGTAATGATAATTTGTTATTTTTGTTCAGAAATAGTGCTGCACATACAAAATGTCCACATTGGACCCCATTCCTCTGGCCATTGTTTTCACAAAAACTGTCCTTACTTAGGACATACCACAGATGGCATTGAAGCTTGTCATAGGAGTAGGAACTGTTTTTACAAGTAATAGTTTTCAACAATGATTGTATAAGCTGTGAGGGGGAAAATGCAGTATGAAGAGCTGGGCAGCAAAAACATTTTCTGTTCCGGGAAAATTTTCATGTCATAAAAAATGTTCCTGTTGCATGGAGGGAGGGGAGGGCAGGAAACATCTTTAAAAGTTTTCCATCATGCAAAGAAGGTGTAGGTGTACCTCTTCACTAGCACAAACATGCAGATCAGCCAGCTCCTCTGTGCTTGGGGCACATATCCAGCTCTGTGCTGTCTTTTACTATCCTCATGATGGCTCTTCCAGCATAGGGTTCTCCTAGGCTTCTTCTTGCAGCTATGGGAGCCCTTTCTTGGCTTGATTTTTTAATGTTAAATGGGGCAGTTGCAGAGAGAATGAGTGCCCATAATATGGCCCAATTTTAAGTCTTCCATAGTATGTAAGCAACTATCTGAAAAAGAGCTCTGAAGTCAGGTCTCACATCCCCAGAAACCACCTGTGAACTGTTTGCTATCCTTGATCTTCACAGTTTCACACTGGGACTCCAAGGCTGTTTTTCCTTAGAAAATCCCATGAGAACTGGTATGCTCCCATAGAGTTTTAGCTTCACTGAACTTACTCCTCATTTTCCATAATAATCTTTTGCATTAAAAAATTTGCCACTACCTCTATTTCTCCAGTCTGCTAAGCCATAGTGTCTTATAATAAAAGGGTTTTCTAAAAAAGAAAGCAAACTACATAGTACTTTTTTGAATACAGAAATCCTGGTTTTCTCAGAAAGGCAAATTCTGCAATACTAAGAGACATCAAAAATACCAAACAGGTCTTTCCTGACACTGTCCCTTTCCTCAAGTGGTATTTGTGGTTATTACTATATGTCAGTTTATATGATTTATTAGGAAGAAAAGGAGTATTAACTTGGCAGTGAATAGCTGTGCTCCACTTGTAAAAACTAACAAAACAATGGATCTGGTTGCTGCAGAGAGTTGTCTCTGAATGTATTCTGAGAGCAATGTTATAGATAATCACATCATAACAGTTTTTTTCCTTACATATTTACCACTACGTGGTACTTCAGAAACAGATTAGGTAAAAAATACATATATCAGACTGAAACCAATTGCTGCACTTCAGTACTGTAATCTTATTCCTGAGTGTAAATGCCTCTGGTTGCATCCTGTTTATAACCCACTGAATAAATAATAAATTGCTTTTATTTGCTGACTTTATTTACTCAAGCAGACCAGTGTATTGTGGCATCATTACCAGTGTATTGTGGCATCATTCACAATATCATTTTTTCAAGTAATTTTAATACCATACATATATTTTTGTTATTGCTTATATTTCTCAGTATTAGCTTCTATTGCTTGCAGTGGATTTTGTATCATAATGTGTACTGTGGCATTGAAATATATGTGGGATAACTCTTATTGTTTGTCAGTGGGTAGTTTGATTTCTGGTTTTACAATTTGTAAGTACATGACAACATTTATGATAATATAATGTAATTAATATAATATATAGAGTGAAGTTCTGTTCAAGTTCCAAATGAATGAGTATCAAAAGACTTAGTGCATAAAAGAGATTGTAATCTTTGTCTAAAACTAGAAGTTGTCTTGGTATGTAAAAAATTCAGGAAACAGTGCAAATACTTGGCATGTTTATTTCTTGAATATAGTGTGTCTCAGAACTGATACCTTATAAAGAAGATTGTTGAAAAGCAAGAATTACTAAGTTTTGCCTATGACTTTAACAGTAAGATTTGGTTTTGGAGTGGGGTTTTTTATCTTTCACTTGGGCTTTTAACCACTTCCTATTTTTGAAAGAAGTTTTAAATTCTTGTTCTTGTCTTGCCATGCTGCTTTATCAACAAATATACATTATCTGCCTCTGACTGCATACATATTAATCAGTTGCTTTGCCTCTGGGATCTCTTAAAAAGCTGTACATAGAAATACAGCTAGAAAAGTGGCCTCTTTGCTTGTCTCACTGGTTAGTTTTTAATGCAGGGTCATCATTTTGAATTCAGTGGAATTTCTTATGCTTTCATAAAGAAGAAGTAGCTGATTTCTTCTAAAAAGCAATGCTTGAACACATGCATACTAATATTTTGGGCATAATTGTATTGTCTTTCAGCTTTCCAAATTACTGGATTACCTGAAAGAAATGTGAATCCAGGTTGGTTTTGTTGTTGTTTTTCTGTTTTGGTTTTTTGTTTGTTTGTTTGTTGTGGGTTTTTGTGTGTGTGTGTGTTTTGTTTTGTTTTGTTTTGTTTTTTAAACTGCTAAGACGAACTTTGGTAAAGGGGAAAAAGCTAAAATGGAGAAAAAGGCAGCCCTGAGTCTAGTGAATTAAAGGTGCTAGAACCTGCCATACTAATGTTGCATGTTTCATGACTTTTTTACAGGAAAAAAAAAATTTAAAAATAGGATCTCAGAGTGCAAAGTGGAAGGTCATGCAAAGAAAAGAAATGTAGGCTCAAAAACCTGACAGGGTAACTATGAGATGCCACTGTTAATGCAGTAAGAAAAATAAAGTATGAGGTCTGTGTTAAGTGACAGATTCATTTCTAGAACAGATGATGATGCTGTAGTGCTATCCAGCATGAGCTAGTTTTTTCCTTGTTGTCGAGATATGCAAACAGCTGCAAAGCCTTTACACAGTGTATGAGGGAGATGGCTCAAAATTAGAACAAAAGCAAAAAAAGATCTCTTTTTCCAGTCTGAAAAATCATAAACTAATCAGAATTTTTTTCCTCAAAATGCAAGCAGTAGATAAACAAAGTGGAAAACAAAGAATCATGCAAGATTAAGATGGGCCAGAGAATCAATCATTATCAACTTATGATAAATTTAGTCAGGAAATCAAGTGCATTATAGCACTGAGTGTTCCAGTTGTGAGAGAAGTTGCAGCTACAAAGACTTGTTAATATGTTTCTACAGAAGTTTTTTGCTGTATCTCTGAAAGTGGGGGACTCTCATGATGTATGATGGTGCAGGAAAGTGCTTTTTACCATGTTTTCTCCTCCTTTTCTTCTGTAAGAGGAGAGTAAGGTGGAACTGTTGAGGGTGGCAGGGACCTCTTGAGATCCCTGGTCAAACTGCCCTGGTCACACAGGGTCTCTTGGTCACCCAGGATTGTCCAGTCAGGTTTTTAATGTCTCCATAGATATAAACTCTACTACTTCTCTGAGCCAATGGCAGTGCTTGGTCAAGAGGTAGAAAAGAGGTACCAGGTAGAACACTCATGCAGGTGGAATCAGACAAAGAGAGCTCCATTGGGCACATTTGAAAGTTTCCTGTTGAACGTGTTTATTACTTCCAAGCTTTGCATAGACTGACTCCAGCTCTTTAAAATCTGACCCACATAGATGTTTGTGTAAGGTGAAAAGACTGTTGGAGCTGCTTTATACTTCAGAACAGAGATTTGGGGGTTGGCTGTGAATATTAGGATTCATGATCCTACATTGTTTCTGGATTGACAGTGTTGTAGCAGTGTGACCTATTGGTCATTTATCATATATAAGATGTATACTCAAAATTCTATACTTAAATTAGTAAGAGTCCAATTCAATATAAAGCTAAGAACAAAAGAGGGGGAAAACCAGTTTTTTACAAGAGCTTTTTCCCCCTGAAAAGTTCCAAAGCATGTAAAGATCAGCAGTTGAGTAGTAGTGATGTTTTTGTGGTCCATGTTTTTGACATGTGAAAGAGCCTCTGTTGAAACAACCCTGCTGTAGTGACCAACTTGAATTTCATGTAGAGTTTAGGTTGTTAGCATGGAGTTCAATGGAGTCATTAAGGGCCAAATTCTGATTTCCTTGCTAATGCAAGTGGTTCCTGTGGCTTCCATGTGACTTTAAGTTTAAAAATGATTTTTTGAAGGTATTTCTTTCATCAACAAGCTTCCAAAGAGGTACTTAAAAAAATATATTACCATATTTTTCTTCAAAACTCTGTAATCAGTAGAAGTGGTCCCTGGATTTGCTCTTATATTATTTTGCAACATTCACCTCAAAATTCTAGGATCTAAAGTACAGTTCTGATGAGAATATATCTCTAATCTGAAAAGACAAACTGAACGCTTTATCATGTGATGTGCTGAGAAAGCTAAGTAGAGGTGATTTTTTTCAAGTTTTTTTCATTCAGGGTGAATATGGCATACTGACCTTAATGCCTCTGCTTAGTGCCCAGCATTTCATAGCAGGAACCATTCTAACTGTATTGCAGCCTCACTTGTTTCATACAGAGATCCAGAGAAACGTTTTTTTAAGGTGCCATTGCAAAGTTGGGTCAGGTATTTACTTTCCAGAAAACTTCTGTTGTGTGAGGGAAGACCTGCTGATAATTTACCCAAACAATCTGGGTAGGTATTCCCTTACCACTGTCCTAGTAAGTGTATTTACAAGGTCAAGTTTCTAGCAGAGAAAAGGAAGTTATCTAGTGTTGATAGTAAAGTAAGGTTTTACAGGGAGGTATTGGATTTCAGTATTCCCCTTTCCACCTGCATTATCTTTTACAGATACCAAATGACAATTGTTTGCTGACATTTTACTGAAGACTGAGTGAAAGAGTAAGCAGTTGAGGGGAAAATTCTTGTCTTGAGCAGCCAAAGTGAAAAGAAAAAAAATCTATTGAAGAGGGGGTGCTAGAAAACAAACATCATTCTTGCAACTGAATGTTTTCACTGATATTTTAAAAATGTTAATCATCGTAATTTTGCCTCATAGCTCATATTCTGATCCCAGTCTCCTGTTCTTTTGCCTGTTTGCTCTTTTGTTGTCATTGTTTCTTTAAAATTTCAGGTTTGAGGCCTTATCATGTCTCAGGGTCTTATGAGAGAGTATTTTATTGACTGTGTAGAGATCTTTCAAGTGGGACAAGACCAACTGAAAAACAAAATAATTGCTGAGGGTGCAAAAGGCTTCCAGAAGATAAACTTTTAAACTTTGGTTTTGTTTTGTTCTGCTAGTGTACCATGGCAGGCTGCCTGGGCTCTTCTTTCACTAGATATTCAAGTAAAGCTAACTTTGCATTTGCAGTCTATCTTAAATTTTGGTCTCTGTGTATTGGCTTCTAGACACCTTACGAGGGCAATGAGCTTAAAGAGACAAAGCGAGTGAAACTGCAAAGGCTAGCTACAGGGAGAAGCATTTACTCTGTCACAACAGCCCTTTGTTTTTTTGTATTTGGATTGGATTAAATGTCTGCATACACTTGTCAGGGACAGCTGACTTTATCAAGGAAAGAACTTGGTGAAATGCATAGGTGTGTTTAAAGCTCTGGCTTGATGAAATAGCAAAGCCATGACTGGCTGCTGCTAGTTAAATCTGTGAAATCCATAGATGAAAGCCATAGTCAAAAATAGCTTCATCTCTCCTAAGAGTCCTTCATCTCCCCTTTCAGTTCTGCAGAAACTAACATGGCCTATGCACTGTACTGTATCTTGACATACAGTAACATCTGAAATAGCTGGTTTGCAAGAGCAGCTTAATGAAAAGGTGCATTGTACTTTAAAATAAGTCAGAAATCAGGAAAGATTTAGTCAGGGTAGGAGGGCAATAGATAGAGGTCTTCTGCATCCTTCTCAATACTATCCTTCCCAAAGGCAAACCAGCACAACTGAAAAAGCTGTGCACCACCTGGCTTTCATATTAATATTGCTCTCCACACCATTCTGTAGCTGTGAGCCCACCAAGGTCTGCAGAGCTCCCTGACACCTGAGGCCCACCCCTCTGCAGAGGTTTTACTCTGCCACTCCAACAGGATGAATATGAATCTGCAGAAGAGTCAGCAGTGTCTTGCTGCCAGTGGATGCTGGGTTTCTGCCTTGCTTTCCTGGGAATCAATGCAGGAGGGTAAAAGGGACTTTGTTGTAAGCACAAATGCTGTGGAAACAGCAATCCATGATCTTGGGGCTGCAGGGGAGAAGATCCCTGAGCACTGCAGCTTCTGACAAGCATTTTTGCAGCCACTCTGGGCAGTGAAAACTGCTTCATCCTGCTACATGTGGCATTATTACAGGTCCAGTTATCTCTGTTCCTTTGGATTTTACTTTTTGCTGTATCGCTGCATGGTTTGTTACTTGAGGTGACCCCCAGGATTATAGAAAAGAATATTTACCCACATGGTATATCTGCTATTGAATTTGGATGTTGTATAGTCTTCCTTCCTCACCATTCCTGTCACTCTTATAAAAATGTTTATTGGGGGAGAAGGGGAATCCCATATGAAGACAATTTGTACTGTAAACTGTGGCACTAAGGAAGCTATGTCCACAGCAAAAACCTGCCTTCCCCTGTAGTCCTGAAGGGCTCTCCCACAGTATATCTGCTATTCTTTTCACACTCCTTGGAGCTGAACCCTGTGTATCCATTACCCTCTCATCCCCCTATTGCTTTAGTATCCTTGAGTGTTTCATATAGGGTGCAAGGTGTATCAGATGTTGCAGGATCCTCTGGGCATGAAGGAAAGAGCTTCTGAGAGCTGCTGTGGGTGTCCTTGCTGAGTGGGCATGACAAGACTCTTGTCATGCTCTCCTTTCATCCTTGAATTTCCAGAAATTTATAAGAATGTGGTATCTTTTCAAGTCTTGTCATCTCCCACTTTTGTCAAAACATACTTCAAACTAGCATAAAAGATCAAAACTGGGAGAAGAGGCAGATGCACAGAGAGCATAATCATTCAAGTCTATTTCTCTGCAGAGCTCAAGCTTGCAATGCTGAATTTGCAGCGTAACTGATGTTACATTTGTGGATAAGGGGTTTGGTTAACCATTAATAGGGGAATGGGGGTTCATGTTCTTCCACCCAGGTTATTTTGCTCAGCGGTGAGTATTGTCTCTGCCTCTCAGGGACTGCTCTCAAATGATTGCAGACAGCAGCACCATGCAGAGCCCTTGGAAAGAACTCTTGAAATTGTAATAGGGTTCCCCTTGGCATTTTTCCAATTTTGTTTCTGCAAAACTGGACACCTATGAAATTTCCATTAGGACAATATTGTAATTGTTGCAGCAAAACACAGATCATTCAACAATGTTACATAATTTGTTTGCACTGCCTTTTTTTTTTTTATAGTTGCTGGTTTTGTTTTTTTTTTGTTTGTTTGTTTGTTTTTGTTGTTTTGTTTTTTGTTTGTTTGGTTTTGTTTCTTTTTGTTTCTTTTTTTTGTTTTGATTTGGTTTGTTTTTTTGGTTTTTTTTTTTTTTTTTGGTTTTGTTTTTTTTTTTTTTTGTTTGTTTGTTTTTGTTTTTTTGTTTTTTTTTTGTTTTGTTTTGTTTTTTTTTTTTTTTTTTGGTTTTGTTTTTTTTTTTTTTTGTTTGTTTTTTTTTTTTTTTTTTTGGTTTTTTGTTGGGTTGGGTTGAGTTGAGTTAGATTGAGTTGAAAAAATAAGCAAGCTGCATGGAAAGGGTGAACATATACCCAGGAAATAGTTTGCTGATAACATAGGAGCCTTCATGTCTGGTGGGTGGTGCCTTAAGTTTTCTTAACAAAGAAGTGAGTGTTAGTTCTTCAAATTAAAGTTACTTTTTGCACTCACATAACTGAGGCTGGGAATTTCCAAGATTAAAAACTTGGTCTTTTATTTATTTTTCTTTTTAAATTTTTTTTAAATGGAACATAATTTGAGTGGGATCTCCTCCACCTCCAGCAATCCCCTACCCCCCACATTGCCCTCCCCATCTTATTAGGATTACAGTATCCCAAAAACTCTTTTAGTACTGTGAGCAAATGAAACAGAAATGGCTTTGCATTATGAACTGAACAGAGATTAAGTTATTGGAGGACTTGAAATAGCTCTTTCTCCACTTCCATCCCCATGAGGTTATCCACATAAAGTTTAGTACAAGGTCAGTGTAATGAAATTTATTTGTTGAGTCTCTTTAGTGCCAAAGCTTTTGCCAACAATCTGATCTACCTGATAGTGGTACTATTTAAAAAATGTCCAGTCAGTAAAAGAAATGCCGTATCTGTAGAGTTTCAAAGTCAGCAGCAGTAAGTGAGATCAGAGCAAAGAAATCGAAACAAAAAACATCTCTCCTTTTAATATAATAAATGCATATAATGATTACTTAGACCGTTTACAAGCTACAAAAAAGCAGACGTTATTTTCTCATTTCACTTACCACCCCTGCCACTAAGCATGTGGAATCTTTTTTATATGACTCCATCAGTGGACTGCATTGGATGTGCTTGTGTCAGCTGCTATATAAAATAATTAACTCCTAGCTGTCCCTTTCAGATAAAAGTTAATTGCATGGGGGAGGGTACAGGACCAAAATGTTAAGATGGGACGGACTGTGGATTTTGCGTATGGTGGCCATTTTTTTGCTTTTGCTTTATTACATTTAAAGAGTT
This sequence comes from Urocynchramus pylzowi, assembly GCA_013397555.1. Classification (NCBI taxonomy): domain Eukaryota; kingdom Metazoa; phylum Chordata; class Aves; order Passeriformes; family Fringillidae; genus Urocynchramus; species Urocynchramus pylzowi. The sequence continues at coordinate 1,247,883 of VZRH01002379.1, forward strand.
CTCTGCATAACCATTTGCCATACTAAAAAAACTGCAGTACTGTATAGCTACATAAATTATACATAAAATAAAGGCTTAGGAAAAGAAAGCTTGCCATTTTAAGTACATATGTTGTAAAACTATATGTGCTTTTATTTAGTGTCCAAACTGCAAGGGAGCGTTGTCTTTCATTTTATTTTTCAAAACCTTTAATTACCAACATCCAATGAAATAATGATAATCTTCCCTTTGTTTAGTCATCTGTGAAATGAGTTTATGGCAATGGTTTCCTCTAAGTCAGTACCACATCAAAACCCCAGTGTGTACGGGAGTAGTGCATCTGTGTTGACTATGGCAAATTCAATTTCCCATTTTGCATTTTATAGGGAATGTACATATACAGGTATAGGAATGCCACCAGAAGCTTTCCACTCAGTAGCCTGCCTTTATTTCATTGAAGACTAATATGAAATCTTGAGAAAGGTCCATCATACCCTTGCCCACCTCTGAAGCTTCAAATGGATCAACTTGAGACAACTAAAACCACCCTTTTCAAAAATCTCACTGCGCTGACCTGCTGTCCTACTGCACAGTCTAAGGTGATGTGATTTGACCACCATGTTTTCTGCTTAGATGCAGATAATAGCCAAAATTGTTAAAAAAAAAAAAAAAAAAAAAAAAGTCAACAAATTGCTTTTGTGTTCTCAGTTACATAAAATAGGGAATTTACAATGCAAAGGCCTGTTTTCATATGTTGCATTGCAAAATAAATGTCTGTCAGGAAGAAGAGTTAGCCGTCTTTAGTTACAAATTTCTACATGCCCAGCATGGTGTACCAGCTGATTATATTATGGCAGCTTCTTGCTCACCTCAGCTGGTCAGTGTGCTCTGACCTATTCAGTGTGTTTTACCTGTTGGTTCACCTTCACAACAAGGTTTGCTTCTTCATGACTGCCTCTTGCATCCTCTTGCTGCTGCAGCAATCCTGCAAGACAGAGCCATACTTCTGTAGGAATCTTACAGCCATAGCAGGAAATATAATTGTATTTATTAAAGCTGAGGGTTAACTCTCACTTGGTGAGCATGGATCCTTCCTGGTAGGCATGCTTTTCCCCTTTTACCCTGGTCCTCAGGTTTTGGCTATAGAAGATTCTCTTGTATTTAAAGATTTCAGAATGGTCATGGTCATGGAGGCTTTTTTGGTCTGAGATGGTGTTGTCTAAATATAACAGAAAACACTTTCAACTGCCAGTACTTCTTAGAAAGAGCAACTCTGTGTCAGGAATTTTTCAGGTTCGAGCAAGGTAGGCTCTAGTTTAAGGAAAGCAGACTCTTGAAGGCAAAATCACAGCAGTAATGGGTTGCTCTCTGTCTTTATTGAAGGACATAAGGCTGTGCAAGAGACTGAGCTCCCTGGTCTTGGACTTGGGTAGCCATATTTCCCAAGCTGCTGGTGTACCCTAGTTAGTGCCTTGAGATATTTTGGCCCTGATTTTTTCTTCACCCACAGAATGGCAAAATTGTGTGTTGCCTATGTGGCTGAGAAGCTTGAAGCTTCCCTTTTGTAAAGCTGCATATGTTCAGACAGAAGATTTTGAAAATAAGGTGGAGAATGTGTCAAGTGCCTGTAAGGTGTACTGTACCTTTGTTTAAGACAGGTTAGGATTGAGGGTGGGCCTCATAGTCATGGTTTATGCCTGGACTGCTTGTCATAGTAGCAGTATGAGGAACATGTGCAGTGTTGTCAGTATTATTTTAGGAATTTAATCAAGAACCATATGCTGACTCAGTCACAAGGGGATGATACAAATCTCCTCTGAGTTCTACTCTCACAGAACTTCTTCTCACTCTTTCCTCCTAGCCTATATTCTCTTTTTTTATGCTAACCACTGAACTCTGATTATATTCTAAATTATTTTTTTCCTCTTTCTGTGATATCTTGATTGTCCCATTCTTTGTATGTTCTTTTGATTGCAATTAGAAACCAGTAACACTTAATTCAAACTAGTGGTATCAGAGGATTTGAAAAATCCACATGATGAATTAATTCACACATCCTTTATTCAGATAAAGAGATGTCAAGTGCCATAATTTAAAAAAAAAATTAAAAATCAGTATTGCAGGAAATTTCAATCTTTCAGGTTTCTGTATTTTAACAATTAACATTAGAGCAAGACAGCAGTAAATGATTATAAATCTTCAGTTTGACAGTCTTGATAAGCACACTGGTAGTTCAAATGCATGTCATCCAACCCTTCACCCCTTTGTCTTAATGATAGACTGCTTGGTATTTTCTCCTAAAGCTTTATTTATCCTATTGTGTGTTAAATTTCCTGTGCCAAATTCTCTAGGTCTGTTTTCATAATTTACATGATAAGATAAACAGTATTTGTCTGCTGAGGAAGGTTAAATTGCCTGCCACTTGCTTTATGTTTAATCTGTTGCTTCAAATAAGATAGAGCAGATACAGCACATGAATAATATCAGAAATTTATTTTTGTGGAATGCATATTGATGGAGTTTTAAAACAAGTAAGCATTAATTAGTGTTGAGCAAAAGCTATTGAATTAAACTCTTTAGTTCCCCAACTTCTACTGCCCTTCTTGTAAAGGCTTCTGCAAACAGGCCCACGTTGATCAGCATCCGAGGCTTGTGCTGAACCAAATCTTCAGTCTACTGTAAGGTGAAGCATGTTGGAGAAGCTGGGGATTTCCTGGTGAGCCCCCTTGCCTACTCTGCGTGATATAACCCAGGGAAACAGCAGAAGACCTGAGGCAGCCCTGGGCAGTATACGGGAAAAGGAGATCTCTTCTGTAGCTTGTCTCTAGGCTTCAAAGACAGCCCAGGCACAAACAAGCTGGCACCATGGGGCCAGGCATGCTTATGGATTCACAGCCATCCCACCTGCAGTGGCAGGAGGTCAGTAGCTACTGATTCCTGGACCTGCTCCAGCTTGTCAGCATCCTCCAAGGCTGACAGAGAGCAGCCGGCAGTCTCGCTGAAGGGAATAGGGATCCAGGCAGAAGCAGTGCTGACTTAGAGAGCTGGACAGAGAGGCCATACAAGACAAATCTTTGAGAGTCTGAAAGATGAGCTGAGGCTGTTGTCAGACAGGTTGTTCTTTGGGGATTTGGGGTTGTGTTCATATTCTGTAGAGGTGGAAAGACAGTGTACACCACCAAATGGATAAGCATTAGTATTAAACAACAGCTGGAGTATGTTTCTCAGAAGAGATTTGACCTCTGTGAAACTGCAGCCGTCCAGAAGGGAAAGTGTGAGGTGGAGGGTGGTTTGTTATGTTATACTTCAGTGCACTTTGATGGGCAGCAAACCAGTGTGGAGAACTGTGCCACTAATATGCAAAAAAGCACTAAACTGGAAAAACAGAAATAGGTAACTCTTAAAGGATTGTATTCCTCCCCCTCTACATGCCCTCATAGCCCACCTCCCTGCATTCCTGAGCACCTCCCCAGAATGATTTTTTAAAAATTTGAAAAAGACGTTGAATACTCCAAGTCCAGGTATTGTGGTGTGATGTTTCTTATATGAATGGACTAAAGAGTTTTGTATCCAGTACAAAAGAAACATGAGAAACACATGGAATTTTGTATTCACAAGAGAGTATATAACATAATTTGGATTTTTCAGTCTTCATAAACCTGATACACAGAATTAGTTCAGGAGGATATTGTGCACTTCTCCTGTTGAAAGGTTTAATGTGAATACTAGGAGGAAGAGAAAACTGGGCAGTGGAACAGGATGAGAATTTGAAAACTAGAAAGTAACATGTTGGATTATTCAAGTCAGAACCAAACAAATGGTAGTTACCAACTCCAAGTACAGCAATGAAGGGCTAAATTTCATTAAAAAGAAAACAAAACAAAAAACTTTCATGCAGCTGTCTGTTGATAATTGATCATTTCAAGACTGCAGTTTCAAAATATTTAAGAGAGCTTTGCCCTTGTCCTGGCAAAAATCAGGTTTTTACTTCATTAGTATATATCGCACACTGATTTATTGCATTGCAATTGCTGTAGCTTGGCATGTATGTAGCTGAAGGCCATGTTTAGAATTGTAGTGTTTAAATTTTTTTGTTTTAATTAATTTTGTGTTAAAATCATTTAGAGCTACTTGGCTCAGATACCTTCACAATAGAAGATTTCATTTGTCCACATGATATTTCCTGGTAAAAGAATAGTTAGATAAATGAACAACATGGGGAAAAAAAAAAAAAAGAAAAAAGAAAAAGAAAAAAAAAAGAAAGAGAAATGAAAAGAAAAAACCAAACCTGCCAAACACCAGGCAAGTTTTCATTCTGGCATTCCTTTCTAAGTTATCATCACCATCAGACATCCCCTCAAGTCCTGCCATGGTATTGTTGATTTTGTATTATGAGAACAAGACAAGTGCCTGGAGGTGCTGCAGATAGCATAGCTGGATTAAGGAAGCCTGCAAATTGTGGCAGCAATTTCCATTAAAATTTTTTAATTACCACATGGACCATGCCAAGAAACTATTGCAAAATATGGATAGTTTGATTTGTTTCATGTCTCCAGGGTGCATTGTAAAATGGGAATCTGGGCCTATTACCTTTAAAAAAGTGTAACTGTCATAGACAGACTAACACATGATGCTTGCAGTGCCAGTGGTATTCTGCTAGGTCAAGAAAAATGACTGGTGAGCCAAACAGTCTCTTGTTTTTTAGCAGATAGAGGGACTTTTTTCTCATTTGCTAATTTCCTTCTCCTGCAGAAGCCCCTTTTTGGCATATTCATTTTAGTGAGATGCAGCCATCTTCTGAGGTGTCCCATGTCCCAGTGCCTTACTTCGTAAGGGAGGTATAATACATGACACTTTCAAGGGGAGGTAGACTCCACCCTAAACTGAAGAAACATGCGTATCAGCAGGAAGGCAGCTGAGATTTCCCAGAAACCAAACCCCGTATGTTGTCTCTTCCTCCACTATATTGTCGAGGGCAAGAATAGCTGGGAAGCTGAGGTATTTTTAAATTGCATCTTTAAAACTTTTAATGTTCAAAACAGACTACGTGGAGACATCTGCTCACTTACCATTCAATGAGTCATGACTTGGTGTTGTTTTGTTTTTTCCAGCATGAGAATTTTGATTTATCAAGATTGTTGACCCTTACATAAAAAGGGTCATAAAAATTACCAAGGATACAAATTTAAGGATTATTTTGTCAGAGCTTTGTCATTTAGCTGTAGATTGGTTCCTGTTAAAAGATTTTAAATGCTTCACATCTGCTGTGCCACAGCGGAGAAAAACAGAGCTTTGTCTGGAGTTTAAAGTGTGGTTACAGTCAAAAAAGTGACTGTGAAAATGGCATGTTCTTAGTCAACAGATTCATTCCCTATGTGTATTACCACTTTCATATGCATGCTTGACTTGTGAGAGTAAGTCTGTCATTACATTTCAATCCCTTTGCCGGTGGAGTGCCTGCAGGCCTATGGGGAGCAAATTATGGAATGCTTTCTTGCACATCACAAATGGTTTCCTCAGTGAAATCCCAGCATCAAAATCCCTTGCCGTAGAGAGGGTGCATGAGACAACCTAACTTTCAGAGACATGGCTGACGGCGTAATACTGGTTAACCTTGCTTACGTTTCCATTCCCCCTCACATGCCTAAAGAGAAACAGACCAAAACAAGCCCCAGCCCAAAACCAAGCACACGTACCATCTTTTTGGTTTCAAACCAAATAAATTTGATCTGGAAGTCATTGAGAAACAGTAAACATGAAACCCTACCGTGACATATTTACAGAGTGATATATTCAGAAAATGACCGCACTTAAATAAAATAAGTTCAAAGACCAGTAATCAAAACCAAATATGGTCAGTCCATCTTCCAAAGAAAAAACACAAAAAACATGAAAAAGCAAAAACCCCCTGAAACTAGCATTTCTTGAGTTGGATTGATACTTGTATATGAGTGGTAGCAAGCAAATGATAAACTGGTAGGATTTGAAATAGAAAAATTAGCATTAGAAGAACAAAAACTTAGGTGAACAAAAAGCCTGAGGCAAAATTTATGTATTGGCTTTCATCATTTATATTATTACTGTTCTAGAAAAACAAAGCAGAGACTATCCACTCTCTTCTTCTCCTTGGACTGCTTTAAGAGTTTGTAACACGGTAGTGAGTAAATCACTGCCACAATTCAATCCTAGCACTTTTCCTCTGCTACAAGTGACTAGCCCAGCTGAGGCTGAAAACTCATTTTTCATAAGTCTTTTTTCTCATCTGCATACTCCTGAACTGCTCTGTCTCACAGGGGTAGGGTGAATGGGCATGGGTTTCTGCTATCCCAGAGGTAAGTAGATGTGCTCTGGTTTGGGCTGTCTGCAATTACTGATGTCAGGTAACATTTTAGTCCCTCACATTCTTGCAAACTGTGAACTGTATGAGAGGTGACGTGTAGGAGGGTGAAAATTATATCTCTGGAACTTTCCAAGTGAATTTCCACATGTGGAAAGGCTGAAAGAAGCTGTAAATTGGAGACACTTACATTCACTTAAACCCTTTAAAATGTCTTCTGAATTCATTTCTATATCCTATTGGGTGACCAAATTTGAAAGCCTCTTTTTTATGCTGACATGCTACTAATTTATCATCTTGTGTATTTTGAAGTGAGTGGGAAAGAAGGAAGAGAATAACAATTTTGATTAATAACTTTCATCTTTCTTGCTTTAGGAATTATTACTCTTCAGCTGCCATGTGTTCTTTCCTACAATATTTCACTTGCACTTGTTATGTTTTCTTCCTGTGATGGAAGTCTCAGTGGAAAGTAATATGTCATGTAAATAATATACACATGACAGTCTATTATTTTCTGAGGTTATTAATCCCCATAGAGCTGAGAGCTTTCTGGTTTGTCTTAATGTAAAATCCATAAGCATGTTCCCACACAGAAAAACTTTCAGACTTGTATTTCAAAAAGCTTAGAAAGATCTTTTATGAGATTTCCTGAGAAATTTTAAGAAAGTTAAAAACCTGCTGATACACTTTGAGATGCAGATTAGGATTCAGACAGGCTCCACTTTTAGCTCTGCATAACTACTCACAGATATTTAAAAATTACTAAAGCCCCTGCTGTTTCTAAGTTTGGTGTGCATTAATGAAGCCTTGAAGAAATCAGTTTTAATTGCAGATGGCACCAAAACAAGTTGTCCCTCTCAGGAGCAGTGAAATATTAATGTAGGGACTTGGAATCAAGCCATCATGGAATACAAAAGAGGTGTTCCCAAGGCCTCATATCTATACATAAATAATGTCTAATTTCTGCCTCCTTTTCTATGTATCCGTACCAAATTCTTCACAAAGCTAAGTTAGAAATGCATGTGTGCTTGTACAGAGTTTTGTCTTGAGCTGGAATTTTCCTGAGAGAAGGTCTACCTATTTTACTGTAAATGCACAAAATCAGTATTTCAAAGTGTTGTAATTAGACAAAATCAAAATAAAGTGAAATCCTCTTTCTGGGTACTATTTTCACCCCAGGTTTCTTCTTTCTAGCTGTTTGTAGAAAGTCTTGCTGTTCTAAAATGGAAAATAGCCTTTTTTTTCCTGAGGTGGAATTTTCCTCTTTCCCTATTCTTCCTCTCCCTTTATTTTTACAATCACTGAATTGTTCACCCTCTAAAAAAAATTAAATGTAATCACCTGCAGCCGGAGGCTCGGAAAATATAATCCTAGTGATAGCTGTCTGAGAAATCTATCATTGTCTGGAAGTAAGAGCTGTGCTATTGACTTCTGTTATCATTTTTGAAGCAGTTCCTTTTTGTGCAGGATATATACCTTAAGAATCATAAAGTTTGCAACAACCATTATTAGATAAAGGTTACAGTATCTCCCTGAAGGAAATAACTCAGGAGAAGTGAAACCAAAAGCCTGTAAAGCAGAAAAATGAACAGCCCATTTAATGGACACTTGGAAAAAAGAAAACAAAATTACTTGCATAAAGGTTGAATGGAAAGAACCAGTAAATATGAAGGCTGTGAAATATTTTTACTTCAAATACATGTAATGCCCCATAATCTCTTAATAATTTTTTGGCAAGAAAATAGTTGATTATCAAAAGGCCTGGATTGCCCTCTGTCTCTCCTGTCCCATGCATCTCAAACTCTAAAATCCTTGCAGTGAGGGAGATCAGGCAAAGTGCAAAACTTAGGGTGTTCTCTTTGGAGGTCAGCAGGCTCATCCTATTAACACCAAAGAAGCAGTTAATATGAAATAGGCTCCAGTGACATAGGCTTTAGTGACTCACACCAATTCTCCTGTTTCCCTGCAGGCTGTCCCTGAGGCAGTGGCAGTGTCTCTTGCCATGTTCTCTTGTGTCCAACACACAGGTAAACCAGCTCAGGCTATGGAAGCATAACAACATGACAGCTTGTTCTGAACACACCAAGCAATCTCTTCAATACCTCATCTACACTATGCTGAATTCAACTTGAGAAAATAAGTTGAGAAGCTGAGAAACAAACACATTCTCAAGACTGCTGAATCAAAGGGCAAATGCCTGAGTACAAGAAGCGTCACAGAAATAAAAGCGAGAAAGTCATGTCCAAGCTGCTGGAAGTGATCTTCGTAAGCCTTGCATCCCTGTGTTTTATAAAGATCACACAGAAGCCAACACCACAGTGAATCTTAAAAGCCAATTACATGTGTGGTTTACCTCCCAAGGTCTTCCCCAGTATTATTATCTCCATACAAAGGGGTCAGTTTTATAAAAAGAGGCAGTGTTGGCTAAACCATTTGAATGCTATTAAGTGTCTTCCTCCCTGGATTACAATCAAAAAGGTTTGACTTTTTATTTATTTTTATTTAAATTGTAGCAAAATTATAAATGGTCCTTATAGTACCAGTAGCTCCTATGCACAAGTTGTATGCTGTTAGCTGTAAAGAAAACAAAAGAAAAAATTTGAAAAGTTTAATAAGAATATTTACCGTTCATAACAATCAGGCTTTTAAATGTGGTGTCATTTCAGTTTTGTTAGGTTTGGGGTTTTTTTTGCTTTCACATTTTAACCTCTCTAATGAGGAAGAAGTTGGTGCTGAATATACTGGCATCGATACCTGCTCTAAGTGTAAATGCCCTGCCCCTGGACACATGTTCACATTTCTATTGGCAGAAACAGTATGAATTCTGCACTGACATGGAATTTTGCAATTTTTTTCTTCTTAGCAGCATGAGATCTTCAGGAAAGTCCCACTGGGGAATATTTTTCCATGTTCTTCCCTCCTTTTCCTACTTCTAACACCATCTGGTTAATTGGATTTTGGTGAATTGCATAGCCACTCCTGTCATACTCTTACTTCATACTCTCAATTTTTTCATTCCAACATTCCCATACTCAGTGCTCTCCAATGCTCATGTAAGCAGACTGGAATTATTCTTTTTTATTGGGTTCCTTAGCATGCCACTGACGATGTTTACTGAGGAAGGAAAGGCTGATATGAACCTGATAGATTAATAGAGAACTGGACACAGATTTTTTAAGAGAGGCTGAAGGGGTTTATATTCCAGAATTTCATCTCTGGTGAATAATGCACTGAACTTTGATTAATTCCTGCACAGTGTCTTTGACTGGTGAAAAGGACACTTCTCAAAGAAAAGCAGCGATCGGAAGTTTCACATACGTATGTGCAAATGGCCTTGGGATGTTTGCAGTGAGACTTTAGATCCTGCCTCAGTTCCATGCTGACCTCCAATTAAGTGTTTTACCAAATACAATCAGCCAGCTACACCCTGATTAATATTCCTTACCTCAGACTGTATCTGAAACAGGTTTTGAGTAATACAGGGAAAAACTCCAGTCTCATTCTCAAGTAACATTGAAATCCTTCATTCTTGAGTTCAAACAAATTCATGGAAAACTAACTTGCGGGTTTACAGAGGATACCTTTTTATTGAACTGGATAGAAAGAAATAACCTTTAAGTCACATTTAATTTTTTTTCTTTATGAGAGACAAAGGCTTAATAAATGTGTTCATCTCTGCTGTATTACTGCGGGTAGTCTTAAGACTGTGGTTATGTATTATAGCCTCTTCAGATACATCCCCTTACTGGATTAGATATCTAATTTTTATTTTAGATTCCTTATCCTTGTAAAGAGACAAGAATTAAGTAACTGGTATGTCTGTACCTGTTAGTCTTTGGCTCTATTTGCTTTCTGCTCTTCTCCATCCTTCACTCTTCCTGCCACAAATTTTGTCATTTAACTCATGGTCATTTTCAGCTGGGCTTGGCAGGCAAATAGACATCTCAGAGATGGGTCTGTCTGTGCAGATTTCTGGGGGTGATCAGTTGAGATGGGTAGTGAGCTCTGAAGGAAGGTGCAGTAAGGATGAAGCAGAAAGAACAGGTGTTGTGACCTCTGTCTGACAAGGCCTTCAGACCCCACTTCCTCTCTCTGTGACATGCTCTCTCTGGTGGATAAGAGACATCATCTAGGGTGTTGGTGACAAAATGGGAGGGAAGTGGGTTAATGCGAGAGGAAATTCCTTATGAGACAGAAGGGGCACATATGTAAGGATGCAGGTTTCATTAGTTCAGCTGTACCAGAATGACTTTGAAGTACCTCTAAAATTGACATAAGTCCTAAGTTCTTCAGAATTCTTTCCTTTTCTGCCCAAGATATTCAACTGCTGGTTTTGTTTTTGTGCACAGATATATTTCTTCTAGTTAATTTTCCTTTACCCATATGAAGGCTATTAACACAATCAAATACTTTGACTCAGTATTCCATCTGAGAGACATGTATTTTTCTGTCAACAAGAAAAACAGTAGAATTCAAAACAGATCAGTTCTTCAGGATTGCATTTTTTAAAAGATACCGTGCTTTTGATTTTATGAATGAAAGACACATGCTAAAAAGACATTTTGAAAGCAGCTAGTGTAAGGTTTGGGAAGCGAGTCAGGACAATAATTTGGGAAAATAACATCAATCTGTAAGCAAGCCATTTTCACTATATACCAGTGCTTCTCAATGAGTGAAAATCCAACAGGTAACACATCCGTTGGGATTTACTGAAACACTCCCCTTTCCAGTAATATCACAATAAAAAACGAAACAAAATCATGTAGCACTGTTAGCCTTGCAATGTCAGGAGTGGTGACATATGTCATCTTAGGAAGAACTGCCAGTCAGTAATTGAACCCTATTATTTTTGTTTAAAACTATTTAAACTCTTTCCCTACAGACAGAAGTCTTCACAACATATTGTTATTACTTTGTTATTTTCTAGATGTTTTTATTCTTCAAACCTAAAATATGATGACGAGATTTTCACCCAAGACGAATTTTCATGATTCTGTTCTACTAGAGACAGTGATTTTGCATTCTGGACATGAGATAGTTACTGTCAGTTGTGAACATGAATCTTGTACAGATGAGCAGTTAGTCACCTGGCGGATGGCTGGACTGATGGAGTAACATGTAAAAAGTCAAAAGTCTGGTGTACAATTTGCTGCAGAAATTCGTTTCTCCATCTAACCTTTCAGAACCTCCTGTCATTTCTCATAATGATAAAATGGTGAATTTTTGCTTCTTTCCTTTTTGGCAGAAGTCCTTATGATTTTCTATACTTGTATGTTATGAATTATTTTATGCAGTGAATTATTTTTTAATACCTTCAACTGCATTTTTGCTGTATTTCCTAATTTAGCCATGGTAAAAGTTACTTAACTTGTTAGAAAAGAAACTCCCTGCCTGCAAGTGACTTTTTATTTACTGTCTGATTGTACTAATTGTAGGATTCAGCTCTGACTATACTTAAGAATCTTAGTGCTCTAATTTGCAACCAGAAAACAGCCTAAGTTTTAAAAAGAGACTAGTTATGTAAAGATGGGTCATACTTGGGATATACAGTACAAAGCATTCTCAAAGAAGCAGGGTTTTTGGGTGGTATTGTCCCTTAATACCACAAGCATAAGGCACTAGATGTTTGGAAAATTAAACTAATGGTTCCAATTGCAGCTGGAGGTAGACTTCCCAAAAATTTCACAAGGAGCTTATACTTGTGTGGTTTTCTTTTGCTGGATGCTATAGGATTAGTATATTCTGTCTCCTCATAAGTATCTGAGCATTGGAACTTTTTCCAAAGTAAGGTATGAATTCCAAGGGGTTTTTTAAATCTTAATATGGGGGGATTGAAAGATGAAACTACAAGGACAAAAATTGGTATAACTCATAAATAGTTACTTTTGGAGCAGATATGTCATCCTTATTGCTGAAGTCCTATTTTAATGTAGTGGAGTGGTGTTTCATTCTGTGCAGTGTGATTGTATGGTGTTGATTCAATCCCTGTGTCCACTTGAGTTTGATGCTAATCAGCTGTAATTGCATATTGTACAGATGATTACTGAGAAATCCTCTACTGGTCTAGCAAAGACCTTCTGCATTTCTGGACCCTGTAGTATCAGGCCATCATTCTTGTGGTCTTCAGTCTTTCACAATCACATTAGTTTGGCAAATGCCCAAAAACATATTTAGTCATGAACTCATTACTGATACAGCAGGCAACACAGGGCATGAAACACAATGCTGCCCGCAGCATTCCTCAGTAATGTGTTCTGGAAAGCTTATCTTAGATTCCAACTTGTTATTACTTTGGCACACTTTAATAAATGGACTTGTCAACAAATAACAATCAGGAGCAACAGGCAACGTTTCATTCAAGTTATGTCATTGCCCTTCAGATTTCATCGTCCATATGTGAAATGCATTTTGTTCTTGGGAAATAAGAAACATGGGGAAAACCAATGAATTTTTATTAGTGTTTGACAGTAATTCATGTGTTTGATGAGTAAAGGAGGCACTGATACCAATCTAACACAGCAGCATTATGGTAGCCAAGACCAGTATCTTCTATTCCATATATTACCAGTGAATCAGTGCTTCATTTATCCAAACTGCAGCTTGCCACCAAGAGAATCCTTTGACCCCAGTTTTTGTGTAAAACCAACAAGAGGTGGCCACTCAGAATTTCAGAGGCAGAATTTAAGAAGCAATCATAAAAATTATGCTTATGATGTCTCTGTGCTTCCTTGCATCCTCTTTTAAATTGTAGGGAACAAAATCTTCCCTTTTGTTAGCATTTTGGAACTTGCTTTATTCCAAGTTACTGGAGTGCATGTCAGTAATAAGGACCAGTATGCTCTTCACATCTATTGTGAAATGAGTACAGAAAGAGGGATAGTTTCCTTTTTCATATGGTTTAGAGACAAAGTCTGAGATTTAAAGTAAGCCTTCACAATATTTCATGCTTTAGGAAGAACTATTCCAGTCATAGGATTTGTGTGTGTGGGAAGAGCGTGGGAAGGGGTGTGTGCATAACTGAGGGCCTTCTGAAATGAGCAAGAGCAGTTCTTTCTTGGTTTACACTATATTAAAGAATACAGTGTGGCTTTAGGGTTTCCTTTTAAAATACATATAAGCACTTCTACCCTGGGCACTGGGAAAGGCACATAGAAGACATTGAAAATGGTACAATCAAGAAGAAGGCATAATTGGGCAGTAGATAAGGCAGAGGAAGTATTGCTGATCATGAGTGGTGTGGAGTGTCATCAGTTATAAGACAAACCTAAAAAATGGGCTATCTATGAGCTATCCCTCTTTTTCTGTCACTAGGAGTTACCTACAAGTGCAAAAAATATTAGCAGCAAGAACTATTATTTTATTCTGTATCTATCCAGATAGATGCTATATCCTGATACATCCAAATACACTCTTCCAAAATAAAAGGCAGTGTAATGAAATATTTTATTGTTAGCATGGTGCTATTGCTACTCAGCAAGGCAGTCACTTTGACTTGTATTTTAAGTGTTCCTGCATTGCTATACTTCCCTTACTTGAGGCTTTGCTTCCAAGTGATAGCACTTTTCCACTGTATCTCTTTTTATGGCCAGTCCACTGCTGAAAGGAAGATTGACATTTTCAGCTATGCTGGGTATTTCCCATTATAACAGCCTACTGTTTCCATAGAAATTCTTCAAAGTGTTTTAATAGAACATTATTTAAAAAAGAGTTTTGTTGACACATTTATTCTGCCAGGTTATTAACTTGATTAACGTCTCCTGAATATTCACTTCTTTTAAAAAACAAATGCAAAAATGTAGAAAACATACCTTCTGCTGCCACAGCACTCTCACTGTCTGTTTCCACGACCCTTGAATTTTTTTCTCCTTTCTCAGTTTTTCTTCCCCATCACCCTTCAACCCTATCATCGTTTTGTCCCTGAAAGCCCTTTTCTACATAAAACTAACACTAGAAAATCTGCAGTGGTGACAAAACCCCCTTAAATCAGACACTGAGCATTTTATGATTCATCAGAAAGTCTCTATGCCTCTGAATCAAGTTGCTTACTAAATGGTGGCTGCATCATGGTCAGAGCAAGATGTGAGTAACCCATGCCACGCATTGGAACTTTTGGAGCCTGTTGGAGATACCCACGTTGAGCTGAATACATTTTGTTTTAAGGGGGTGTTGATTTAAATGTTGGATGATTCACTGCCTCCTGCTGTCTCCTGCAGTGTGGGCATAATAGTCACACATTTTAATGCAATGCTTTTTAATTGCTTTCATTTAATGTCCATCCTCCTCATCTATGCCACAGCATGATGCCAGTTACCTTGGGAAATGTTCCAGCTACTCCATTCCACACTCACTCCTTATCAGGCTCCAAAGTTGTAATCCAGAATTCCTAGGAGTCATAATTCTAGCTTTCAGCATAGTTGTTATTCCTACAAGGCATTATTACATATAGCCATGTGAATCCTTCTCATGCCTCTCCTGCTTTTGCTCTGTTCACATTAAAATAAGAATTAGCTGTCTCTAGTTGTTAAGTATGAACAGAAATAGATAATGCTGGCAATGACACATATTAATTTGTTTTTTAATTAGATGCTCTGACATCTGGAAATGAGATTTTGGTGAGTCTGATGATGATCAGTAGACTTTTTATGTGATCAACTGACCTATTTGTTCATGGCAGCAATGGAATTATTATGAACCTAAGTGTTTGCTCATGAACCTGAAGGTTGATTTGAGTTTTAGCACAAAGTAAGTGAGCCCCCATTTTTTGTACCTATTATGTAATTTCAAAGATTTCAAGCTAGTAATCTGCTGAGCAAAAATCCATTAATATGTCAGGCCCTATAATGCCCTCAGCCAGTGAAGCAAGAGTAGGCTCCTTAACTAAGCATCTATCTGTTTATTCATCGTAAAATCTTTTTCTCATCTCTTACTGCCTCCAATTACTCTGTATTTTATACATTTTGAGATGAATTTCTGGGTGTTTCAGTATAGGTGTTTAGTGTCTGTTCAGATGACTCCTCTAAGTGTTTTGCAAATATCTTAGACTGAAGGGTGTATCTAAAATGGCACTAGATGGCTGTACTTAAGCACCTAAATTTCATCCCATTCTACATTTTAGTCAACATTTGCCTCACTAAACACACTATAAATCAGATAAATATAGGGCTCCTTAAGTGCATCTTCAAATGTGGTAGGTAGTAAGCTACCTCTGCTACTTGGATTCCATTTCCATTGGAGTGAAAGAGACCCTTTTTATAGCTTGCTTGTCACTGGTTCACACTTCTTTGACTATCCTGTATTTTTAATGTTATCTGAATGAATTGGTGTGATTTGAACATATACCCTTCTGCTTGTGGAGAATGGCTTCTGCCTATCAGTTGCTAAATTCTATTCAGTGTATGTCAGAGACCAAAACTGCAGCTGACACCCATGATGCGGAGTGTTCTGTGCATGTCCCTGGAAAGACAAGATTTTAATTTCTTACTGTCACTTGAGTAAAGTGTCACTATTGCCAGGGGACTTCCATAAGAGGAAGCCTACCAGATAACATGTAATCACTTTCTAAACAGCACTTTTGTGACACTCATTTGGGATTTTCTCCATGTTTTGCTTTGAAGGCTCAGCAGCGGTGATTAAATATATGGATTGCTTCTTAGCTGCAGGTAAACAAAACAATTTAGGAGGAAACTAAGTGAGAGAAAGCATAAAGTAGGAAAGTCTAAAAACTTGGAGGAGAATTAAGAGTGTAACATCAGTGGAAAACACTGACAACAGATGCAGATCTGAAGAAAGGCCAATCCATTGTGGTTTCTTAGCAAACTAGGCTAGCAAATTTATGAAGCCGTTATGTTTAGAAAACCAGGGAACAAATAAGTAGGTGAAGGATAAGATATTGCACCTCCATTCCTGTTAAAGCAATTTTGCTCATTTAAATATTAAGCAATACGATCTTGTCTTATACATGAACCCAAGCATGAATCTTTTTAAAGCTCTGATATCATAAACAAATCCTCAATGAATTGCAGCAAGTGAATGCTATTGTAATATGTAGTGGTTATAAGAGCTTGCAGAAACTGCCTTAGGGTCTTCTGTGTTGTCTTACAGTTATGCTACTACTAAAATTCTTTATTTAGGGGATAGAAACAGCTCCTTAAATTAAATGCAGCTTCTTCAAGATGTGACAGAACATAATGAAGTTAAGAGTGATTTGGATTAAGGAAATTTTGATACTGATATTTTTGCTCTGACTGTTGGCATATATTGAATGACTGGATAATTTCTTCGCAATGAATAATGGATAATTTTGTCTAGCATACTGTAACATTATGCAAATTCATCACGCACAGCAGTGGTACAAACTTTGCTCTTCCCTCACGTTACATCTGGCCTGTGCTGAAATAAGAAAGACTGAATTCATAGACGAGAAGCAGGGTTGTCCAGGGCTGCTGGGAATTATAACAGCTTTGCCATTAGGACCATGTTTAAATACAGAAGTTGTATGACTTTTTGTCAGGTTTTCTGCATTCAGATCAGCATGGCATGCAAGCTTTGCTTGCCTTTTGTTATTTAAGCAAAATTAAAGTCATGTTTAGCACCAGTACACAAAATTGCTTCAGCTGAACTACAAGCACAGTGTTAGTTGAAGTCTAATATCTCCTAACACCTGTGAATCTGAACATGCCGTGAATTTTGCTATGCCTTGATTCATATGGCTGCAGAACTTACAAGAAGTATAATGCTTACCAGTGGCATCATTACTGAAAAGTGTTTCTATATTGGTGAAAACACACAATAGCACTGTGGAGGATTGTTGAATTATAGAAAAATATTGGGAGTGAAGAGCATATTGATTTATTTTTGTTGCCTGGGGAAAGATGATTTTGCACAATTTCAAATGAGTTATCCAGAAAGGAATAAAAAGAAAAGAGCTTATCCCCAAAAAGCCTTCACATGAAAGCTATAATTCAGAAGCTCTGAGGAATGTCAGTAGTGAGTATACTGCAAAAGTGTAAAATTTTCAGGCATCTTCTCTCCTATTCACAGTGTGGGAACTCAAGCTTAGTGGAAGCTATTCCCCACAGAAAGGGAGAAGAATGGATCTAGCCACTAACTGGGATAATTAGATCCTTTCCTACACTACTTCATGGACTTACACATTTGACTGACCACATAAATGTTTCACCAAATATATAAAAATGGCTTTGTAAATTTGATGGTTAGATAAACCCTGCTGACTTTAAGCTAGAAGCAGGATGTGCATTTTCATATGTGGATTGCCACAAAGTTCTCTGAGGGTCTCACGTGGAATAGCTGCTTTCTGGAGTGTGCAGCACCCTGCCACAGAAATCCAAGTATGCAGTGGAAGTGCAGCATCTTCAAATGCAGACAGATAGGTGTGTTAAATATTTCCGCTTTGTACAATGCTGAGAATGCTGATGCTACAGTTCTATTAGCTGACTTGCAGTCTCAGCAACTAGGAGGAATATAGAAAAGAAATCATCTGGAGAGGGAAGAAAGTAAGAAAGAAGATGGGAGCTGGGTAACTGTACTGTTTTCTGAAGGAAGGGATACTTGTATTTACGGAGAACAGGTAGATAGACCTGTCCTTGTGCTGCCACTGCTTTTTTCGAGGATAGTTACTGCCAAGGATTTACTGGGTAGTCAGGGGCCAAGGTTCTGGCTATCAGGAGCTAAGTGGAAGGAAAAGGTTTGAGAATTGATCATGAAACTTTGTTCTTGAAAGATTAAATAAATGAGAGCTGTTAATTGAATTTTAAGCCCTCCAGCCTCTCTGGGAATTACATGTGTCTCCTCCTACACATGTAAATGCTAAAAAGGCTTCTGGGGAGGGGGAAAAGGCTGTCTCTTCAAAGTTTCCTCATACATTCCCTCAAGGGATTTATTGTTTTCAGATGCTGTTTCTCACTCAGTATGTGTAATCCCACTCTTCAGCTTAGCTCTATCCTTTACTCAATAGGATTCAGTTCTTGTCAAGCCTTATGTGCTACAATGGGCCAAGAAAATTTTAGGAACCTTTTCTCTTGTGTTGAATCACAGGCTCTATGTAAGCCTCAAAGGAGTACAGGAACTCTTTGGCTATGGCCTTTTGGGACTGCAAACCAGTTTCATGCTCATGTTACCATATCTCTTTCCTTCTTAGATGTCTATAAAGGCATTGCTGTAAGGAGGATAACATGGTATAAAGAGCAGCATGAGGTACAGCATATTATATTCAATAATTTTGTATGCTACTGCAGATGCATTAGCTTTCTGTAAAATGTGTTTTACTTGCACCTCCATTTTTTTTTGCTTTGCTTGCCCTGAAGTGGCTGATTTATGTGTTGTTAAACACTTGGTGTAAACAAATGAGTACATGAGACCTTTTGCAGTACTTGTGAAACCCCTCCCAAGTCCATCTGTCCTTTGCAGTTGTTCCAAGCCACAGAAAGGGGTGTGTACATGTGCTTGTGTGTGTATATGTATAATAATACATATATATACATATATACATATACATATATGTACGTATATTCATATAATACATATATAGTAATAATCAAACCTATAGTTTTTCCATCAAATTGTACTGAAAACCACTCAAATACATCATGGTTTCAATACAGGATTGCTTTTTTTCCTTCTCACTAAAAATTAAAATAAAAAAAGAAGGTGTCATGCAAAGTTGCACAGTGTGCTGAAGAAATCTGAAGTGGATGTCATGTAGGAAAGCACTGCTTTTTGAACTGAGTTAGTTATGAGAAAGAAAGGGAAATAAACAAGGACTGAAAATGGGCTGTACCTCCTTTTTATTTTGCAGTAATTTGTGATGTCAGAATTTCTTCTTAATGTCCTATTCTCATTCTCCTCCTCCAGATGTACCCCCACCCTAGGAATAGTACATAAAGGAAAGTTTTTAGTTATATACAAATCAGAAAGTGAGCAAACTTGTCTTTATAGTGTGGCAGTTAGACGTGTTTGGAAAACTGAAAAATTTTCATTCAGAAATTTCCTGGTCCCCTTGTGAAATCCATAATATAAATAGCAAAACCTCTCCAATATTTCAGATATTTAAATCAGAGAGTTGCAACTGTGCTGAAATGTTTATTGAAAACACAGGCCATTTTCCCACTGAAATTTTACTGCCGATGAAAAGTATTGCCACTTTTTTTTCATCAGAGCTAGTGCCTTTTCATTTAAAATTAAATGAACAGTATATTAATGGCTATTTGATGGATTGTTAAACATTATTTAATAGGTTACTTCAACTGATCAAGATTTTGATGTTTCGGGGTCTTAGTGTGCATGTGTGTGTGTTTTTTTAGTAAGAAGGTTATAAACCCCTGTTGAGGCCATGCTCTAATACAACTAATGGCAATTTAGGGATAAGACCTGAGCACCATTTAAATTAATACCCATTTTTTATTGTTGTGGATGAGACAACATGTCGAAATAAATCCTTCCACCACTAATCTATGCTGTTCTGAAGCTGGTATTTAATGTCGTTCTGTGATTCTATGGACTCCTGGTTCTTTATCATCTAAGGAGTGCCATTTCAGTACTTGTATATGCACTCAGATGCAGTTTTATTTTCTGTATGTTTAAAGGTGTGATGTGCAAGGGCTATGTGAGTCCCAGTTATGGAAAATAATTTAGTTTAACTCCACTGAAGTATTCTAATGTATTTGTGGAAAGAGTTTCTTGATATTTCTTTATATCTGAATAGCATGCAATGAACTACAGTCAGTTTTCCCTCCAGTAAATGATGTAAGTGCAAATAAAAATTTTTGGAGTTGTTTTAATCAAGAAATTAAAATATCTGCTGTTTTCAGTTCTGTTTTTATTGTGATTTTAATGGTGATACTTCTTGTTTCAGTTTTTCTCCCATAATGCTATAATTGAATTAAGCTTGGAAATGCAGAGAGAGAATGACAAGAATTATATAAATAACTAAAGAAGTGAGGAGAGAAAAGGGAAAGAAAACTTTAAAGAATCCAAAGGAAAAAGGAATCGATATGCAGTTTGATTTTTAAGGTGAGGTATTCATCTGTTCTTAATTTATCCACACTAATACAGTCTTCCCTATCCAGCTCATCATCTCCTGGTGAATAATGCATGGATAAATATTGCTACCTATGAATGCAAAAGTAGTTTATAATTCCCCAGAAAGGTTTTATTAATAGTACAGTGTTAACCACCTTGGTCTGAGTCATAACTAATTGTTACTGTATATCTGTGAAACCCAAGGAAATGAAGACGAGGCAGAAGATAGTAAAAAAATCCAACTCTGGAGTTCATTGTATTAAAAGAGTAAGTTCTTTTAGTCTGAGCAGGAAGCTGGTAATACTTATTAATATCATTATTTAAAATAGTCTTTCAGATGATTAAGTTAGAGATCTTCACTATCCTCTAGCTATTAACAAAAAACACCTGAATTTTTGGAAGGAGGTCCAATGGAAATAGAGTTGTAATAACCAGAAGCCTCTATAATGGCATGCTAAGTTTTCCATTGAATGGTTTAAGCCCTCATATTCCATTCTTACTTTTAAAATATACTATTAAGGAGAAGTTGAGCTGTGATCATGTCTGACATCTTATCCATTTGTTGCTTCACAACCTATTAAAGAGAATTATATAACTTAGTTTAAAAATAAATAAATCTAATTAGTTAAGTTACATTAAGTTACATTGTACACACACCACTAACCTTGTGTTTCACACTGTCTCCAAAAAACTCACATTAAAAGTGGCACAGCAGATCACAAGCAGGACCAGAAGTGGAACCTGAATGTGCAAACTATTCCTCTATTCCTTCATCAGTGTGCAAACTCTGTAGAAGATATAGTCCAAGAGAGGTCTGGCAACAAAGTAGTTCTTCTCTGAGTATAGTTGAATGGATTGGACAGGAGAGAAATCCTGGTAAACAGTAAAAAACCTAGTAAATAAATATAAATTTAATGCTTTGAACTCCTTTGAACCCTGACAGTGGCAATTCATTTCCAAAGAATACTTATTTGTCATTCCACCCACTGCTGTGCTATCGCTGACACTGAAAACATATTAGGAAAGTGTATGTAATGTTCAAGGCATCTTCAGACTCTTTCAGATCTGGAAAATCCAGACTGGTTGCTCAACCACCTTTTCTACCAAAACACCAGCTGGAGAGAAGCTTCTATTTATTTGGAACTCAGTGTGCTAGTATGAGCTTGAACAGATGAAGACTAGATGGAGCCAAATTGCCCTTTCACACCACCTTTACACTGGTATAACATCACCAATTTAAACACCATTAAGTGACAGATGAGTGGGTCTGCATATCAGCCTAAAGTGTGTGGAGGAAAATGAAAACTTTTTCTCTGAAATTATCTTAGGAATTGTTGTGGGCAGAGGAAGGAAGAGGAAACAAAAAATATAAAGTGGTCAAAAAAAAATTCAACCAGTTTACAGGGGAGGAGAAAGGCAGTTCATGAGGGGAACAGAATTCCCATGTTGAGAGACCTCTCTGCATGATGTGGGTTTCTTACTGTCATACCTGCAATATGCAGCAAACACTGAAAAATGCCATAAGTGTTTGTGATCAGAGGTTTTTCATTCCTGTGCTGTGGAATGTCCAGGTTAAGCTGCATGAGCACCAGACATGCATACAGTAAGTAATAACAGTTTGTTCAGGAAGCTGCAGAGGTTTTGACAGATACTTCAAAATTAGCACAGATACTTGGAGATTTACAGGATCATTTTGTTTTCTGTGAGAACAATATTTCACCCTGTTATCACTTGATGTAAATTGATTCTTTCAAGAATTTACATTGAATCTATTTAAGGAAATAGGAATTCAGAAAAAAAATCTTTCATGACTTGTTATGCTGCTGGTTTAACTTTTCCTTTAGGCCGCTCTAGAATGTAATTGGCTGGATTTTATTACTTGACTATTGAGACTAATATAGCTCTAGGCAAATCTCAGGCACAGAATATGTGCCTGAGCCACTGATGATAACATTGTTAACATGTTAACATTGTTATCAGTTTTTATATTTTTTAGCAAGAAAAGCTAACAGAGTCAGACCACTTCATTAGAAGAACACAACTGTGAGTTTCTGAAGTATAAATTAAATCTCTTCTTGCTGCCTTTGTCTCTTCAAGCTAAGAAGTTATCAAACCATTTCTTTGCACTTCACGATAGCATTACTCTTTGGAAGATCTCCAGCAGATGCTGCAATTAAGCCACATTATTATGAACAGCTTTCCACAGTTCATGCTTCTTTCTTCTTAGGGGCATGGAGTCAGAAGAGGGGACCATGCACAGGCAAAGTTTTGTTATCCTCTATTAAAGAGTCTTGAAGATCTTCGAGTAGTCCTCTCTCCTCTAAGACACCCAAGAATGAAAGACCTAGTTGAATGAAATTGTGTGTTAATAATAAAATCATAGAATATCCTGAGTTGGAAGGAGCCCACAAGGATCATCAAGGTACAACTCCTGGCCCTGCACAGGACATCCCAGGAGTCACAGAGTATTGTCTAAACACTTCCTGAAATCTCTCAGACTTGGGTCTGTAACTGCTTCCCTGGGGAGCCTGTTTCAGTACCCAAACACTCTCCAGGTGAAAAATCTTTTCCTAATATCCTGCATAAACCTCCCTTGACAGAGGTTCATCATGTTCCCTTGGTGTCCTATCTCTGAGCACCATAGAGTAGAAATCAGTGTCTGCTGTTCATGAGTTAGTTGTAGACTCCAATGAGGTCTCCCCTCATTCTCTTCTCCAGGCTGAACAGACCAAGTGACCTCAGACTCTCCTCATATGGCTTCCACTCAAGGCCCTTCAGATCTTCATAGCTCTCCTTTCAACACTCTCTTAACAGCTCAATACCCTTCTTATATTGTGGCACCCAAAACTGCTCCCAGCACTTGAGGTGAGGTGGCCCCAGTGCAGAGCAGAGCAGGACAACCAGCTTGCTCAGCTGGTGATGCTGTGCCTGATGTATCCAGAACATGCTTAACCCTCCTGGTTGCCAGGACACTGCTGACTTGTATCCAGCTTTCCATTGACCAGGTCCCTTTCCGTGGTGCTGCTCTCCAGTGTCTTGTTCCCCAGTCTGTCCATACATCCAGGGTTGCCCCATCCCAGGTGGCAGAATATGGCATTTGTCTTTGTTCATATGGTTGGTAGTTGCCCAGCCCTCTAATTTGTCCAGGTCTCTCTGAAGAGCATCCATACCTTTAAGGGACTCAATGATTCTTCCCAATTTGTTGTAATTTAAAAACTTGTTTAGTGTGTCTTAGTGCTGCATTCAAGTCATTTATGAAGATGTTGGTCACAAGGCCAAGGATGGAGCCCTGCAGAGCCCCACTGGTAGCAGGGGTCTGATGTCACCCCATTCACTGTAACCCTCTGTGCCCAACCTGTGAGCCAGTAGCTCTCCCATCCCATGATGTGTTTATCCAGCTGTGGGCTGGAAATTTTGTCCAGAAGGATCCTGTGGGAGACAGTATGGAAAGTTTTACTGCAATCCAAAAAGATTACATCAACTGGCTTCCCTTGATCTGGTAGGTGGGTTACCTTGTCATTAAAGGAAATTGAGCTTGCAAATAGGACTTTCCCCTCATGGAGCCATGCTGGCTGTGACCAATGACTTCATTGTCCTTCAGGTATTTTCCCTTTCAGGATAATCTTCTCCATAATTGTACTGGTGACTGCACAGACACCAACAGGCCTTATAATTTCCAGGGTCATCCTTCTTGCTCTTGAAAACTGGAACAAGTCCCTACCTGATCAACTGGAACTTAAAAGAATAGGCAAAATGATCTTTTTTTCTTAAGGCACTGTAAACAGATAAGAATGCAATCTCCATTTTAGTATACTATCTTAGCACTAATCCTGCTAGCATTATACAATATACTTGTTGAGTTACACAGAAACAGCCTAGGTAGTGCACTTAATATACTATTCAGGACATAAGAGTTTGACATGAGGAGAACTTACAGCCCCCATGTATGCCAAGAAAAAATGTTGTTATTATACATAGAACTACAAGGAAATTTACTTTATCAATGAGGCAATAGCATGTCATGTATTTCAGTTCATAAAATTGACATTTTTAATAAAAGGTGTTAATTTAATTTAGGGCATAACCAGAGAACATAGGTAAATATTTTTGAATTCATTAGGTCACAGGCCCATAGCATGGAAATAAATTCTGATGAGTCCTGTCACCACATTGTAATTCCAACACTGCCATTTTCTGAAATTATGCAGACCCATGCCACCCTTTTCTCTGCTGATGTAGCTCCAAATATTTCACGTGAGTTTCCCAGGGCTGGCTGTGATGCTGCATCATAGTGGGAGCCATCTCACAGGAATGGAAGGGGTGTTTTGCCCTGAGATTAAGATTAAGTGTGAGACATGAATCAGGAAAACAAACTATTTTCAGTTTGTCCTCTCTTCCAAGTAATCATCTTGATGCCCACTCACACAAGCATATTTGTTCTGCATTTGTAGCACTATTAACAAGAGCAGGGTTTTGAGGATCTGAATATAAACTGTGGATGCTGCCTCAATGTAAAGAAGAGAAAAGCAGAAAGACCCAAGTAAGCGCTGCAGCCTCTTTGATTTTGGGAGGGAGGAGTTCCATCATATGCGGCCTGTTGGAGGGGTTTCCCTACTTTATTGTGCCAACTGGCAAATCTCTTACTGAAACTTCTGTCAGTTTTCAGTATTACTACTAAAAATCAGCTGGCAGCTGTAATCCTTTTGTTTAGATAATTGCAATCCACTGTAGAACAAAAGATTTACATCATCTGCAAAAGAATCCCAGTTTGTAAAAAGTGCATGGAATTTTTTGTTATTGTTGACATTTTCGTTTCAGCCATTCATATTTATAAAGGAGTAAAATCTCTTGGCACAACTTGCCTGGTGATTGTGTTCAAGATAGACATTTGGAAACAAATATTGCTAAGCTATAGAACTGTTGATATTGGTAGGTAAAGGTTGTCAGGTTGTCTCATCAGATGTGAATGGGTCAGACAGGTGAACACATCCCTTCTGCATTTCCCCTCTTTTTATGAAATAATCCATCATGAATTGTAGAACACTTCATTAGCATAAATTATGCAAAAACCAGCTCACTTAAGGGAAATAGAGCCCACACTACTTAACAACTAAGATTAAAAAAGTACTTTTTTTCTTTTTTTTTCTTTTTTTTCTTTTTTTTCTTTTTTTTTTTTTTTTTTTAAGTCTGGCTAATATTTGCACAATGAAAAATTTCT
>VZRH01002379.1:1273531-1305637 GCA_013397555.1 Urocynchramus pylzowi
TTTTTTTTTTTTTTTTTGAGAGCTGGCTAATAGTTGCACAGTGAACAATGTCTTTGTCAGACTCATAGATACAATGTCTGCATGCTGGTGTTTGGGAAAATACCTTTGTTCTCCCAAGACCCCACTTGGAGTGCTGCATCTAAGTCTAGGGTACCCAGCAAAAGAAAGATCTGGACCTTTCAGAGAGACTAAAGGAGGCCATGAAGATGATCCCAGGGACCTCTCCTGCTGTGAGGACAGGCTGAGACAGGCTGAGAGACCTGGGGTTGTTCAGCCTGGAGAAGAGAAAGCTCTGGGGAGGCCTTACTGGGGTATTTTCAATATTTAGAGGGGGCTTTTTAAGAAATTTTTACCAAGGCCTGTAGTGACAGGACAATGGGCAATGTTTTTAAACTGAAAGAGGGTAAAGAGGGTAGATTTAATCTGTATATAAGGAAGAATTTTTTTTCATTGTGAGGTTGGTGAGAAACTGGAAGAGGTTGCCCAGAGAAGTTGTGGATGACCCATCTTGTTAAGGCCAAGTTGGATGAGGCTTTCAGCAACCTGGTCCAGGAAAAGTATCCCTGCCCGTGACAGGGAGTTTGGAACTAGATGATTTTTAATTTCCCATCGAACCCAAATAATTCTAATAATTCAAATAATTTTGTCATTCTATAGTTTTATGAAAATTAGAGTTTTCTTCCATTTATATCTGCAAGATCCTGGGTCCAAAGGGAAAACCATGTGATTCAACACTGGGCACAGTTTTCCTCCCTTCTGCAGCCCAATTTCCTCGGCCTCAATGTGAGTCCAGTCATCTTCTAGTGCTTATTAGAGAAATAGTCCTAATTTGATATTAAGAGAGCAACTTTAATTGAGTGGAAACAAGAAATCAAGATGCAACGATGAAAGTTTCCTGGTGAATGAATTTGGAATTAATCTTCCAGAGGTTTATTCTGTGTCTACAAAAAGTAGCACCATATACACAAATTTTTCAATTACTGTGTTTTAGCAACTAACAATATAAGAAGATTTTGCAAAACTTAGACAGTTTAAGAATACATTTAATGTAATTCTCTCCTATGGTTAGGAAATGAAAGAAAGTTTATGTGTGAAAGTATTGTTTTCCACTATCTTTTAATGATAAAAACCCTTGGATTTGGTTGCTGAACAAAATTTTCGGATTCAACAGTGCTAAGTACTGTGCTCATACTTTTTTCTTAGGTGTTAAAAATAAATATTGCACTTGAGGTAGATTTTTCCTAAAGGTTTGTCACAAGAGCTTTTTAATTTGTTCCATGATTTCAGTGCCATGGTAACAGAGACATAAAGATAACATGTCTGTGGATCCAGTATTTACAGTGCTATGTTAAATAATATAATTATAATCCTCTTAAGTACTTGTTGCATAAATCTAAATAGCATTACACACATAGATTCTCCAGAAAGTATTGAAAATACAGGAAGTAGGCTTGCATTAGCTATCCCACAATAGAATAGCCACAGAATTTTACAGTACTCAGCCTAATATGAGTATTATTTACATTCTTTTGTTAAAGAAATAATACACTATGGCTCCTGGTTAACAGGATTCTTATGCGGAAGCCTAATGCTTGTTATCAATTCTCACTAAAATCAGTGAAAGTATGCAAATTCTTAAAGCTCTGTACTTTAAAATATTTTCTTGATTCAGACTTATATACCTTAAAGGAGTGGAAGTCTTTTCACTGATACTAGCAATAACTGGATAAGAACACAAAGCACAGTAATAATAAAATTTTTTACCATAAGTGGTAAGTAGGAGACCCTAAACTTGTGTTATGTGCCTATATTTTTCTGTTCAATTCCACTTTTTTTGCAAACAATTTGGTGTAGCTGTGCTAATATTTTTTTTGTGGGAACAGTTTCAAGGAAGGAGATCTTTAATTGTTCCCTCTTAAAGCAGTAATAGGTACTTCCATTTTGAAGCAAGGAATGAATGGGTTTTTTTGGTTGTATTTCTCTATCCCCCGGATAACATAAAACCTCAAATATGCATAAGCATTATGTATAGTGATTAAGGTTTGCATAGTAGAAAGCATGAGTTATATATTCAGTTTTGCCACAAAATAGAAGTCCTTTTTTGCAAAGGAATGTCTGCATTTCCCCTCTGTCAATCTGGTTGAAGAGCACATGATTCTTCTGTAATTTATGTGCTTTGGTGAATTTTTTTATATTTCATCTTTCTTGGGAAGCTTTAAGGGAAGCTTTTCTATATTTTAGTTTTAAATACTTTCTGGGAGAAACTAATAGGGTGAAAGAAGGAAGTTTGTCTTATACAGTAGCCAAAAGTAAACATAATTGGAAGTTTGTTGAAGGGCATCTTATTGGTCTGGGTCTTGATCCAGATTTGTTAGTTATTGTTGATGTGGTGATGTCTCCTGTAGCGTCAGGCAAGTAGGTGGAAGGGGGCAGGTGGTCCAGATAATTGCACTACTGTTTATCATGTCTTGCATGAGGATTTTTACATCAAGACACAGGATGGATCATTAGGAGTTTGGCAAGATTTTTTTGTGGGAAGAGTAGCCTAGGAGGAATACCATTGTAATAAGCTTAGCATAAAATATAAAGATAAGCAGAAAAGAGAGCTTACAATGGCAAAACACACTGTCTGTATCAACTTAAACTTCTGAACTCATAGTTTGGAGAAATTAGAGCTGTACTAATTATCTGAGATCTGCTTGGGTCACTGAAATATTTTACTAGAGTCTGTGTGCAGACAGAATTGTCATTGCTTTTTGTCTAATTGATGATAAACAGAAAATTTTGGGCCACTGTCAGGACATTTAGCTTGCTGGATTGTGCTCACTGAGGTGATTTCCCAATACCTGATGTGAAGTGGTTGATCATTTCAAATACCTTTAACCTCTCACTATCACTACTAATTAAGAGGTGATTCAGTCATTTTGAGGACTTCAAAGGATTTTGTGTATTTTGTAGTAAATTCTCAGCTCTGATTTTATCTCTTTAGTCAAACAGTATAGAGGGACCCACCCCAGATATCTGCCAGAAATCTTGTGCAGAATGTTACAGATGCTTTTAGGAATCCAGTTTAGCAAGAACTGGCAGAACTTAACTACAATCTCCATCCCTCTCCTAGGTGCCTATGCGTGCGTCTCCCATAAGCCTCCACAATTGACTGTGCCACAGTTCAACAGCAAATATTCATTCCACAATTCCTGCTAATTCCCCAATATGTTGTTTATGCATCCTTCTCATGGTTTGTCAAAGTCAGTTTTAAGCATTGTATGTCTATGATTCTAAAGAAAAGCATTGCTTAGTTCAGTTATTTTCCCAGAAGAACATTCCAATAAATGCTGAAAAACAGCTTCAGTAGCAAGTCTTTCCTTTATCTGGAAATTTCATGTGGTGCTACCATGAATGTTAGTTTTTTTTAAATCTTTTTCATTACCGACTACTGATAGTGAGCATTTGTGCTCTGTTATTTTACACTGTAGAGTTCTGAACAGTGCATGCTATCATTCTCAATATTTGTAAAAAACCTGCTTCTCAAGTAGTTCCTCATTCAGTTTTGAGGTTACATGGGCAGAACATAAAGTATCATAAAGCTGGGCTGACTATCATATGCTGGTTATTCCATATATTTAGGAAATACATTGTCTGTGTAATTTCTAAATCTCTACTCTTTCGCCCTCTTTCATCTTTTTGCAGCCACCAGCTCACCTCTCCTAGTTTTGGTTTTGATCAATAATTTCTATAATTTCTCTTGAAGACTTATGTTTGGACTTTTTTTCCTTTCGTCATTTCTTTTTCCCAGCTTTTTTGCTTTTGACAGAGATCCTTTATTTATAGCCATCTACTTCATTTCATATGATTTTAATGAAACCCATATTGCACAGCTTCACTTGAGTATACAGCATTTATAACATTTTGACTTACTAAGATCATGAACAGTAATAGAGATAGTAGAATTATCAATGCCCCAATGAAAACAACTAGAAATAGGAGGAAAAATGTGCAACAAATTGAACAACTGACTGCACTCCCCATCCCTTGTGCCTGACCTGAGATTAAGGAGAGGCAGTGCTAATTCAAAACTGCAGTTGAACAAATAATCTGTGGAAGATAAAAGCAGTCCTTTGAAGTTATAAAATACAACTTATGCTCTCTTGTTTTCCTTTCTGGCTGTCTTGGAGGCAGTTCTCTCAGTTCATAGGAAATGGCTAATCTGCATGTTTTGGTATATGAATTTCTGGCAACTATGTTTTGCATAGTTATTTAAATGGAGAAAAAGATTAACTGAGTAACTTTTTTGTATGTCATAAAATTCTCCAGTGATAGTAAACACGAGGCCCAAGCTGAGAGGAAGAATTGATCTTAGAAAGCAGTGTTACACTGCTGGCATTAATGTGTATTCTAAAAAACACTGACTGGGCTCTGCTTCTCATATTCAGAGCAGGAGAAACAATGAAGCATCATGTTATCTGGTGTAAAAATACTATACTCCAATTTAGTTTTGAGTGGTATGATCCTAGGGAACAGGAGTCAGGTCAGATCAATTTGAGACCAAAAATCATTTCACAAGCCCACCTCAAAATGTTAAAGCTGCTTTTGCCCTCACAAGGGTATTTTGAGGATTAATGTCCTGTCAGCACTTTGAAAATGTAAAGTGCTAAGTATATATTATTATAACCCTTTCCATTTATTACTTTTATTGATGGTCTCGTGGTTTCCATGACGCTATGTTGATTTGCACGGGATTTTCCTGCAGTGTGCATTTCATCTCATGAAGAGTAAAAAAACAAATAGTTCTTTTTAGGCCTTGTGTCTTGTTGGATGATATCCAGTTACTGGGGGACTTGTTTATGACCCACTATCTCTGCTGTGAAAGCCTTACTGCAATACATTATGCAGCTGTTTGTTTTCAACTTTGTTTTCTCAACTATATAAGCCTCTGCTGCTACTGAGACCCATGCGCTGCTCTTAACTGACTCCTAAGGGGTTCCTGAGTAAAAAGCAGACTTACCACCCACTGAACTCCTGTATTTTTTAGTAGTAATGTGTTCAAGGAGTGGGACTGAAGCCAGGCTTGTCAATCACTGGCAATCAGGGAATATCCTGCTTGTTGAAGTTCAGTCCAGTTTTTTCTGCCTCTTCTGGCATTGGCATTACAGCCAGACCTCCTGGTGGCCAAGCTTTTCTGAGGAAAATTCCAAACTTTATTTCAAAATTTTAGATTTACACTTTGGCTTTGCAACATGTCTGTCTAACTCCCAGCCAAGTCCCCAGGCGGCATTTACTTTTGGAGCAGTTTGCCTCCTCAGCTCTGCTTTCCTGCAGA
Organism: Urocynchramus pylzowi; assembly: GCA_013397555.1. Classification (NCBI taxonomy): domain Eukaryota; kingdom Metazoa; phylum Chordata; class Aves; order Passeriformes; family Fringillidae; genus Urocynchramus; species Urocynchramus pylzowi. The sequence continues at coordinate 1,278,852 of VZRH01002379.1, forward strand.
CTTCAGGGATCAAGTTAGGCCAAGAAAAGCCAAAAGCACATGAACCATGTGTGCCTTTTGCTTCCTCTTCTGTTGAGAGTCTCAGCATGAAGGTTGGCCCTGACCTGTCAACAGTATTCCCTCAGCTGACAGCCTCAACCAGGTGGGTTTTCCTTGGCCCTCATCTCCCCTCAGGACGTAAAGAGCTGTGGAAGCCACAGCTTCAGGTCAGCCAGCCCCTCCCTTGAAAAAGGTCATTTGAAAGGGCAAAAGTGCAGCAAGTTGTGCCCAAATACATGGATGAATTGCTGCGCAATGCAGATACCAAAGCTATCCAAATCTATGTTCTTGTGACACCTCTGACATCTTTTAGGGTATCAACTGCTGTGCCTTTAACTATATCTGTCCACGGCTTTTTCTCCAGGGGTCCAGGGGGCTTGGGGGTGGAAAAAGCCAGAAGATGTTGCAAAGGGCGTTGGACCTGCTACCTCTTGTAACCTTTCATGTCCCTTGATGAATAATTTCACAGACTGACATCTCTAGGAGAAAAACAGGCCCACCATATTTCTGTGAAGTACAGGGGGCTTTGTATCACAGGGAACAGCAGACTAATGTAGGTTGGAAGGGACCTCAGATGGTCACCTAGTCCATTCTCCTGCTTAAAATCCAAGCTAGGCCCATTAGTTAATAATCAGCAATGTGGAGCATGCAATATGGTTGCCAAAAATCTATCCTGAATGTTTTTCTAGAGCACTTTCTTAGCTTAGTTTTCCTTTCTTGTTCAATTTAGTGAGAGAATAGAGTGCAGAGAGAAGAGATAAGAGGATGAAGAATCTAATGATGCAATCAACAATGTTTTGTTTAGCACCTTTGTGGACTAGAGCAGGAGTGATCAGTATTGAAACAAAAAAAAACCCTTCAAATCTGATGATTCCTCTAGACAGACAGCATTCCAATTCTGTCAAAGCAATTCCTTCTCTTAGTGAGAGAAATCCCAGCTGTCTATGCTGGAGAAAAGAGTAAAAAATATTCTAGCTTCTTAGGATGTTGATTAAAATTAATCAAACAGCCAAAGACTTGAACTTTTTTCCAACACAGCTTAGAAGTCTGTAGTTCCTTGTTCTCTATGGGAAGAACAGCAGGGTTTTCCTGATGCACATAAAGGATGCAATTAATGTATTTTATGTGCCTAGTTCCTGCTGTGTGTTCTTCTCAAGGTGTTAACTGCAGACTGCTATGGTCTCATGCTTACAGTATTGGTCCAAAAATGCTGCCATATCTACTTGGAATAGCTTATCTCCCTCTTCTGTGTCCACTCTATCTGTCTGTGATGTGAAGAAGCACAAAAGTCCAGACACTAGGAAGAAAAATGGGAAAAAGGGAGCCTTTTTGGCAGACTGGTTTTGGTATCAAAAAGGAGAGGGAAGTCATAAGGCAATGACTACTCAGGACACTATTTATTAAGATCTTTGGGCACTGCCCCTTCCACAGACATCTGGTGTCCCATCATGGTGCTCAAAGTGTCTGGCATTGTTCCCACTCAAGTCAGACAAGAAGAATCATCTTTATTTTCAAGATAAACTGTTCTGCTTCTGGTCAAGAATATGTCCTATCTCTGTGTGTACTGTCTGCTGAGAGAAAAGAAAAGCACTAAGACATATATAGAAGAATTGCATGCAGAGGTACCTTTCTTGCATAGCTTTGTGGGCTGGCAACTGACCTCTTTGTCTGTCACAACAAGAAAAATAATGCAACCTGTCTGTATCTTGTGACCTCACAGGTGAGTTGATAAATGATATAAAGTTCAGAAAGTTCCTTGATCTATGTGTGTTCACAGTCCCATGTTTTTCATTGTTCCTCAAGGCAATGCTGAAATAGCAAAGAAATTGAGAGGTGATGCTGTTTATGCCATGCTGTCTCTGGGGTTATGACTATCATGTCAGATAAACAAAACAGATCTTTAATCTTAGAACCTCCAAAGAAGAGAAAAGGACCAATATTCCCTCTGGGACTAGGTAGACTCAATACAATGTAAATGAAGTAAATTAAGTAATATTTCTCTGTAGATCCCAATAGGAAGAAAAAAATACCAGAAAAATAAAGAAGTAGAAGATGTTGTGGAGTTTGAGGTTTTTGTATTGTTTTATTTTATGTATACTTTTAAGGCCATTGTTTAACTAATATAGTATAACCACTGGGATGAATTCTCCACAAACAAACACAAATGCCTAAACAGAAGGCTCAAATCTCTTTCAAAAAAAGGAAATTATCTACAATTTGGAACATTAAAGATGATATCCTTAGGATATTGTTCATGTGTAATGAAATCCTGAAATGTCAAAAAGACAACATTAACTACCTAGAGTAAACCTTACAGCGGACAACTGTATTTCATGCACCATAAGAACACTTTCTCTAACAGGACTCTGCCATGTACTGCTATTTCTGGTACCTATTCTTCAGACCTGTAACAGTATTCACTCTTAAACTTCAGAAGGACTATTTCTTGAACTTACTGAAATAACCAGCTGCAGTGTTTTACAGCATTATGGGGTATGGGATCCATGGTACTAGAACCATATCCCCCTACTTGTGCTAAGCAGTCAGCTGATCATCAACACATTAAATGCTTCTGACACCACAAGATAGTCAAAACCATCTCTTTTTTTTTAGTCCTTCATGCTTTTTCCTCTTAGTGCTGAATTATATTTAACAAGATTGGTGGTCTGGGAAAATATATCGGAGTTAGCCCAACTGTGCAAATTACATCAATTATAGAGAACGTTGGAAGGCAGGGGATTCTCTGGTGTTAATGTCTTGAGCGGTCAGATTTTGTGTGTATGCATCTAGAAGGTTGAAAAAACACCCCATGGAATGGACTTTTATGTTGTGTTGCCTGATTGCAATACATTTGCAGCTGAACAAAGATTAATTGTCCTGAATTCTTATTTTTCAGGAAGGCTGAGACCACATTTATGTTGCCCAAAAATCACTCAGAAACAATCACTGTAACCATGTAAACCTTTTGAGATTACTTCTGTAAAATATGTCTCTGCTAAATGTTAATGAAAACATTGAGTCTGAAAAAGTTTGGCTACACACTGGACTTTCAATTAAATAGAAAATTTGAATGATCCAAACATCTGTGTATTTTCAAGTTAGTGCAGTAGCTGAGGAGTGACTGTAGGTTTCTGTCTTACCCCTTACGTATACTGTAAAACAAAGCAATAAATGAAAATCTGACTTTCTGCTTTATGGCTATGTAAAAGCATTGGATACAGAGAATGAAAGTGACATGTGATGAATGCAAGGAAGATTACAAAATCTTCATGTGCAACTTACTTGGCTGTTTCTTTTTCAAGGAAATCCAAGCAGGGTATCAAGACTGTCAAATCTGGATTATAAAATAAATAGCATTAAAGGGAGAAGGTATTCACTATATTTTTCCAGTCTCTGGAGAATGATCAAATCTCCTTCCAAATAGTAAAATATTTAAAACAAAATAGCTTCAATATATATGCCTGTAGATGCCAAGGTAGGTCAAGTGCTTTATGAAAGGGATGCAGAAGTTCACTATATTTTTCCTTTTACTTTACACATTGGAATAACCCCAAGTTATAGTATCATAGAAATGGAAAAGACCTATTAAATGATGTATTTCCTTTCCAGTGGAAGTGTACTTCCAATATACAGAACTTTCCATCTCAGGCTAATAGGCACCTACTCCATTGTTTGAGGACTCTATTCCACAATAAAATTAGTGTTGGAAATTTTCCCTACATCTCAGCCTAAAAATAGATTTGTTCTCTTGTATTGCCTTACTCACACCTGTGAGCCACCCTTTTCTCTGCTTCCTTCTTAAGAATTCAACTATCAAACTCTTGTATATTATTGTGATATATACTCCAAACTCTGTGAAGTCAAACAAGTGCAAAAGCAAAGTGGAAAATCTGTTTTTAAGCTGAAATTCCAGACAAACTGTTTGCATTTACTACAGGTGAAATATCTGCCTTCTCCTTCACAAAATTTCACAGTGGTATCAGTTCAACATGCTTTGGATCAATTCTTACCTTTCTTAATGTCTTCTTGAACATCTAGATGATTCAGATTTAAAAAGGGCAATATCACTGGTACAGTTCTACACTTGAATTTATTTCAAAAGTATTGCAAATTCAACTTTAGAAACTGCTCAAGAGGTGTGCTTCTTTCATAGAGGTCTGCTACCTCATTTAACATGGGCTCCACTTCCTCTGTTCATAGAAAGATTTGACTTATGAAGCAAAAGCCCTAGTGAGCATATTATGTGCTGAGCTGGGACAGTTCCTCCATAATTCCACATAGTAAATGTAGTTTCATGGGATTTATAACTTGTCTGTTAACTTGTGCCTTCAATCACTGCATTATTATTTCTTTTCATACTTCCATTTGATTTATGAGTGTTTCCCTCATGATAGGTAATGTGGACTGTATACAAATGGTTAAAAAAGACATCTGAAAGGTGTGATAAGACAACAGGCAAACATTCTAAATCTTCTTGTTGGAAAAGGGCTGTGTAGTTAAGAGGAAAGAAAAAGAAGAAAAAGAAAGTAATAAAAAAGAAAAAGAAAAGAAAAAGAAAAAGAAAAAAAAAGAAGAAAGAAAAAAAAAAAAAAGAAGAAAAAAAAAGCCGCCACTGGTTTGTATGGGAATTTGTGGGTCAGCTGGCCATTTTTAAATTAAGTTCATCTATTCATTTCCAAGAGTATTCCTTTTCACCGCACTACTTACTCTACTTTTTGCAGTGGATACAAGCCAGGTTGAGGATTTACAGCCTTCTATGGCTACTCTTGCCAACACATAGATCTTGAGAAGGTGTTCAGTATGTATGAAGAACCTTTAAAACAAAATTTATTTACTGTAGGCATTCACTGCTCCCTCCCTTTTCTTTCTTTCTCTCTGCCTTTCCACCACCTTAATTTGTCTGTGGACTTGGCTTCTTTGTTCTTTCATGACTAATATTACCATCTGTGACATTACATATCAAGATAGCAATGCTACATATTAAGCACAGGAAAACCCGGAATGTTTGAGCTCATCCAAGCATTTGTTGCTTAAAGCTCCAGCATTACTTGTAGCCACCTGAAGCATCCCAAAGTTTCTAAAAACACATTGCAATAAAACAGCAGGTTTCCATGTTGTTATTGAAATTTAGTTATGACACCTTATTGTAGCTGCCTTCTCTCAAACAATCTTGGCAACTTACTTGGTTTTATTTCTCACTAAAGGCTCATAAAAAGAGGTTTCTTTTTTATGGCATTAGCCTAACTACCACCTAAAGCAGCTCACTTTGGGAACTTCCCAACTCACTTTTGTCAAGATCTCCTGTTTTACAATGGAAGCACCATTCCCACGTCAGACCTATGACCACAACCTATGTGAGCTATGCCCTCATGCAGCAGGGGCCTAGCAACCAGGCAGGACCACAAAGTGTTTATCTCTGCCACCTTCTGCCCTTCCAAGGATGAGGAGGGGGCAGCAGGTGTGAAGAGAAATGTATCAAGTAAAAGAATCTTGAAATGGACACGTCTCAAGCTGCAAGATCACAATCAGAATGGAGTCTCCTCCTCCTGCTTCTCACATAGTTCTAGACAGATCCACATCTTATTTACCCAATAGGGATTGCAGTAACCACCGAGATCTGATATTGTGACAGGCAGACCTTTCCCTCCCATTGCTGATTGTTCAGACAATGAGTTGCTTCACTGTTTATCTCAAAACCTGTACTTATCTGCAGACATCAACCTGTCCAATTTTTCTCTGCATTAATAATTTTCCACTTCAAGTTCTAGTACCTTCATGTGGAATTCAATATTGAATAACTCTGTGTTTCAGACTGTATCTTATTTGCATTATTGCATTCTACATTTTATAAGAAAAGAGCTATAGCTATAGCACATAATAATAGAACAGTGAATTATAAAGCTCTGTGTGAGATATGGGGAGTTTCTTCACGTCCACATTGGAAGTCTGTTATCTCCTTTCTAATTTATCCAGATTGCCACTAGCACAAGTGAGGAGGGAGCAAGCTTCCTCCCCTTATCTGCTCCACCTGTAGCACCCACGTCTCGTAAGAGCTGAGGAGTTTATGAATCTACTCCTCATACTGCCATACACAAAATATATGTGGGTATGTATAACACAACACTTCTATACTATTTTTAATTTACAAGTCTTTACTGTATAAGATGTCAAATAGTCTTGTATTTGTAAGTTTCCTGTTGAAAAAAATCCCAAACAAATAAATATAATTATTCTTTCTGTGTAAGTCATAGAAATGAGAACAATATTACACAAGAGAGATATAAAAATGTCACGAGACTGATTTTTTAATTTGATTCAGCATGATAGACTTAGAAAAATATGTAATGGTTGTATTATTCAGAGGAAGGGAAAGGTGAGCTGGAGCTGGAGAAAGGAAAGGAAGAAACTGGAAGGGCAAAAAAAGGGGAATGACAGCTTAGAAAGAGGAAAAGTGTGCTTCTACAGAAATCCCCTCATCTTTTGCGCTGGGCCTGCAATCAACTTTGCAGGGCCAAAATATTTGTTAGTGGTGATGTCACTAGCCTGTGTTTTGTATGGATACTGGGTCATTTATGATCACTGTGTTGACATGTTAAGTGGTATGTGATTTATCACTACTGTAGGGTGAATGATCTTCCTCTGACCAGGAATTTAAGGATAACCAATGCGCACATTAGATAAATGTGTGCAGACTCACATGCATACTCCAGAGCGCGCAAGTAACACTGTAGATGAAAATCTGTCTGCATAGAAATCAACAGAACTGCAGGTGTTGCCCCAAGTGTAGATACATTTTTACTCCATAGAACACATGTATTGAAATATGTGCGTAACTTACTGTAGTCCTCTGAACTACAATAAGAGATACAGAGTGATACAGAAAGTGTATTCAATATTCATTGGTGTATGTTGTTCAGATCCTGCCTATGTCAGTAGCTGATGTTTTAAACATTGAGTGTAAAGAAAATATTGATGGTATAGGCATAGATGACTGAATTAGACATGTGGTTAACTTCTGCTGTCCATCCCGAAACACCTTGGAGCACGGGCCATAGTTAAAGTTGAAGTGGCTTCTGTTTGTGAGCTGTCTTTCTGGCTTGGGTCCATGGGATCCCATCAGCTAAGATCTTACCCAAGGAGGTGGGGCTGGGCGCTTTCCTCAGTAGGGTGTAGAAAAATCTCCAGCAATGAGCCACATTGCTCATCATCCCTCAGAAGTTTTCCATGCCAGTGCTACCCCATCCCTGTGGCCCTGAAACAGGGTTGACGAAGCACAGGAGGCTTTCCCCTCGCTGTGGTCACTCCTGGCCCCAGGCGTCCATGGGGCAGCAGTAGCCCCTGTGGAGAACGGGCTGGGGAAGGCAGGTGTTGTTCCCACGACCAGAACTCAGCTCCCAGGGGGGGAAAGTGGGGGTCAGGAAGTTAGCAAAGGTCAGCCAAGTCCCACTGGCTCTTTGTAATCCTCTTTTCCACCCACAGTCCCTTGAAACTCCCCTAATTTCTCCCAGTGCGGTGTCTGGGGGAGTTGCTCTACTGCTGCAGGATTCAATTTATTTTTCTCGCTTCCAAACTATGCTTCTGCAGAGTCTCAAGTCAGTTTTGTTTCAGCTGGAGTCGAGCAACACACAGGAGAAATGCGGCTCCATTTCACTGGTTTGTTTTTCTTTTCCTTCCCTTTTTTAAACATTTTTTTTCTTTTTTTCTTTTTTTTTTTTTTTTGCTATTTTGACAGGAAATCTTGCTCCTTTTTCTCTTGCATAAGTATGAAGTAACCCTGTGAAAACAAATACGATTACTTGTTGTTTACGTGTGTAAAAATAAAAGGATAATTTTGCTGATCAAGTTATATCTGAAGACTAGAGTTGTATAAAGGATTTATTTATTTGCATTTTTATGCTAGCCAAACAACAAAAATAGACAACAATAAAAAAATTATTTTGGTCTACCCAGAATAAAAATTTGTCAGTTTTACTGCCAAACAGCAACACAAAAATTTGAAAGAAATGTCATTTCAGGTCAGAAGACATTTCAAGTGGGCTTTTAAACATTGATTAAAGATAAATATAGGTAAATTTCAAAAGAAACCCTTAATGCAAAATGAGAACTGGAAAATTTCTGTTTAAAAACATCAATAGGATTCCTTTTGACATTTCAAAATGCTTCCTTTGACCAAAAAGTTTCATTCTGCTGTAATAAAGATTGCTTCTTGTAAGGAAATTAGAGCAAACTTTTTGAGACCAATGATGCTTTCTCACATAGAACTGGAATGGTTAAAAAGTGGTTAACTATTAATCTTCTTAGGTATAGCTGGAGAATGCACTTTTCGGGTTTGGCTTTATACAAAGCATCCAGGCACTAAACCAAATTAAAATATATAGACTATAGTGTCAAGGGAAAGTTCTATCCAAACAAAATTTAAATAAATTAATGCATTTCACTAGGTTTAAAAAAATCAAATAAACAAATAATTTTGCACATATGTAATGGTCTCAAGATTTTTTTAATCTCTCTTCCACTTTTAAAACAATAAGACCCAAATGTGGATAAAATCATCTCACTCTTCCCTCACTCTTCACTGAAAGTGAAGAACTTTTTCCAAGTTCTTATGCTGGAAAAAAACCCCGTATTTCTTAGGAATTGATGATTAAAACTATATAGAATAAAGAGTTTTAGTACTCTAGTTAAGGAAAAATAAACAACTGCACTAGCTAATCTGAGTTCAAATAAACAGATGCATAAGCTGGGCTATCTCAAAGCAATACAGAACTCAACAGAGACCATTAATACTCAAAACACTTCATAAGGTTCAGAGATTAACTTCTTCAAAGCAAAATGTCTTGTATGGTTGCACTGAGGGAGTGAGTGATAACACCTCTATATAATGGCAAACTCTAACTGCATATTTGCTGAGCATGTGTGCTGATACACAGTGAAGCTCACATGAACTTAATTTTAAAGATGAAGAGAACAAAAAATGTGCTCTCATTTACTGCTCACTGCAGCCAGCAAAGCTGACCATTGTACAGTGGTGTACAATGAGCTTTTGAGTCTTAGCAAAAAATCTAAATTTTCAGGAACATTAACTCACATGTGCCAGAAGAAAGCCCCCTTGAGATATTACCTAAATGTTGTACCATGGTATTGAACCTTGCTTATTCAGCTCTGTGCACAAATGATTGGTAGCTGACAAAAAACTGTCATGATTTTAAAGAAAATCTTGGCTATCTGTGCCATGGGGTAACAGAAATGAAAAGCACAAAATCTGTGCTTTGGTGCATTGTGGATTTTCAAACAGATCTCACCAGCTTCCCAAGTCTACAGACTATTTAGAAAACCCCAAACCAGCCTACCAATTAACCAGAAAAAACTCCCCAAAAAAACCCAAACAAAACAAAACAAAACAACACAAAAAAAGCCATGACAAAAAACCTACCACCAAAGAAAAACCAGATCCATTTGAACTAGCAAAAGACTATTCTATATAGGTCTCAGAACACCCAAGAAATGAGGGCATCATGCAGTAGTGCTGATATCCTGATAGAAAATACAAGACCTGCCTGTTACCGATATGGAATGAATATTGACTTCTTAGGCAAGAGAGAGCAGCAATTCTGCCATCCTAGGGTTACTCAAATCTCCTTTGCACCTGCCTAGAGACTCTACATCACTATGGACCCTCACCTCACACTTACCAAAATCTTCTTCCAATCATTGTTTTGCAAATCCTTTAGGTTCAGATCAGCATGGATTGCTTTGTATGAATTTTTGATTCAATCAGACTTCTTCATACTTCTATAAAATAATTCAGAATCATTGTTGAACTTTTAATATTTCAGTTTATTGAGGGAAAGGGGGAAATATCTGACATTTTTTGAGAAGATCCTAACCAAGATTTTTTTCCAGGAGTCCAGTCCAGGTTTTGCATAGACTCCAGTATAAGCCAGGCTAGGATTTTGGTGTTTAAGCCAGCATCATGTGATTATACATATAGAAATGATCAATAAGGTTTCTAGTTGCAGAGGTCACTATTAAAACCTTTACAATTTCCATTTGCACATAATTAACATTACCACATGGTTTACTGGATTCCCTACAACATGAATGTTGCTGTAAAGATAATTAGGGAAAAGTTAGAGTTGTAAAGATTTGAATTTTTGTTTTCCTTAATACAGAGTCTCAATGCTATGATTTAAGGAGCTCCCAATAACTGCAGAAGCTGCAGAGGGCTTTGCATGGGAAAGGAAGAACAGTATTTCTTTCAAGAGCTTCTTAAAACTTTGTTCCACCTATGAAATCCTCTACAGTCTGTACTATTTTAACCTAAATAATCTATACTATAACTCCAAATTTACATATTTTAATTACTTAGTTTTTTCTCTTATAGAAATGACTGTTTGTTCTTCTGGAAGAATTCCGCTCACAGATTTCATTTTCAGAAATCAATAAAAAGAGCTGCCAGAACTCCTGATGGGTTTGAGGTCAGAGCTTTCAAACAGGTTTTCACATTTGCCAGGTTTTACATCCTATTTTAAAAATATGTGCTGGTGTCAAAGAAGCCCAGCTGCATTGAAATGATAAACATGACATGGGATGCTTCAGACTGTGGATGACCTCTTCAAAATACAGAAAGGAGTCTTGACTTCTCAGGCAAGAGGGAGCAGCAATTCTGACACCCTAGGGTCTTCCTGTGTTGTTCTAGGCTGGTACTTACATTCTTCCAAAATCTGAGTCCAGGGAATGTTCATTTTGAGGTAGGAAGACATAAGCTATTTCAGCTGAGATGTGGTATCTCTATCGCTCCACAGCCTGCAGTGTAGACAAGTCCTGAGTGTGTTTGAGCTGAATAAACATAACCACAAGCTAAACAAGTTGCATTGTTCAATACACTTTTTTGCTGTGCTTAGTAATGGAATTATAAATGCTTTTCCATAAAAGCATCCTAAGGGTAACAGATGCCTAAAATATATTGGCTTCATTATCAAGAAGTAGATTATCCAAGCTGAATACACAGTATCAGAGTTTACTGTTTTGTATATAATCTACATTCTTAACATTTTCCTGGAGTGCTGTTAGTTTGGGTTAGTAGGACTTACTGTACTCTCAGTGTTGAAAGATGAATAGGCCTATCAGCTGAACAGCATAATAAATTGCTGTTCAATTTATTCAATGTGTTATTATTCAATGTGTTCAGCTAGGCTGCACACATCATGCTCTACCTCTCTGTCATTCTTCATCATGTATAATGTAATCTAATACAATATAGCAGCTATTAGCAGAAAAATGGTGCAGCAGCCATAAAAAAAGTAATTTATGTCTTAATACCAGTATAAGCAGCTAATATTAAGAAGCTGGTGTTTGGGAGGGCAGCAAACAAGTGAAATGTGAAACACAGCACATATATATTCATGAAACGTAGGAAGCTGTGAAATGTTAGACTGACAGTGAAATTCTCCCTGGGTATCCACTACACGGTCAGATTAATAAAGGGGGTAGTTGGTGGTGATGGTTGTGGATGTTCAGAGTTGCCCACATGTTACAGCTGTTTATGCTGGAGTATCAGAAGTATGTTAAATGCATCTCCTGACATGAACCCAAAGATCCTTACTACCAAATGGTATAAGAAAGGCTAATTTAAGGTGGCAGCTGGCAGAAAGAAAAACATATCAAGCAGGAAAGTTGTTCATAGCAGCCATAATGTAGAGAAGAAACTCTGGGATGAGAGAAATAATATGGGCCTCATTCCTCTGCTGCATTTTTCTGCTGGTGTATATCAACCAGTTTAAGGCTACAGTCATAGACTAGGGATTTCTCTCTGGATGCTCAAACTTCATCAGAGAAAATTCTGTCTTTGGTTTATGACACACCTAATGTGACTAAACATGATCGTGTAATATCTTGTCAGTTTTGCCACTGAGCGATGTAACAGATTAATCTAAGACATGGTGAGTTATAGCTATCACATCAGATTAATCCTTGTTTCTGTTCAACAAACTCTGTGTATGTTTTTAGTATGTATATACTGAAAACACACATATGTCTATGTACATATCTACTCATGTTGCTGCTAAGTGTGATGTTTTTAGTTCAGTGGGTGGAAGTCTTCCTTCTCAGTCAGTACTAAAATAGTTCTTCCTCCCATGGTGCTTAATGCATAGTGGAATATGGTTGGGTCAAAGAGGTTAATAGCCCTACTTTTTTGAAAAGTGCCATGGAATCTTTCTTAGCAAGCAGTGAGAACCTCACATTAAATACCCTCTGAAAGAAAGCCTGTGGCTTGCTCCGAGTTACAAACTCGGATGCTGTAATGCAGAAATAGGGGAAATCATGCTACATACTTAAGTATCTGAGTCATCCTGCCCCCACAGACATTTACCAGATGCAGTGAAACTTTGCTTGTATGGAGCTACAAAATAATAACGAAAGGTAGTATGGCTGGAAAATACTGGAGCTTCTCTTTGGCATTTTTTAAAAAAATAAATATTACAGAAGCTTTCACCTGTTTGTGTGTAGTCATGTCATAAATAATTTGGATGGAGATCTCTCAGACGCTTTGCTGTCGTATTCTGGATTCAATAAGTACTGAGTAAGTTGAAGCAAGTGAGACCTGTGGCAAAATGGCCACATTTTGTGTATTTGCAAGAAGCCTTGCCTCAGAGAAAATTCCAGTCCTTTTAGGAAAGAGCTATGGAATTCCTAGTTCCTATGCTTTAGATGTTCCAAATTACTTTCTAGCCACTGATTAACCAGGATAGAGATTATTCTAACAGAATGTTTTATGCTTTGAAGTTTTGATCATATCCATGGCAAAATGAAGCAACCAGGAGGACTCTATATTGTGTAGCCCTGTTGAGCTGTTGCCCTTTGCAACTCAATATGGCTAGAAACTTCACACTAGCCGCTATATGGGCTTTCTGGACAGCCACTGAAATTTAGCCATCAAAGTTTGTGTGGCTCCAGGACTAGGTACTGGTTTTGCAAATGCCATCAGTCCTTTAATATTGCCCTATAGAGGCTTATGTAACCATGCAGTATTACTGTACCTAACTCCACAGCGACCTAGCAGGTCACTGCTACCACACTGAACTTTTCAATTGTGATTCAAATCACATCGAGGTCCTCAAATAGCCATTCTCCAAGGGCATCAATCTTGTTGTCCTCTAGCATACTGATGGCCAAGTTTGAACCGTTTCCTAAGGGTTCAGCTGCATATGTGACTTGTCTCCCCTTCCCAGACTGTCTGTCCAGTGCCAAACAAGCCCTCTTGTGTGTTCGGAAGAGCCCAATCTCTGTTAGCCCATTGGTATTGACTTCTGCCTCCACAAGCCACTTGGGGTTTAAAATACCAATTGTCAATCCATGCTATCATCATTTTTTTTTTTTTTTCAGCACTGATTTATTCCAGAGGAAGGGAACATGTTCTGCATTGCCATTACTAGAATTGACTGGCTTGCTGCAGCAACATGCCAAGGAACTCATGCTACCTCTGAACCCATGATGACTGGCTTTGTCTTTACCCTGAGCACCATGTGTAGGAAACCTTTAGCTGCTAAACATGGCAAAACAGCTTAGGAACAATCCTGTCCCACTGTAGCAGGGGCACAGAGAAAGGTGTACCTAGCTCAATAGGAATTCTTAGGAAAAAGACTTGGCAAAGGACAGCAAGATTCATCCCACTATCTCTGGGGTTGAGACACCTCTTAATTGTGTATCTTGACCATAACTGTTTTCACAACCTACATGATTAAATTCTATTGTGTAATTATGGTACCATACTATTAAACATAATTTTTTTCACCAGTTTCTCTGCAGTCTCTCTTTTAGAGGATATGAAATAATATCTTTACATTTCTGGTTAAAAAAAAATCATAATTCCCTATGTTAGGCAATACTGAAATAATAGTTTTGTATTTATTATGTTGTTCAGTCACTACTTATCCCTTGAAAATTGTGATTGATTCAGAAGTCCAAATTAGGTATTCAGACTTAAGACTTTATCCAAGCACATAGCGTTTTGTCAGATAATAACACCCCTAAATTGGTATGGCCTGTTACCTGAATAGATTCCAAAAACTAAGTACAAACCATAGAAATTTCTTCAGCTGTCATTACTTTGTGGTATTCAAGGTGAAATAAGGTAATTTTTAAATAGCATGAAGTAGGATTGCATAATAATTTAGGTCAAAAAAGTGAGTAACAAGTCATATATCTGAGATTAGCAGAATATAGTGAGTGTAGAACTGCAAATACTAGGCATCCCTATCATAATTCTAGTCCTATTAGACTAGCCATTTCTTGAAGTTTGAGTAAGGAAAAATGTTTATTTTACTGCAAAGAACAGTTCTTACAAAATTTGATGACAAAGGATGATCTGTATTTTTATGGGGACTGACTAAAACATATTTAGAGATACGAGGTACAAGCAGTATACAATTATTGGAAAGCTAAAGAATTTACCCTCTCATGAAGTGTAGCAGTAATTAAAACTCCAATAGAAAGAAGCAATTCCTGGCCACTACAGAAAGATCTTTTGCCCTGTTATAAAAAGGCGTGTGATACTGGAAGCTAAAGCAATGCAGGTAAATTAAAGCGGGCTTTACTTCCTTGCTTTTCATTTTTGGAATGGATGAGCAGCACACATGGATCAAAGCAAAGGGCTTTGTTTGTGGCTGCAATCACTACCATTTGTTCTTTATATGCCAAATCACACAAAAGCATTCCAAAACAAGTTTTTCCAAATACTCCTAATCTTAAAGGATTATGATGAGTTGAACTTGTTATTCTATATAACTATTTTACTGAATCATCATTTTTATGATTTATATATTATATTTCAACTTGGTCAAGTATGCTGTTGAAAAATGTTTCTAAACAGTGTGTATCTACCTAAGAGTATGTTTTCTATCTTTCAGTGGCAACCTATGGTTTGGTTTTGTGTCCTTCCCCCTTTGCATGAATCACAAAGCAAGAAATCCTTTACATTTCAACAGCTACCTTAGTAGATTAAAGACTTCCTCTGATGGAAGAGCCATAGCCACCTAGTAAGCAAGACAAGGAATAGGGTCATATCTAAACAAATAAATAAGTTTATATGCAGCTTTACTTCCAGATCAGAACTTCAAAAATCTGTCTTGTTCTGCTTGCTGTATCTTAGAATACTTCTCTGACTTCCTGCCTATTCACTCTATTGCTCAATAAAGTACATACAAGCACTGCCAGGATCAGCATTATAAGTAGCTTTACATGCTCCTTCCACCCGAGTTTTCTCCAAGAACACCCTGAACATCCTTGCAGTAATTCCAAATTAGGGAATTTTTTCAACAGATAGAACTGAGTTGCTGCACCTTGCTTCACATTGGCTGAAAGTACCTGAGCTTGGGTCAGATATCAGCTTTTCAAGGAGATGTGTGTTTTGCTTATGTACCTTTTTGCTTTATGTACCTTTTTGCTTTATGTACCTTTTTTATATATATATATTTTTTTTTTTAATTTGACTGTGTTCAGGTGTTCCATAATAAAGGATATTTCTGCCTTTGTTTATTCCAGAGTTTGTTGGATCTCGATTTCAGTCATACTGGACTACATCAGAAGTAATCAGAAAGCAGTAACTCCAAATCTCTTCTGGTGTCGCTAAGATCTGGTGTCGCTACTCACTTCTCCTATACCTAGTCTTTAAAATCAAATCTGTTCTTTTTTCTCTTTAAAACCGTAATTTTGTTCTGCTGTGCTTTAAATTGTAGTATTACTTTGAAAAAAAAAAGACCATAAAAATGACATTTCAGGATTCTATATTTGTCTGACAGCTGTTTCTGTTGCAGAAGTGCTCATTTTAAAAGTTAAAAAGTTGTCTTTCTTAATACTTTCCTAATACTTACCCCAGAATGCAGAGGGTGTTATGATTTGAGTTATTGACACACCGTCTTCATATTCTGCAACCACTGAAGGTCATTTTACATTTTAAAGCCTCTGTTTGCTTGCACCACCCTGTCTTCTTCAAATCATGCCCCTGGTAATACTGCCAGACCTTTTGCATTGCATAAGCATGTTACAAGTCTAAAGGATTATATTATGCAAGGCAAACATACACTTCAGAAAAAAAAGCAGCTCATACTTCATGTTTGAATGGCAGGAATCACAATTATTAATAACAGTAAAATGTCCTTTTTCTATCAGAACAAGTAAGGATCTATTCAAGGTCAGTTTTTGGGTGCCAGGTTTGACACATAGAACTTTTAGCACAGAGATCTGGCCACCATTCTGCTAAATGTGTCCAGAAAGCCTTAATTTCATCTCAGAGGAGAGTCTAAGTACCTTTCCGTCTGGCAGAAGTGGTGGTGTGTTCAGCTGCTTTGTCAGGGAATGTGCTGCTAAGGGTGTATAGGAGTTGGCAGAGAAGGGGGTTAACTGAAAATTATGGATGTAGCACATTATGGCACCAAGCAAACTTCCACATCTCCTTGCAGCCAAAGGTCTGTCTTTCATTTTCTTTTGTAAAATGTATCAACCAATTTAGCATTAATAGTACAACTTTTGTCATGTTGAGAATAGCAACGTGTTATAACACAAAGGAACAAAAGCTGGAAGTTGAGGGAAATTTAAAAAAAATGGAAGAAACAAAGAAAGAATTGAAAACATGAAATAGTTATGTTTAGTTTGGAAAAAAAAAGAAAACAAACCAAAACAAAACCACCATCTTTCCCCTCACTCCTTGCCTGTTAAAAATATACTTGAAAATGCAACATTTGGAAAAATCTACACACATCTAAATTTAGGTTACTTTACTCTGCATTTCTTTATCACACTGTATTCATCCATATATCATTTTTTAGAAAGCCTATGTGCCAGGCTGATGCATGTCTTACTTTATAAATATTTATTACCCACTGGTATGTTCCTATCTTTGAAGTTACAACCTTCTCCTTTTCAGTCCTTGTTCCCTCCTTTTTCTTATTAAAAAAAGAATCTTGTCAAACAATTTTGCTTATGTGAAAATGCTGTGAAGACTAGTTTTGGTTTTAGCCTCATCTTTATTTTAGTTTGCCTTGCTTCCCCCCTCACTTTTCTTCTTAGAAAGCGTAGGCCTGGAATAAGAATGTAAACAGCATGATCTCTGCTGCTGTTACATGAATGCAGCGAGGCAAAGCTGGCCATTCATAGGCCCATATGCCTATGGGTTTGTTTCCACAGGGATTCCTTGGAACAGCTAGGTGGACTTGAGCTTAGAGGAAGTATGACTGGCCTTTGAAGAAAGCTCCGAGACAACAGTCACAGGACGTAGCTGCTCAAAAATGAGGATAACCAAACTGTCTGGTTTGCTGCAGCATAAATGTATTCTTGCCTTGTTAAGTAGAGTGAATTCTGTCCACACAGAATCAATGTTTTTTTCTCATAACCTGATTCACCATGTTATTCTACCAGAGAAAGTATGGCATTTTACTGAGGTAAAAGTGACAGACCTAACTGAGAATTAGCAATTAGCTTTTCCAGTCAGAAACATGGTGACCTAAAATTTATGTCTTATTTTTCTTCCCTCTCTCTGTCCCTCTAAATAAATTGCATGCTTGAGTAAGTTGGACTCAGAGAGAGCAAAAGAGAGGCCTAATTGCTGTCTTGACCTACTTTTACACCCCAGTCACTTAAATCCAGGGGTTAAATCTAGGTTCTTTTGCTCTGGGTAAAGGCAGAGGAGAAATACTGACCAGATATTCTCAAGAGGTAAAAATCACACAGAGTTTACTGGCAAACTATGGAAAATCAAGATGTCTAGAGAGAAATTATTCTTTTCAGTCTCTGACACGTACCAGATGAGAATTTCTGTTTTACCCTAAAGTCTGCCATTCTCTTTCAATACCCAAAACCGTGTCTGCATTTTCCAGCTGTACCAACAGTTGAATAAATTGTTCAGCTTGCTTTTGTTAGTGGTGACGCACATTTAGTTCACACTGGTCATTGTGATGCTTGACTCCTTTTCCTGAGGGACAGTTCATTTTGATGCATGCAGCTCAATTCTGTGCAAGCGTTCAAGACCAGGTTGGATGGGGCTTTGAGTAACCAGGTCTAGTGAATGGCATTCTTGCCTGTGGCAGGGGGATAGGAACTAGATGATTTTTAAAGTCCCTTCCAACACGAACCATTCCATAATTCTATGATTTCTGATATTCAGCTGCTCTTTCATTATTTTGTGAAGTTATTCAACAACTCCATGCCACCAGTCTTTTTTTTTCATTCAGTTTTTCAGACTTTCATGCTCACAGTGCAGTCCCTAATGCAGAGCCAGACACTAATGACATTTCCCCTTTTCTTTCATCTCTTTTGATTAAAACTATTACTTGTGTGCTGTCCTTTCTATTCCATGATGGGTTGGTTTCTTTAGGAAGAGTTAGTGGGGTATCTTTGTAAATTCCTCCTGGAAAATCCAAGCTAACTGTATCAGTGTGTGGAGGCGTTTCCATGATCTCGTTGATTCCTTCATAGAAATGAAACAGGTTTTCCATATATTTCTATATATTTTCTACACATTGACCCTTATTGTAATTTATCTTATTTGATCTTTTAGCTCATTCTTAGATATTATGGATTTTGCAGGCTGTTCTCATTCTTTTCCAATTTTATCTAATATGTTTTTAGAATTATTTACTGACATTTCTGTTCTTTTCAGTTTTTCCTCAAATACTTTTTCTACTGCCCCATCATAATGAATTTTGGGCTGTTTTTCAGTACTGTGACTCTACTGAAGTATCCCTAAATAGTCTACAAGCTGCTTTGAAATATTCAGCCATCCCTTTTAGCCTCTTGAAATCTTCATAAGATTTTGAGGTTTTTTTTTCTGCTGTAGCAGAGGAAGGTGGAAAGATGGATAAGTACAGCTTATCTTCTTCCTACTTCAGAACAATATTATGATAATAGATTATTGAGTTGGGTTATGCTTTTCTTCTTGTCTAGATGCTCCCTGAAGAAGCCATTTGTGACAGCAAAAAATTCAATCTCTGCATCATGACCTGATGTGATTGTTACTGCATGGGAGTAATTGAAAACACTCTCCTGTTGCTATATTTTCTCTCTCTGCAGTCCCTCTACTTTTGCTTGGATGCTACAGACCCTCTTAGTGCCTGGGTGGGTCACTGGCAGGGCAGGTCTAGTACTGGGCTGCTCCTGTTTGGACTTGGAGTTTCTATTAGTAGAGAATGTCTCTTATTTGTTGATATAATTAATTTATTTATCTGATCTCTCTTCTTCCTGTCCAGACATGTGGGGGTAGCATAAAGCTCCTATGCCTCAGGGTACTTTCTTAGGCTATAGAAATAGGAATGAAGGAGCAAAGCCTGAAGCCTAAACCTGGAGACAATTTCACCACAACAGCTGTGTACAAATGACCAGGCTGCCCACTGAAAGCGTGAGAAAGGAGTAGGATTCTCATGAAAAGATATGCATCTGAAAGCATGCCAAATTTGAACCTGATTCACACTAAGGTAGTTTGCCATTGCTGAGAAGGGCCTGAATTGCTTCTGAGGGTTATGTCATCTGCTAGAAATTATATATATTAAAAAAAAAAGGTAATAGTGTGATATGTCACTTGTTAACCAATCTGTCTGTCCAGACTCAGGTAGATTTCTGACCTCTGTATACTCTCCTGATGGGAAAAGCGATGAGTGTCTGATGTCTGAAAGTGGTGCTGTGTCTTATTCCTGAATTGTGCCATTTCTGGGGCTGGCATGACCCTGTGTGAGTGAAGAAGACACACAGCTCAGCTGAGAACTAAGATTTAGACTTTCGAATGGGCTCCTTCAGTAGAAAGACCCTTTGAAATTTTGTACTTGAATTCTGTAACTGGATTTTTTTTTTTACCTCTAGCCTGATTTCAGTTATCTTCACATTTTACAAAAGTATTCAACTCTGATCACTGTCATAGGTAGTTCACTAAAGTGTATGTGTTTTCACCACCTTACTGTCTGCTCTTTTACACTCAGTGATCTTTCTTGAAAAATAGGACTTCATTTTGCTTTCAGTTAAGCCACCGAGGTCTGTAACACCCATCTGCCTTCATTAAGATCAAGCCACCTGCAGCCTAATTCAGCCATAAGAGGCATTTGTGTCTAAGTTGTGGAGGAGCAGTCTGCTCAAGAGCCCCTCTTGATCTCTACTAGTTTCTCTTGCCAGCTTTCCTCTGAATGTTTTTGTTTGAATAAAGGTACTTTGTTGGTTTTGTCTGCTGTTATATCCCATTCTGTCATATGCCATGACTCTGTTGATATACATTTCTATCTTCTCAGAAACAGTGATTTTGTCATGCAATAGAAACAGTATGAGTCAGGTATATTAAATATTTAATAGAATTGTAGAATGGCCTGGGTTTGAAGGGACCTTAAAGATCATCTAGTTCCCTGCCATGAGCAGGAACAACTTTCAGTAGACTAGGTTGCTCGGAGTCCCATCCAACCTTGCCTTGAACACTTCCAGGGAGGGGCATCCACAGCTTTTCTGGGAATCCTGTGCCAATGTCTCACCACCCTTACAGTGAAGAATTTATTTCTGTCATCTGATTTAAATCCACCCTGTTTAGTTTGAAGCCATTCCCCCTTGTCTTGTCACTACAGGCTCTTGTCTGTATGTAGGGCCTAAAAAGTCCTTTCCAGTTCTCTTGTAGCTCCCTTTAAGTACTGGAAGGCCTCTCTAAGGTCTTGCAGGAGCTTTCTTTTCTTCAGGTTGAAAAACTCCAGCTCTCTCAGCCTGTCTTGGTAGGAGAGATGCTCCATCTCTGTGATCATCTTTGTGGCTGTCTACTGGACTTACTCCAGCAGGTCCTTATCTTTCTTGTGCTGAAGCCCCCGGAGTTGAACACTGTACTGTAGGTGGGGTCTCACAAGAAGGGATTGAATTTGTCCCTGTGTCCACTGTTAAAAGAAAAAATAAACCCATTCCCTCTCACAGTCCTCATAAGATGAAGATACATAGATACTGTGTAGTCATGTGGACCTTTCTCCCAACTCTTTTCAATTTTTCTTGTGAAAACGGAAACCTCCTTTTTCACAAGAAAAATTGTTCACTTAACTCTGTCCTGCAGAGAGTATTTGGGATTCTCTAGCAGGCAGTGACTTTCTACACTATTTTCCCAGTGAATGCAATTTTAGCAAAGCTGATGAGAAACAATAGTAGACAGAGAGATGAGATCATATGGTGACATTGTGTGAGACAGCTCTTTTGAAACCATGAAGCACCCAGAGGTCATAGAAGTTGGGCAGCAGCTATTTGCAAGCCACAGATTTGATCACTGTGCTATACTTCTATCAGCAGTATAAGGGAGGACAGTCACCCTGACCCCTATACAGTACTTCAAATCAGTCTATGTTTGTATTTCCAGGAGACAGACAAACATAAGTAAGAGATTAATCACTGGTGGCAGCTATACCTATCCAGCCATGAACTATCAAAACTTTGACTCTGCTAGCCCACTGACAATCATGGAAAGAATCATGATATGCACTGAAACTAACCCAGTGACCCAATAGCCCAAGCAGCAGTGTGAAGATGCTCCTCTAAGGTAAGAAATCCACTCTGAGTAGAAACTATCCATGTATCTGTTTACCAGAATCATTTGGTGTTACCTGCCTTTGTGTATTATTAATTTGGTCTAATTTGTTTAGGATAGGTTTTTTCAGTATTGGCATATTGTTCTTCTTGTGAAAAAGGCAGCTCTTAGTTCTCTACTGCTCTTTTCAGATGGAGCATTTCAACAAGCTTGTACAATAGCAACAGTTCTCAACAGCATTCTTAAAGTAAAAAGAAAATAAAATGGCTGGAGAAAATGGAAAATAGCTGGATTGCACTATCTAGTACTGCACTCTGTGTCATGAAAGAGAAACAATAGTTCTCTTTTACACCTGAAGTGTAAGCTTCAGTTTTACCATGTTAATACACCAGCAGTTAGAATCAAGTAACTCTTATGGTTTTATTCTCTTAGAGCAACTTCCAAATCCAGTTGGACTTGTCTTTGCTGGCAGTAATAATCATAGAATCATCTAGGCTGGAAAAACCTTTAAGATCACTGAGTCCAACTGTATAATAGTGATCATAATGAAGGGAAGAAAGCATATATTCAAACATGTCTTAATAGTCTCTGAAACAAATGCTTTCTCTAGCACTGATTGCATTGCTTTTTAAAAAAATATATTTTCTGTAAGAAGAAACCAGTTCAATTCTCCAGGCTTTGTAGAACAGCTTTCAGTTCCTAATTATTTAAAGGCCTGTTGATAGCTGTGATGGCCTATGCTTGAACACCATGCAAAAAATCTGCTTAAAGATCAACTTCAGAATTGTCACTCCACTGGAATGTAACAGGAGCCCATATTTATCACCATAAAAATGCAGTGACTGATGAAAACCCTTCATAAATTCACCCTGCTTTCAAATATGAGGGTACTCAGATAATTTCTCACTCAGAGCAGTAATCAGATGCTTGTAATCAGGCCTATGATCTTTTCATCTGACTACCTATCAATTTATAAACTAACCCATGTGAACTGACAGCTTTCCAATTTTTATTTTTGGTATTTTTTCTCAGTAATGAAAATTCCCCTTTTATCTGTGTAAGCATCTAGTTCTGGATTATTTCAAGGGAATTGTGGTGGTAGTCGCTGAAGACCTAACAGTCTGCAGGCAAAGGGAAGTTGCAGTTGGCTTTAGCTTTTGTACTCCATGTGTTTCACAAGGAGCAGTGAACAACCTAAAATTCCATTACTTGTTGGGCCATGAATTCAAATGTCCATTTAACATATTCATGTTGAAGAGAAAGATATAATACTGTTCAGTCCAAAGAGGCATTATTTCCCAAGTTCCCATGAATTTCCCAGCAAGGAATGCATATTAAGGAACGATTACACAAGGCTTGGTGAAACTCCCTTTATTTATTTCACTTGTGTTGTTGCTGCTGTTGTATAAGAAAGAGCAAAATAACAAAAAGAACAAAGTAAAATAAAGTAACAGCTGATCCAAACATTTTTAACATGTTGAAATCCCATTCCAAATGCAAAGACTCTTTCTTTCTGCATTTTCTTTGCATTGATTTGCACAAGCAGTTTCTCTGTGAGCCAAATACATCTCTGGTATAACTTCACTGAAGTCACTGGACTTACACCAGAGGTGGTTTTGGTCCTCTGTCCTGGGTAAATACAGTAGGAATAAATTGGTCACGCAGGCAGAGTGTCTGGCAATAAGTGCACTGAGTGGTCCTGGCAAACCAATAGGAAAAATCTAAAATAAAAAGCCCAAAGAAGTCTTTTACTTAATATAGGGCCTAAAAATCTACTTGGAGCTGCTGAATACTGCCCACTAACTGTACAAAGTATAGGTAGCATGCCTTCCAAATATCAAAATACCAGACGGAATGCCGTGAAAATAAATAACTTCTAATATAAACAAATGAGAACATATCAAACTGTTACCTCTTTAAACATAATGTAAATAAAAAAAATACCAGTCCTTCTACACAATAAATATTAAGAAACCATTGACATAGTTGAAATGTACTCATATAAATTAACAACTTTAATTACATTAGCCAAACAGACATTGGTTAAAGCACTGCATGTAGTATGCAAAATAATAATAATAATAATAATAACAATAATAATAATAATATCAACAACAAAACACAAAATGATAATAACAAAATAGGCTTCATAATATCTTGGCTTTCATAATTTATATATATGTATATACATATATATAGTTGTGTTTGTATATATATACTGTAGACATATATAATATGTATATATAATATAATTCAATGTAATATAACATAATATATAATGTTATGTCATATTAAATGGTATTATATTTTATATATACATATTATTATGAAGATATATATACACATACATATAGATTATATAGATGTATATATATATCTTCAACCCATTGTCAATGTATTGTTTTTGAAAGTATTTAAATACAAAGAAACCCATTAAGAATTAACAGATTCATTATATCTCAAAAAATAAATAGCTATAAAACCCAGAAGTGCTGCTTGTTTCGGCCCATGAAAACCTTGCTTCTAGTTGTTCACAGAAGATCAAATTATGATTTTATTTACTCATGCCAAAAATGTTTTACTCCACATGTAATGCAGTGAGAGCATATGGGGGAGTAAAGCTTTTTTCAGTGTAAGGAAAGGGATTAGCATCTGGTTCTTATACTGATCTACACTATTGACATGAGGTTTAACTTAAAGAACTTAATAATTTCCATTGCATCTACCTATACTTCAGAAATAGATTTTTCTCAATTTATTGATGCTGACTGGTAACTTTCTAGGAAAGGAGACCCTCTGAAAATAAATGGCATTGCTTACAGAGTAAGGCACAATTCCACATGAGTAACTATAGTCCATCAATTTTTAATTTTGCACATAAACTTTAGAGATGCCTGAAGTTCTCTACCTAAGAGATATTGCTGCTAGCCTCTACATGGTCTTGTGGTGTCACTGTTAAATGAACTTGACAGCTTAATTCTCAACTAAATGCAAAAAAAATGGAGGTATATATAATGAAACTATATATAATGGAACCCTACTTTGCAGTGATTTGGTAGGAGACTGTTTCTATTGAAGTCAATGACAAAACTCCCATTTCATTCAATTCTACAGTTTTGGGCACTAGACCATATGAGTGCACAATAATTACAAGCATCTGTAAGCATTTCCTCTTGCTAAATCTAAAGGATACAAATACATTCAGCCCTCCCAAAGAAACATCTTAGCATGCACTTATGCCTTTGTAACCAGCGAGGATCTGACATGGAGATGTGAAAAGTCAACAAAATGTGGTCAGCTCTCAAGCAATAAGATTATGGAGGTACTAAACAAATACATTTCTGTGATTAAGTATATCCTAAAAATGTATTTTCAATATAAACAGTAAGTAGGTTATATGGAAAGGAATGTGTTAGTAGTTAAGTATTTTTTTGTACAGTCATACCTGAAAGGAGAAGTAATTTCTAAGGCTGCATGCCCTAGAACAACTGCTTAAATATGGTAACAATTTCTAATGCTATTTTAAGTACATGCAGATTTAATTAAATCAAACTATCAGGGATGGACTATTTGCTGGAATCATCCAAATTTCTTATTTTACTTTATCATACAGTTTTTCATTTCCCCCTACTTTAAGAAACTCTGAACACAAATCAAAACCCCATGACTGATTCTAGAGATTGGAGGGAGAAATCTTTAAAATTTGGGACCAGTATACACACACAAATGCAAGCTAAAAAGTAGGGCTTGGAACAGTTGCTTCTTGATTTGAAAACTTTCTTCTGTTTTTGATATAGCTATCATGAAACATGCTCACAATATCTAAAATCTTATTTTCTTTCCTCATTGGAAGTTGTCTCAGGCTAGTTTCATGTTTTTCAGGCCAGTCCCTATTCATCACATTAAATCTGCTATCAAATTCAGGATCAGAATTATTTTTTAAAGCGTCTTTCTCCTTTATCCAGAAAAACCATGAGTTTTTATAAACCTACTTTGCTAGCAGCCAATGGGAGTTTTGCCATTGTCATCTAGGGGAAGGTTTGGGGATTTCAGGTCTCCAATACTCTGTAATTAATCACTGTTGAGAATAAATTTTATCAATGTGAGCCATCTGACCTGTTTCCCTTACCACTGTGTTCAGAGATCCCCTGTGATGAAAACAGCCTCATTCAAATAATTGGATTAAACAGTGTTGGCTATGGTGCCATTCACTCAGAATCCTTTCTCTCCCTTGACACTGCCCACAGCAGAAGGAAACTGTGATTCACCCTGGCACAACTTTACTCATGTAAGTAGTTTTACTGATCTTGTAAGGAGACCAGTTGACATCAAAGGGCCTGTTGACACGAGTAATCATTCTGGGACATCTGATGATATAAATAAGAGTTCTGGGGCACCCAATTTTAAGGCCAAGTACAAAGACCAGTGAACTAAATCATATCCTCAACAACTCTCACAGACTGTGTCCCTGCTCCTGCTGCTCCAAAGGCTGGCCCTGCTTCTAGAAAAACCAACATAAATTCTGCTACATGCTTCAAATAAGCAGGGCCAGGAACTTGGTTGAAGTTATAAAGATAAATTAGTTGTGCATCTGTTTTCTTTCTGATAATTTTCCTACTAGCATTTGGTATCCCTCCCTTTCCCCAGGAAGAAAACACAAAAAACCCAAGAAACTTCTGCAAATACTTTAAATCAGAAAGCCTTGATATTTTACAGAACACTTTAGTGACAAATTTAGTGTTTAACCAATTACATTTTTTCAACTTTTTTTTTTTTTTGCAAATTGCAAACAAGTCTGTAAAAAAACTGTGTTGTATAAAAAGTACATAAATGTATAACCCATTAGCTGTACTATGCAATCTAAATATTGTGGAATAAATTAGATAGAAAACTTAGCTATATGCATGTATGTTGATATCTATTTAACAGAGGAAAGGGCTATTTTTTTTCTTTCTTTCTTTTTTTTTTCTTTTTTTTTTTCCCTTTTTATTTTTATCTCTATAGATACATACAAATACGGACATGCACCCACGCGCACATACATATGCACACTCAAAGAACACACACGCACACATGCACACACAAACAATTTTGGCTGACAAAAAATGAAGGCCCTGATTACACTGTTAAAACATGGTTCTCGCCATG
Source organism: Urocynchramus pylzowi (assembly GCA_013397555.1). Taxonomy (NCBI): domain Eukaryota; kingdom Metazoa; phylum Chordata; class Aves; order Passeriformes; family Fringillidae; genus Urocynchramus; species Urocynchramus pylzowi. Next base: position 1,305,562 of record VZRH01002379.1, read on the forward strand.
AAGGTGCTAACACACTATCCCTTGCCAGTGTGACTGGGTTATATTGTGCTATCATTTTTTTTTTTTTTTCCTTTTT